>WEDG01000103.1:0-93942 GCA_017591395.1 Schistocephalus solidus
CACCGACGAGACCACCATCCGTCGATTAGTCATGCAACCAAAGGGCCGACTACCACCCGCAGACACCTCAGGCGTTATTTACCGTGTCAACTGTCTAGACTGCCCGGCCAACTACTGCGGCATGACCGACAAACGACTGAGTAGGCGCATGCACGAGCACACTTTGGCCGTAAGGCGAAAGGATATTCGATCACACGTCGCCATGCATAGTCTAGAAAACAACAACCGGTTCGATTTTGACGGGGATCAAGTGCTCGGCCTAGCCGAAAACAGACTGGCGAGGGAAGTCATCGAAGCTTGGCAGTCAGACGTCAACTCTATCAACCGCAGCATTGACCTACCAGTGCCCTATGAGGCCGTCAAGCACCATTGGCGCACGAAGGGAGGACCAATGAGAAACGAGGTGGCTAGACCTATCGCAAGTGAGCACGAAAGACCCTTTTTAAACCATGTAGTTCCCCCTATGCTCTATCTCCGATGATGCGCTCGAGTATGAGTGTGAAACGTCAGACAAGTATAACTTCTACCCCAGAGATCGCCTTATCTTCTCCTTCCATATATATATATATATAAGCTCCATTTCCCATAGAACTTATTCAATTTCAAATATATATATATATATATATATATATATATATATATATATGTCTGGCTGATGACGGCTAATAAGCTAGAAATGGCCATTCCAGTCTCCCTTGTCTCTGTCGGTCATGCTATTCTGCCTATATATATCTTTGTCGGTCATGTTATTCTGCATATATATATATATATATATATATATATATAGTCGCTCACTGATCGTTTACAGGACTTACTCGTCTCGTGCCTTAGGACTGACCCTCGAGCTCCGCCAGCAGCCGGACAGCAGCTAGTACTGTAGGTAGAATGACATTACCGCCAAAGACAAGGTAAACTGGAGTGACCATTTCTGGATTATTAGGCGTCGTCAGCCAGCCATACCCAACCCCAGATGGTGAGACACCCGAAGATCGAATCTGCAACCTGCCGATCAGAAGTTCAAAGCGCTAACCATTGAGCCACAGGCTCGTTGTCTTGCCTGCACCACCTGGGATTTCATATGACTGGCTAACGGCCAATAAGTCAGAAATGGTCATTCCAGTCTCCTTTGTCTTAGTCGATGATTTCCTTCTTTCTCTCTCTCTCTCTCCCCCTCCCTCCCTCCCTCTCTCTCTCTATTGCATGAGTTAGGTCATCTACTGTGCTTTCCAGATAGGGTTTCTCTCCCCTCCCACGAGGGTAATCTACCAGGTGCTTGCCCTCATTTCTTTTGTAAACGTGGTATTTGCATAGATTTTTCCAGGTTATGCCACCCTACTTAAGTGGTAGCCTAGTTCGATATTCATCCCTCTGATCACCCAACTGACGGTTACCCTACCATCTTCAAAAGAATTTATCAATTTTGATTGGGCAGTTAGCCTAAAAATAAAATTATGGCTCAGATTTTTATTCCTACCTTTAATGGTTTACTCTTTATTCCCCCACCACCTGCTTTTGTCAGGCAGGGCGATCCCTCCAGCTACATGTACGTCGTCTTGAACGGTCGCTTCCGTGAGGTGCACGCCTACCCGGACGGCAGCAAGCAGGTAATTTGCGAGGTGGGTCGTGGCGCCTTCATCGGCTTTGTGGAGGTCTCGGGTGCTAAACCCAGAGTCAGCACAGTGATGGCTCTCCGGTTAGTGCTGGCCCTTCTTCCTACCCCCTACCCATCTTCAAACGATCACCATCCCCATCTCTATGCTAACATAGAATAGCAAATCAACAAAAAATATTTGCTCTGCCCATTTATAGTGAGCACCTTTTTACCAATGGTCAAATCCTACTTTTGCATTTTATTGGTCTTTTATGCTGTTCAAACTTATTGGAATTAAGGGATAATTCGGCCAAACTTTACGCTTTTTTACAAAATAATATTATGACGTAGTAGAATTTCGAAATTTTGACCAGTTTTACGAAGAACAAAATGCTTACTGGGCATGAAAAAAACAGCATAGAGAGAGGCTGCTTTTTAAACAGGTGGGGATCGAGTGTGCTTCTGATTGTTTCAGACCTTGTCCGTGGAATACTCAAAATCTATGTTGTATACTTGCTGTGGAACCTTACTAAAAGGACAGAAACACTTATTCGAATGGACATTGCACGGTCGTAAAGAATATCATAAATAAAATCTTTTTTATAGTCGAAAGATGGCCTTCCTTCGGGTGTAAAGTTTAAGGAAGGCGTGATTGCCTCTCAAATAATTACAAGAAAGGATATTTTTGAGCAAGTTTTCCATAGACTATGTTTGAATTTATAAGGTCATCTTACAATAATTAAAACATGCACACTACTTAACTAGCCCTTTTTATTGACTGCAGTTTTTGCAGGCGGCCGAATTGAAGTGAATTCAGTTGAATAGAGATCGTAGCACAACTATTTTATTTTATTAGAACAGAGGAAAGCCCATAGTCTAGGAGCAGTCCATTCCACCGCCTCTCCATGCACTTTTGTTTCCTTCCAGCAGCACGAAGTAGCTGCTCATGCAACAAACAAGGGGTTAGATTAAATTGCAAAACCTGATTCGAAGGAAAAATCGACTGCCGAGGTGCACCAGATGAAATTGCGCCCTGTGTCGCAATTACATTATTAATCTCTGCATAAACAGAGTCTCTCTAGGCAACTTTATGTTTGTGCTACACACAACGACAACTGACATTCCACCTTGCTCGCCAGAGTAAAAAGTGCAAAACATGTAGGGTGGGGTCCAGCTCGACGATCCGTATAGAGATTTCTTTGCAGAAAACCTTTTATCTTTCTACAGAGACGAACAGTCGTATTGACAACGACCAGGAGCACCACAATGGGCAGTAGGCTTCAATATAGGGGTCTAGGACTCGAATATCCGGAGAGCGTGCTTTATTTGCTGCTTGACCGTTTCGACTGTCCACTGAATCGGGTTGGCGCTGGGATGGTGATTTGCATCTACACTCCCTTTTCCCTCTCACCCACCTTAGCCCCCTGTCAAGCCAGAGTCCAACGGACCATAGGTAATATCGAGCGCGATGGCGGACAAAGCTAAACCCCCGTCTACGCGTGGTACACACGAACTGGTTCGTGGATGCTAGACCAGGGTTTAACAGAAACGAGAAGTGGTTGGCTCGAATTCCAGCTGAGTAGGAGTGCCATAAAGAGCACATTAAGAAGGAGCTATTGCAGCCTGACTCTCCGTCCTAAGAGGACGCCTATCCCGCCAAGCCTCCCACCGTGACAGTTTAAGTGCAGGCGAATTAACTCCTGCCGTGTCCTGCTATGGTCCTCTGTGTTGGTCTGCCCATTTACGGCGTGGCTCGTTGTAGGGTCACGTTTCCTACCCATTTGCTGCCATTTTGACTGTCCTCCTGCCTAGCATAAAATCGATGATTTTATCGTCACCCCTCCCTCAACTGCTGTGCTCGCTTTAAATTTGGAAGCTTTATAACTCGAGCTCACTGCCTCCTCTTGGTACCACCACACATAATTTAGTGCCGGTAGTTTGTGTGTTAAAGATGCCACTAGTAAAAGGTAGAGCGTTCAAATCCCGAGACGTAGTGAATGCCATAATTAACCGCACCCCACTGTCACCTCTCTCTCTCCCTTCCCTTGTCTGGCCTGCAGAGACTCGGAAGTGGTGCAGATCCCCTCGATCTTGTTACACTGGCTCCGTCGCTTAACACCACACCCAGTGAACCGTTTTATCCAGATCCTCTCGGACCGTCTAATAGGCAGTCTACAACGATCTTCATCATCCTCGCCTTCCTCCGAGTTCACGGTCACTGCAGCGCCCTTTCAGTCGCCTCTCTCTTATATGCTGAGTAGCCAGCCTGTGGTGAACATCGCGGGATCAGGGCCCTTCAACAGCAGCAGCCAGCAACAGCAACCACCGACAGATGCCAGTCTCGACAGTGCCCGCATCGCTGGTGGAGCAATGGCCAATCTACGTGCAATTGCTATCATCCCCTCTAGTTCGAAGATCAATGCCGAGGCCTTTTGCCTGGAGTTGCAGCACGCCATATCCGTATTTGGATCTTCGATTCGTCTCACTTCGAGTGAGTTAGATTACTCTCTCTCTCTCTATTTGCCCCGTCCTAACCATTTTAACCTCGTTAGTCGTAATCAGCCAGTCATACCCGACCCCAGGTGGTGTCCCACCAGAGGCTCTAACCCGCGGCCTTTTGATCAGAAGTACAATGCTCTACCCATTGAGCCACGGTCCTATTGTCTTGCCAGCTTAGATCGGTCACGGGTTCGAGCCTCGGGTGGGGCACCGCCTCGGGTTGGGTATAACTGGATGATGACGGTTTATGCACCAGAACTGGCCATCCCAATCTGCCTTGTCTTTGTCGGTATTATTAATCTGCCTCTACTACTACTACTACTACTACTACTACTACTACTACTACTACTACTACTACTACTACTACTACTACTACTACTACTACTACTACTACTACTACTACTACTACTACTACTACTACTACTACTATTACTACTACTACTACTACTACTACTACTACTACTACTACTACTACTACTACTACTACTACTACTACTACTACTACTAATACTAATACTACTACTACTACTACTTCTACTACTGACCGCTATTCGGCTGCTGGCGGAGTTCGAGCATGAGCTCCAAGGCAGAGTGGAACGTTAGTTCCTTTAACGATAGAAGAGCATTCATTAACGAATGCAGCCTTCTAACCTCGTTAGTTGCGTTTTTACAGGCTAAAAATCTCTTGGGCACATGCCTTTCGGGTTAGCTGCGAGCTGCCCCACGCGTCCACTGATGGCACAACTTTCTTCTGGAAGGCTGACAGCGAGATAACTACTCCTTCGGTCTGATGGATGAGAGGATCGTGAAGCAGTTATATCTTTAGGTGTGGCGCTATATCGGCCTGTGGTAGAAAATTATAGATACCATAGAAGTAGTATGACATGGCGAATTCGCCCCTCCTACCGCTTGATAAAATCTTGGAACCTCAAACCGGTGCAGCAGCCGGGTGCAGGGAGATGCAAAGCCCCTAATTTGAGAATACAAAGGAAGCCATCCCTTTATCAAGCTGCTGCACACAACCAATCAACGACAAGCCACACATACATCGGGTTTCAAATGGATGGAGGAATATGATCCATGCCCCCCCCCCCATGGTCAGACCTCCGGGTGACGATAATAGCACCAATTTCCAACTGAAATCAAGAAATGGCTAAGAAGAGTTTCATCCTCGTCCCTTTGAACCCTCAGCCGGTCATCCTCACTGACTGAAACCCTACAAGTGCAGTCCGGAAGGTCTGACATTCTGTATGGCTGTGTTCTGCCTGTAAAGGAGTGGGCGGGCTTATTCCTCGTCACGGGGCCTACGCAGATTAATTCTAAAAAGCCTGTCGTCCATCGAATCCTTTAATGACTGCCACCACCGGAGAGAACATGAGCAGTCGTGAGAAACCTTGCGTGTTGTCCTCTGTGTCACATTTAGACAGTTGCCCGGGAAGGGGTTGAATTTTATTTTACCGATGAGTGAAAGTAGGCCCTGGAGAAAGCTTGTGTGGAAATTAGCTTATAGCCCGTTAGACGTACATCTCATTGTTTCCCCTCTCACCCCCATGCTCTGAAGGCTACTTGCTGGGTGTTGTAGGCGTAGTCGGGCTCTTTAGCTCTGTTAGGCATTGTGCCCTTGACTGCCTCCGGTCTTCTCGACTCTGTCATGGCACCAGATCCAGGAGGGTGAGGGAGGAGCGGCTGCGGTAGATGCTGTGTAAACCACCGTCCCTGCTTACAACCTGCTGTGTGTTGCACAATGGAACTCCCTAGTAACGATGGCTGGTCTGTCGGGTTTGGGAAATTGGTTTAAACCACTGCACCGGAAAGAGATGTTACCGCTACCACTTATTGGGGGGCATCGTTGCAAGTTACTTAAAGTATGTAATGACTTGCAGTTATGTTCTGACTTTCAAGTGGATTTGCAAATCTGTCAAAACCCCCTAATTACTGCATTAACATTGTTCAATGATCAGTGGTTTGACTAAAGTTGTGACTGAATGATGTGTTGTCTTAGGTGTTGTGACGTACCTGATGCCTACGTCTGTGCGTGCCACATACATGATCTGGCCCCCCGAACACAAGCCACAGGATTTCATACAAAGAGAGTTAGGTGGTCCACATCTCACGTTTGTGAGTGCCAGAGGTCACGTTAAGATGGAACCATTACAGCCCGACTCTCAAACCATCAGTCAGCCGCTCAACACAGACTGGGCTGAATGCGCGATTCGAGTTATCCCGCCAGTCTACAACCTTTCAAAACATGGCTTTCAGCGCTCCGTGGTAACTTCAAGCGCGTCAGATTGTTTATAGTGAGGTAGATGTGCTGAGACGTCGGCCTCAATCTACTCTGATTCCGAGGACCCAGCCACTATCCGAGCCAATTAGTTCTCTGGTGCGGGAAACAGGCACAGTGGCCGACATACCTAGGGATCTCCAGGATTTCAAACAAAATGGGTGAGAAGCATGCACACATGATGGAAGGGTTTAGCGCAAGTACGTCGATGCGCAACTCGACCCCGTTTTTCATTTTTATCTCGGGTTGAGGAAGGTTTCAACTTTAAGGCAGAACAGGGCCCATTTTTGGTTCTTCTCAACCGAATGCGAGTCTCGCCGTCCTCACATTACTTTGCTGCCTTTTATGTCATGCTTGCAGAAATCATCAACAGGCGCGTCGGCTCTAATGCCCTCGAACCGGTGAATGAGTATCGCCTGAGTTCCTGGCTCAATCATCAAGAGGATCTGCATCGCATGATCTTCTACGTGGGTGACTCTCAACAGGGCAACACAGCCTGGACACGACGCTGTCTCCGTCAGGCCGACTGCGTCATGGTCCTGGCTCTGGCCACCGACGATCCTACCCGCCCCTCTGCTATTGAAGAAATTGTCAGCAAGGACAGCTCCAAGGCAAGTCGCTCAGTCATTTGATCCTCTCTCCGTGGACGGGAGGAGGGTAGGGGGTCCGGTCAGCGCATCAATGTTTGAACTGCTTCTTGCCCGCCTTTGCGAATTCCAATCTGCTCCTACCTGTTTGCTATGCAGGGCCGCTTGAACTCTGCACTCAGCTTGTAGTCTCGTGGATATTCTTGATCAGTTGGCGTTCAGTTTTCTAACAGCGGAACATCAGATGGACTCACTGTTCTAGGATTTTCTGCTCTATATCCGTCTGCGCTTGTCGCACGATCTGTTTGATGGGATTGCCCGCCCCTCTAAATGGGCCGAGTGATAGATGTGCTGGACCAACACAGAGACTAGATCAGGGCGTGGCTGGTGTTATTCGGGCTACATTCCCATATCAAATGCTGAGAATTGGGTAGAAGAGGAAGCGTGGTGGTAGGCGTAGGTGCAGGCTCACGCCGCGCCAGCCACATGCGATCGATCTTCTCGACTCTTGTCAGTGGGAACAGATGGGTGAGGGAAGAGAGGACGCGGTAGGCGCAGCGCAAGTCTTCTATCACATAAAACTCATCCACTCGCAAGTCACCGTCCGTGCACCACCATGCACACGGTGGACCTCATCGGAATCGACTTTCGAACTCTCGATGTGGTGGGACCCCATTGTTATGTTCGAGTAAAGTTCACCGGCCTGATTGTCAAGACAGTTCCGCTTTCTCTTTTGGCTCCATTCTGGAGCCTTCATAGCTAACGGAACAGGAAATTATCGTTTCTAACTCAACAATTGACTTTGCGGATCGGTGCGTTGGACCGCAAGCGTGGCACTGGTCAATAAGTTAACCTTCCCTCACTGTCTGTAGGCGAACATAGTTCACTCTTCGCATAGCCGGAACACGCCTGGTTTCACATGCCCTCGGCATGGTTGTGCACCTTGTCTTAGGAAAGCTTTTTCTCGAATTTATTATCTCCTAGTGGGGATTTAAGAACCGCTTTATCGTACTTGCCACAGCTAGTTTTTCTGGGATCTATTTTACTACATCCTTGACTATGTTGACATCAAAAAATGACAAGTACGGTTTTTATACTAGTCTAATTTGGAACACAGTATAGCTGATGATTCAAGGATAAAAATTCTGAATTTCGAGAAAGAAAAATGGACCGTTGCCTGCTCGATCTCTTGAAAGTTTGCATTGCAGGCGTCCCTCGACGATCGTTAATGATTTGGAAAGTCAAGCTATCAAGTAAAGCTGTTACTACACCACACCACTACTACACAAGTTGTCCTGTCCAAGAATCAATAATTTTCTAATCATGAGGAAGAATATAGAGCCATTGTTGAAACGAATCATTACATGTACTAGACATAGACCCAAAACCGCAGCTAAAAGTGATAAAGACGGCTTTTGGGTGTCGATGAAGTTCCCAGCCGTATGATGGTTCGCTAAGGGAGCCGTTTAGCAGTCTTTTCTGAAGTCGAGTGAGACTCACGGCTGCGTCATCTTATGCACACATGTGTAGAAAGAACGGCGAATCGCTTCCAAATAAACCGCTAATGGTAAACAAAACTGAGCCGGTCTTGCTGCACGCTGACGCTAGACCGCACAAATTGCAAGTTGGCATCATACAACCGTTAGAATTGAACTTTGAAGTGTTTCCGCACCATTGCTTCTCATCTAATTTTCCGTTAGTGCATGACCACCTTGTCGCATATGTGAAATTACTTTTTTTGCGATAAGACATTTCAAGACCAGAATGCTGTTATAAAAAAACATTAAGCAACCTCATCAAATCTAAAAATGCAGCTCTAATAAAAAAATGGAAAATTTTCATCAGCACCTCGTCGGAGGAATGCTACTACGGCAGATGGACCTTATTGCGGTTGACAAGTCCGCCATCTTTTGCGCGTGCCCATTATGTTTCTATTGCGAAAGACTTAATGTTATTTGTGAAGTCGAGGGCGTCTGCCATAACGGTTTGAAATTTATCTGTTAGATTCGGTTGACACTACCCAACCCGACAGCCGTTTTAACGTTACTTTTTCGACTGCTCGTGATGGCAGCCACCAAACCTAGTAGAACGTTAAGTTAATCAAAATTAGACTAGCTTGCATGCCAAGTTGTCCCGTTCAGCGCTTGGTGCGTGACTGTCACACGACGGCGTTTTCGTCGGTAACACTTCTAAATGTGTGACAATATTCAGGCTGCTTCTTCTTTGCTCCACGATGGGTGGCAGGTAGGTATGTAGGGTGCTCAGAGCGCCATAATCATTAGGCTCAGTTCTATTTTCGCAGAAAAGGAGAAATGCGCCGGTAGAAATTGTGCATTTTGTGCAGAAACTCAGTCGGAGGCCCCGACGCACGCGTCTATTTGGTAGATTGATGTGAGCTTGAATGAGAAAACCTCATGTGAGAATAAGTCAGTGTCCGCTTGAGTGAACAGTTTCTGGGCCCCTGTGATTGGCTACCTCAGAGGCTGTATGCATGCGCTGTCCGGTAGCTTGACCACTGTGACCACGTGACCTCTAGCGCGACGTGGATGCCAGAGGCGGAAGGCGTATACGCGCTTAAGGTGGTACAATTACTTGGAGGGAGGGGGGTGTGGGCGAGTTCTAGCCCTTATTATTGAACACAATATCCTGTAGGACCGAAGATATTCTCGAGGCCCTGGTGGGGATACGACCCATCTTGGCCGCACCACGCCCACAGGTTGACTAGCTGCAAAATAACCAGCTTCTGACGAGTAAGTGACGGCGGACAGTGATCCCGAAATATCCTCAAACATCACTGAGAACCAAGTTAACAGGCAGACTGCCTTTAAAAATGTCACAAATTTATGGGAGCACTATAGCTGTTAGAAAATCGTTTAAAACGAACCAACTAGGAGGAAGTTTTTTGAAAACCTGAGTTGTGTGGGAAGGTAGCCTTGCACAGTGAAAGGAGTGTTACCATGTACGCAAGTCGTAGCCTGAATGCCTACCTGATGACCAGCTGATGGCGTTTAGGATGGTAGAACGGAATGGTGTGCAAAACCATCCAGTAAAGCTTTACCTTCGCCCCTTGGCAAAATCCTGACACCTCAACATGCAAGGGGGGGGGATAAAAGCATCTACTTTCGAAGCCAGGCACCACTGCAGAGTCTATTTCTCCAGTAGGCCACCCCACGCATCCAGCACTTTTAAGCGAGGCAGGATTTAGCTCGTGTCTTTAACTACCGAGTGGAGGGGATCTATGGTCCGTTTTTCTGGTTTGGAGTTGGTGAGCGCCAATAAGGCTGAAGGGAGTAGTTTCCCATCATCCAACGGTGGCCGATGTGGTATTTTGCATTGTATTTTATCGGATGACGGCATTCGGCTTCACGTAACCGCGAGTCTATTTTCTGCTGGCTGCGTTCCGAGGCTCCACCTCTGATGGATGTTATGCCCGCTAGCCTAGCTCGTTGTGTTTCGATGTGCTACAAGTCATGGCTTGGAAAGTTGCCAACTGATGGGAAAACTCGGTCCTCGTGGTCTTGACTGTGTGGATTGACTGCATGTCAGGCTCACTGGCTTCTTCTTCTTTTTCTTAACGTGATCCTTATGGCACTCTCCTGCAAGTGCGATCGGAGTCATTCCTTCGTGAAAACCCGGCACATATGGCAGTGGCCAGGTCGTGTGTGTGGCACGTGCAGATGGGTTGTTTAGTTTTCGCAGCCGCTGCACCCGAGCCCGCTTTCGGTCGTCTTCACATCAGGCTCTGATGGGCGAGGGAGGTAGATGCTGCGCATTTCCACTAGCACTATAAACTAATTCACTCGCTAGTACTGCACCTACTCGAGGGGCACGTGGTGGACGTTGCTTCTTGCGAAGACGGTCGAATTTTCACAAAGACCGGCTGCTGCTGCTGCTGTTGCCCCTGTCCGTTAAAACACTACTTCACTGCCCTGGATTTGAAAACTCTTGTTCCATTGAATCACCAACTTCGTAGAAACCCGATCGCTCAGAGCGTCGCCTGTTTTAATTTTCCTGGAGGAACATTCCCTTATACTTACTCCCTCAGTCACGGGACTTCTAATTCCATCCTGCCTTTTGTTCATGCAGGTAACGAAACTACTTGTCCTCATGCACACCCTGGAGACCGATTACCCACCCGTCAAGAGCACCGCAGCCTGGCTTAATGCTCGACCCTGGGTAAACCAGCACTACCACATCCGATGTCCGCCACGAGTCCTCTCAAAACGCTCCTCACGCAACCTTGTGGTTTTCTACAGTCGTGTCTTTAGCTGCGAAACCCCTAACCCTCACGCGGATATCTCAAGACTGGCCAGATACCTCACCGGACAGGCTGTCGGCCTGGTCCTCGGTGGTGGTGGTGCCAAAGGCGGTGCACATGTTGGCGTCATTCGTGCCTTCCAGGTTTGTCTGTTGCCTCTAACTTCCTTCTTTCCGTCCTATTACTGTCGAAGGTATGCTTGGAAGTGCTGGGGTGTTTACTGCATCTTGCTGTAGCATCAGTGATTCTTCCCCCTCCCCTCCAAAGCATGCTTTTTACTATTTTTTCGGAACTACTGCTAGACGTATCGGACGATTATGGCCTTATTTCTCAATTGTAACTACAAGTTATGTGCTCTTTTCTTCTGCAGACGAAACTAGACTCGAGGTTTTTGGTAGGACTTACTTGTATGGTCCTCACGGCAGGTATGGGGACAGGAACTGTCCGTAATACACGTAGCTTTGCGCCCAAGCCCAGGGCAGGGTAGCTTTAAAATTAAGATTAGGGTTAGGGATAGTGTTAGAGTTGGGACATGTGAATAGGTACTTTTCCTGCAGGGTCACCGGAATTATGTGTGCCGGAGAGGCGGTCGCATGGGCGATCCTCACCTCGTGTCCTATCAGGCGGAGAGGGGGGGGGGTAGGCATATAAGCAATTTCGACCTTTTTTAACCTAATAGGACTAGAATGTCGCAAGTCTCGTGGAGTTACGTTCATCTAATGCAGCGTGCATGTTTGTTAGCAACTGCGCCCACGCCTATCCGTCGTCTTGCTATGGGAACGTAGCGGATGTGGGAAGTGTGTGTTTGTGTGTGTGTGTGTGTGTGCTTTGCCCCCTAAACGGGCCACGTGGTAGATGCGTTGGACCAACACGGGGGCCACATTAGGGCATGGCATGCGTTATTCGCGTTGCGCTCCCATAACAAATGCCGAGGTGTGGTGGCACGCCTAGGGGCGGCTAGGACTTAGGGGACCCGGCCGCGCCAGCCACCTGCGTCCTCTCCCGCCTCCGGTCTTCTTGACACCGGGCTCAGGTGGGGAAGGAGGAGAGAGTGCGGTAGATGCAGCGCAAGTCTACTATCACTTTAAACTAAATCATGCGCAAGTCACCGTCCCTGCTCAACTTTCCCATGAGCATACGGTGGACATCGTCGGACTACGACGGTCGAAATGTCGTGTGTCGTCGTGTGTGTGTGCGTGAGGGTGCCCCCTAAACGGGCCACGTGGTAAATGCGTTGGACCAACACGGGGGCCATATAAGGGCACGGCAGGCGTTATTCGGGTTGCGCTCCCATAACAAATGCCGAACATGGAGGTGTGGTGGCACGCCTAGGGGCGGCTAGGACTTAGGCGACCCAGCCGCGCCAGCCACCTGCGTCCTCTCCCGCCTCTGGTCTTCTTGACTCTGTCTTGACACCGGGCTCAGGTGGGGGAGGAGGAGAGAGTGCGGTAGATGCAGCGCAAGTCTACTATCACTTTAAACTAAATCACGCGCAAGTCACCGTCCCTGCTCCACTTTCCCATGGAGCATACGGTGGACATCGTCGGACTACGACGGTCGAACTGTCGTGTACGTGAGGGTGTTGTGTGTGTTTCCACCCGATACGTCTGCTCCCGATCTCCCTGCTCTTCCCACTCTCCCGTCCTCTCTGTCTCCCCTCTCCCCTCCTACTTCTTCTCCTTCCCCTCCGCTCGCCCTTCTTTTCTCTCTCCTCCTCTCCTTTACTCTTACTTCTTCCCTTCGCCCCTTCTCCTCACCCTTCCCTCCTCCCCCACGATCGAAAAATTCTTCGGCGAGGGCGACACGCAATCACGTAGGCGGCCCAGGCGGCGGCCCAAATCATGACTCATAGTGGAGTTCGGTAGCCGCCTGGGATGACTTAGCAGCCATATTTAGGGACAGCACTTCTTACCCCCTTCGCGGGGTAAGGGGGATAGAAAAGGTGCCCTAAACACATGCTGGGTCTCCCGGCAGCTGCAGCAGACCGTGGCTAGCAGATTGCAATTACCTGCGGTCGAAAAACTAAACAATACCAACAACAACTCCTCTCCCAATCGCCCCCCACCGTACCCTCCGGGGTACCCCACGGACTGCTTAAGTGAGCTTGCTCACTCTAGCAGCCTGGAATGTTCGATCCCTTGTAGACAATCCCAGCAGCAACCGAACAGAATGGAGGATGGCGCTAATCGTTCGGGAACTAGCGCGCTACAAGCTAGATATTTCTGACCCGATTTTTCGAGCAGAGTCAGCTGGAGGAGGTGGGTGCCGGCTACACCTTCTTCTGCAGCAGCCGGCCAAAGGCAGAGCGACGCGACGCTGGTGTCGCCTTTGCTATCCGGAGGAACATAGTGGGATGTCTGCCTTGTTTACCACAGGGCATTACCGCTCGCCTGCTCAGCTTTTGCCCGCCTCTTCCGGGATACAAGTTCGCCATCATCATTAGCGCCCATGCACCCCCACTGGTGAGCTCCGACGAGACAAATAACAAATTCTATGAGGATCTACACGCTCTGCTGGCGACTGTGCCGAAGGCAGATAAGTTAATTCTCATTGGTGACTTTAACGCCCGCGTCGGCACAGACAGTGCCACGTGGAGCAGAGTGCTGGGTCCCCATGGTCTCGCTGGCTTCAATGACAGCGGTTTTCTTCTCCTACGAACCTACGCCGAACACCGCCTGATTCTAACCAACACCTTCCGCCTCCCGATGCGGCAAAAGGCGACCTGGATACACCCCCGGTCGAGACACTGACACCTCTTAGACTATGCTCTCGTCCGTAGGCGAGATTAACAGGATGTGCTGGTGATAAAGGTGATCCCCGGTGCCGACGGATGGACGGATCACCGCCTCGTCATCTCCAAGATAAGGTTTCATCTGCAACCACGCAGGAGGCCCCAAGGAAAGCAACCTTCAGCTAAGTTGAATACTGTTTTGTTGAATTTGCCTGCTCACCATCTCCATTTCAGCAACGAACTGGCCAACCGACTAGCCAACCTTCCAGTCGCTGACGCGGACATCTCCGTGGAGAACCGCTGGTATCAGCTTAGGGATACGATCCAATCCACCGCCCTGGATGTCCTCGGCTGCGCACGTCGTCAGCACCAAGACTGGTTCGATGACAACGACACAGCTATAAACGCTCTGCTCGTCGACAAAAACCAGTTGCACAAAGCCTACGTCGATCGCCCTATCGCTGCAAACAATACAACCTTCTACCGAAGTCGCCGCCTTGTACAGCAATGGCTGCGGTAGATGCAGGATGCCTGGATGACGCGCAAAGCCGAGGAAATCTAAGGGTACGCTGATCGAAACGAATGGAAGGACTTCTTCGCCACTACCAAGTCTGTCTACGGACCTCCTGTCAAACACGCCGCCCCTCTTCTCAGTGCCGATGGCAAGACGCTGCTCACTGAGAAGACGCAAATCCTGACGCGATGGGCGGAACATATCCAAAACTTTCTCAACCAGCCCTCCAGCATCTCCGACGCCGCCATAGATCGCCTGCCTGAAGTGGAAATCAACGCCGACCTTGATCTCCCGCCCTCTCTCCCGAGAAACCATCAGAGCCGTGCAGCAACTCTCCAGCCCAGCGGGAAAACACGTGGCTCGGATTCGATCCCTGCTGAGATCTAAAGCATAGTGAACCCCAACTGATGAACCGGCTCACAGTGCTCTTCCAGGAGATGTGGCACCAAGGGCAAGTCCCTCAGGATTTCAAAGACGCAACCATTGTCCATCTCTACAAAAAGAAAGGGAACCACCAACTCTGCGACAACCACCAAGGAATCTCGCTGTTGAACATCGCTGGAAAAATCTTCGCCCGTATTGTCCTCCATCGCCTCAACGCTCACCTGGAGCAAATACTGCTCCCGGAAAGCCAATGTGGCTTCCGATGACCCCTAGGAACAATCGACATGATCTTCGCCGCTCGCCAGCTGCAAGAAAAGTGACAGGATATGCGGACTCACCGCTGCACTACCTTCGTGGATCTGACGAAAGCCTTTGACACGGTGAATCGCGAAGGGCTGTGGAAAATCATGCAGAAATTCGGCTTTCCTGAATGTTTCACGCATATATTGCTTCAGCTTCACGACGGGATGATGGCGCGCGTTGCTGACAACGGTACAATATCCGAAGCATTAGCAGCGACCAACGGAGTGAAGCAGGGCTGCGTTCTTGCACCTACCCTCTTTTGTCTCATGTTCTCTGCCATGCTAACGGACGCCTACCGTGAAGAACGGCCGACTCCTCAACCATCGACGGATGCACTTCCGCTCGCGTGTCTCCACAGCCACCATCCACGAACTTCTCTTCGCCGACGACTGCGCACTCAATGCAACAACAGAAGAGGAAATGCAAAGGAGCATGGACCTCTTCGCTGCCGCATGTGACAACTTCGGACTTCGCATCAACACTGAGAAAACGGTTGTGCTGCATCAGCCGCCGCCCAATACCATCTACACCGCATATCATATCAAATGTAAATGGCGCCCAACGGAAATCTGTGGATATCTTCACGTACCTGGGCAGCAATCTCTTCTGCAGCACCAAAGTCGACGATGAGATCGCCCATTGGATCGCCAAAGCCAGCCAAGCCTTTGGACGCATGTAGAACGTGGTCTGGAACAGACATGGACTCCACCTCAGCACGAAACTCAAGATGTACAAAGCTGTCATATTGTCGACGCTGCTGTATGGAGCGGAGACGTGGACGGTCTATCAAAAGCAGGCGCGGAAGCTCAACCACTTCCACCTCAGCTCCCTCCTCAGGATACTAAAGCTGTCATGGCAAGACAGGATCCCGGACCCGGAAGTGTTGGAAAAAACAGGCCTTCTCAGCATTTACACTCAGCTGAAACAACTGCAACTGCACTGGAGCGGCCACCTTGTGAGGATGGACGACGAACGAATACCTAAACGACTCTTCTATGGAGAAGTCGCCATGGGTTCTCGTCGACAAGGGAGTTAAGTACGCCGATACAAGGACACTGAAGACTTCCCTGAAGCAACTGCAGATCAACCGGTGACCTGGGAGGACCTCGCCCGGAACCGACCTGCTTAGAGAAGGATGGTGAAGACAGGGACAGCAATCTATGAAGCTAAGCGGATCGTCGCTGCGAAGATCAAAAGAGCGGCCCAAAATTCACCAGCTCCCCGGACCAGCACTGCCACTGCTTGAGCCCTTCCAACATGTCCGCGCTGTCAACGCACCTTCCGAGCGGGAATCAGCCTGGTCAGACATCTTCGGATGCAATGCACCAATAATCCGACAATTCCAATTTCGACGTTAAATTCTGCCATCCCTCCTTCGGACTCCCCTACCCTTACCCTTGGCACCAATTCCATTACTCCCACCATCATAGAGACCACATCGCAATACTCATCACCTGTTACCTCCACCACCACCGCCGCTGCTGCCACCGCCGCCATCAGCGATGGGGACTCTCTTTTAAACTGTCCTCATTGCAACCGCACATTCACCTCACGCATCGGCCTGGTCGGGCACTTGCGAACGACATCCCCAGGTCCTCCTGATTTCTTCTGCCCACTTAACGCCCGCAAATTCAACTCACGCATTGGCCTAGTCGGTCACCTGCGAATCCATCGCACGGAGGCTGTTTAACCAGTGCCTGGGGCTCCGACATACAGTCGACGCGCCCGCCTTCACTGCCCTCACTGCTCCCGCACATTTACACACCGCATGGGCCTATTAGGACACACGACAACCTCCAGTAAACCACCGGAGGCTAAGCTACATCAGCGCACACTATCTACAGCAATACGTCGACAACACCCTCACAATCACCATTTACCAGAGTATATCACGGTTTCCTAGAAACCGTGGCTGGGAAGGCTGCCAATCTGACGCTTCCACCGGACCACGCCGTCGGCTCAGTGTATGTGCTGTGTGTGTCGAGTGGCTGACCAGTGGACTGGGAGTCAGACGGCGATGGCTGCTCCATATCCCCTGAGTTAGTGAATCCTGGTATGTGCGTTATGGGGGCCAGGTCGTGCTGTGGCGCACGAAGACGGGTACGCCGATCCGTCAGCCAATGCGCCCACTCCCACATCAGGCAACTGACCGGCTCGGACAGTGTCTGATGGTGGGGGTGGGGGAGAGAGTGAGGTCGACAGCTCAGCGCATATTCCTCACTATAAACAATCTGACGCGCTTAAAACTATCACGGTTCGCTAAAAGCCGTGGCTTGGAAGGTTGCCAACTGACGGGATAACTCGGACCGCGGGGTCAGCCCAATGTGTGTTTTGTGTGGAGTGGCTGACTGGCGGACTGAGAGTCAGGCTGCAATGTCTCCTTCTTAATGTGGCCTTTATTGCACTCCCACTCCGTGGGATCCGAGCCAGGTGTGGTGGCACGCCCAGGGGCGGCTCCGGCCGCGCCAGCCACCTGCACCCTCTCCCATCTCCGGTCTTCTTGACTCTGTCTTGACACCGGGCTCAGGTGGGGGAGGGAGGAGAGATTGCGGTAGATGCAGCGCACGGCTACTATAACTTAAAACTAATTCACGTGCAAGTCACCGTTCCTGCTCCACCCTTCCATGGAGCATACGGTGGACATCGTCGGACTACGACGGTCGAACTGTCGTCAGGTGTGGTGGCACGCCCAGGGGCGGCACAAGCCGCGCCAGCCTACCGCGCCCTCTCCCATCTCAGGTCTTCTTGACTCTTTCATGACACCGGGCTCAGGTGGGGAGGGAGGAGAGAGTGCGGTAGATGCAGCGCAAGGCTACTATCACTTTAAAATAAATCATGCGCAAGTCACCGTCCCTACACCACCCTTCCGTGGAGCATACGGTGGACCTCGTGATCGACTTCGAACTGTCGTGTAGATGTGCTCCCTAAACGGGCAACGTGGTAGATGCATTGGAGCATCACGGCGGCCATACCAGGGCACGGCAGGCGTTATTCGGGTCACGCTCCCATAATAAATGCCGAACATGGGGGGCGACCGCTCCAGCCACCTGCGCCTCTCCCATCTCCGGTCTTCTTGACTGTCTTGACACCGGGCATAGGTGGGGGAGGAGATAGTGCGGAAGATGCAGTGTAGTCTACTATCACTTTAATCTAAATCACGTGTAAGTCATCGTACCTGCACCACCCTGCTGTGGAGCGTACGGTGGACCTCTTCGACATCGACAGTCGAACTATCGGGTGTGTTAGATGATGCTCCAGTCTACTTCACTGTGCATGTAGTGAAAATGCGATTCTCAGTTGATATGTCAATTGAAGAAGAGAAGTTCATCGGAAGAGGGTTATTGAAATGTTTGGCGTTTGGAGCAGGGATTTAGCCTATCCATCTTCAGTGACTAAATAATCATGCACAGAGCTTTTATTGTATGCTGCTGTTCGCTGGCCGCGTAGCTGCCAATACTGACTGTGGAGCCCGCATCTCACTGTGACTTGTATGGCCTCTGCCGTCTTTGACGGACTATGAGGCCTCATCAGACTCACATCACGCTATGACCTTTTTTCACCTCCCCTCCCGTTGGTCGCGGAGATAATTTCGCTGCTGATTGTTCGGCGCCATGGCTGTCTTCTCTCAAGCAGGTTCGTAAAACCAGATAGGCGGCAGACCAGTTAATGTAGCGGGGGACATACAGGCTTCTTGTACCTGCCTTGCTGTAAACTAGTTCAAGCGCGTGTCACTGCTGCTGGTATCATTTGCTGGGTCAGCAGCGGCGAACATCGTTGCCTGTGACGTTTGAACTGTCGAGTTTATACGTCTACTGTCCAGACGGCCAAGTTGCCGTTGAGAGGCCACTTTGGTGCCGTGCCTCTTGGCATTCCAGGAGCGCTGCTCTGGCTGCATCGTCCGTATGCGTTCACCCTTGTCGCTCGTTCGCTCGCATCCACACCGGTGATCGTCACCCTAGTGCAACGCTCCAAATCCACTTCTTTCACGCGTGACCTGCCTTAAAACCCAATCGATGGTCTTATAGCGGCTTTTTAGTAAGTGCTCTACAATCACTTAACCAAGTCCCGCTTAGCAGCTTATTACCGAAGCCACTAGAATGAGAGTTTTTATTGTGTACGGAACTTTGTGTTGCGGTTTCAGGCGGAATTGACTACTAACGAGGCCAGTTCGTGTGCCGTCAGTTTCGATGCCGGAGAGAGAGAGAGGGTGGTGTTAGCTCCTTTTGGTTTTAGGGTTAGGACACAAAAATATTGACCCTTTACCGAAATAAGCGCACGGCTACCTGTAATAACGAGGAGGCGGGGCTGTATTCTGATTCCCTTGTGACGTCCGAGTGTCTAACTAATTCTGACCAAGAACAGGACGTTAGGCAACAAATGTACTAGTCTGTCCATTTCGCGCGCTATTTTTGCTCGTGTTCCTTGTTTATGTTATTATTATTATTATTACCACTCATATTCACCATTTTTTTAGGAGGCGGGGATTCCGATTGATATGATTGGCGGCACAAGCATTGGTGCCTTCGTCGGGGCTCTGTGGGCCGAGGAGACCAGAGTGGCACAGTGCTCGCAGCGGGCCCGCGATTTCGCTCTGGTTTTCAAGTCTGTTTGGCCAAAAATTCGCGATCTCACCTATCCAACTGTTTCACTCTTCTCTGGTTAGTTCTGCCCTACATCTAACCACAATTTTCTTATATGGCTCGCCCTGGTCTACCGGGGATGTGTTGGTCTTGCGAAAACTTGGGAGGCAGTGGCAAGCTACAGTCGAAGAGTCAATCGCTGCGAACAGCCGTCCATTCACCCGGAAATTCTAATTGGTCCATTTTCGGCGATATAAAATACCTGGAAAGCAAAAAAGACAGCCAAAGTTGTCATCTAGCCTGTCATGCCGGTTTTTCCTCATTGTAAGCAGTTGTTTTGATCTTGCAGTCACCAGTTCTTTCGCTAAATTGCTGCTTTCACTTTGATCGCGTATCACTTAGTCTGTCAATGCGAGTTTGACGCCCCTCGTTAAGATTGTCTGACTTGATTCCCACGCCTCGATCACCTCACACAGTCCGGTTGGTGACTGATCCTCAGTTTTTACGTCACTGCGATATCATGAGCAAGTTCTTTTTAAGCCCTACTGTGTAAATCGTCAGCGTGATCGAACTTTTTGTAGTACAGAGGAAGAGGTATCCCCACTCAAGTAATACAGGTAGTCGTGCGTTAAATTTCCGTACCTACTCCCGTGTTCTCACCCCAGCAGTAACTCTTCCTCAAGCCTTGACCCCCAACCCTGCTCTCTTAGAAATGACGCAAAACCAGAGGGGGCAGGGAGGGAGGGAGTAACCGTTCCCTTGTGTTACTGAATTTTTTACACCATCCTAACAGGTAGGGGGTCGGCCGTGCGGATCTCCATTTGCCTTCTCTTTGTGTCGCCACTTGAATGGCAGCGAGGTGGCTGCAACACAAGTCTACCTGACTGCCATCCAAATCGCGATCCAATTACCCCTGCTTTACACAGAGGCAATCACAATCCTCATGCAGATTGATAGAATAATTATCTTATGTGGGTATATAGGAGCCGCGCCTGTGTTGTCGAAGGCATTTCTCTCGAATTTACTTATGCACTGCGCAAAAAATCGCTTAGACTGTCGGGTTTAAAGATTCCACATGAAATGGGGGGTCTTTTGGTCTACCATTACTTGAACTATGCTGGTACCATGCTTTAAACTTGACTCTTCGAGGAAAGTATGGGAGCTGTAGTACACCTGTAGGGGTTCGCGTTTTAATAGTTAAGTGACTGTCCCAGGCACAATATTTGAAACCCCGAGGAGGTTTGCAACTCAAGCTCTCTCTCTCTCTCTCGCCGTCTCAAATCGTCCTCAAAATTAAAACGGACTGTGTCGAGGCGGGGCTCCTCGTCGTTTCTAGCTCCTCGGTCAAGAAATAGGTTCTCATTAGTTGTACGGATCCTATGATGTAACGCGGTAGAGTGTACTTTTACACACCTGAATGCCTAGTGTCGAGCCCTGGACTGCTGTTGGCAGCTTCTGCGGCAGCCTGGCTACGAGCTGTAGCAGAAGACAGGCTATGAATTAGGTGACATTTAAATTTCGGTCTGAAGCTCCGTTTTCCCATTTATTTTCCTTGCGGTCTCAGCTGGCGAGCTCTGGCATGTGTGCTCGTCGAATACAACTAGCGAAAACGTTATGGCGAATGTGCACACTAGTGGGAACTCGATTTGAGCGGTCCGGCATTTTCCCCCGTGCTTTTTGACGAACTGTAAACTACGTACCTCATTTTAACCCAAGGAATCACCTCATGTTTGGGCAATGTACGAACTGCCCTGTCTTCCAGTCGGACACCTGATTGGGGGGCATTTGTGAGGTCATTTATTGGTTACTGTAAATTACATCCCCATTGGTACACTTTGGCTAGTCAGGAATGTACAATTTCAGTAGCATTCCCATCTTTAAAAAAATGTCGCCCTCCTTTAGGACCACTCTGTGCCGTAGTTTGACAAGGTGATTTGGTGTGGCCGCCATGGATTAGAAGCAAACATGGCTATTTCAGCCAGTGTTCGACTGTTATCGCTCAACCCACGAGGTCTTGTGATAAAGCCATGCATGTGCATGTGGTACTTCATACTATCATCGTTCCCGAATACCATTTGACCTTGTGAAGACGGTGGGCAAATTGATGTCACTGACAAGACTTTAAGCTGTGCCTCGGTACTCGAATCGCTTCATTTGGAACTTAAAAGCTTTATTGCAAATTTGAAAATTAACCTATCGCTCTACTTGTACAGTGCCTCTATAGGTGTGCAACCGTAGCAACGTTTCCGGAAAACGCCGAATACGTGGCTGTTATCTTCTTTACACTGTTTCAGGTTACGAATTCAACGTACATATTGAGACAATTTTCAAAGGACAGACAAATCGAAGACCTCTGGATTCCTTACTTTTGTATCACAACAGATATTAGCAATTGCAAAATGCGAATTCACACTAACGGTAAGCGCTTTAACGGTCACTAGTACTCGTATGTCCTTTTATCATATTCCTTCTTCCCCCTCCCTTCTCCTCCTCCTCTTCTTCTTCTTATTCTTTTTCCTCCTCACTCTCTTTCCTGCTATTACTAACCGATTTAACTGCAGCTTCACCGCAGTAGATGCTTACCAACTCCTATCCTTAACCTCGTTCTCTTTAACAACGGCTTCCACGTTTTTTTCCTTTCTCTGACATTACTTGCCGTCCGTCCGATCACAAATGTTCGGCATTCGTTCACATGTGTACGGAAGGCATGGCATGGTTCTCTGCCCAGACGTCCATGAGCGTTGCAATGTCACACCTTCCGAGACTGTTGAACCATTATTGGGATGAGACCTGGCATCACTTGATTGTCATTTGCACTGAATTTTACCAATCAGTCAGGTACACCTAGGCGAAAAAATATTCGCTTCGGGCGTATAATCGGCAGATTAAAGGTAGATTCGGTCAGTGGGCCGCCCCATCAGGCAGTTTTTAAGACTTCACTTAGACTGCAAAAGTTATCGAACCGTCGCATGCACATGTCAGTTGAATGCGGGATTGAACAGACCAGCTATCATAAGTAACAGTTAACGGTTCTGCAGTGTCCAGCTTATTACAGACAGGTTGTATCTGCATTTCTTCCCGAAACTAGGCACCATACTTGTCAAACTAACTGCACTATCGCATGCTTGCTCCCCGTTGGAGGATGTGCTGCATAATGATGATGTCTCTCGCCGTCATCTGCTGTCCCCACATACATTCTTCTGGGGCCGTTATTAGCGTCAGTCAACACAATAGGTTTTGGGAGATTATGATTTCTATGGGTTGACGCTGTTGCTGATCTCTATCTCTCTCTTCTCTCTCTCTCTCTCTCTGTCCTTCCTGAACTTTGTTCACCTGTCCCGACCTTTGCCCGTGACCATCCCTTCCTCCTAAAGGTTCACTCTGGCGCTATATACGTGCCAGCATGAGCTATCCCAGTCTGCTACCGCCCCTGTGCGATCCCATCGACAGCCATCTCCTCCTGGACGGTGCCTTTGTCAACAATTTGCCAGGTAGTTTGCGCTGGGTTCGGTTTTGACTCTATCCGTTCCCTCTCTTCCCCATCCCACCAGCGCCATCCATCCATCTATCTCTATCTCTCCATATCTGCCCGATTTGCCATGTTACGGCGTGCCTCTCCTTCGTTCGTCTAGGGATCATTTGTGAGGTTTCGGAGGTGTAACAGGAAACCCTAAGGGCGCCGATAAGGGTATGTCGTTCGCGGGGTGTGACTGGTTCTGGGTCCCTGTTTCGTTTTTTTTCCGTGCGCGCCATCCTTCGGGAATCAGTAGGCTTGATTAAGCGTAGCAGTGGCAACTGATTCAATTTCTTGCCTTTCGTTTAGCGCTTCCCTTCTCTCAAAGCTTTTCTTTTACTTTGGCCCCTATCCACTCATTCCTTACATTTCATTTTTCCCTTTGGCTTCACCTTCTCCGCCCCCTCCAATTAGCCAATTCTTTTGCAGATTTTATTCATATTGTCTCATTGTTAATGTAATCACTACATGAAGCCCCATCACTGCCCATTTCTCGAAATTGTGCTGCGTGCATTCCCGGCCGTTATCTGTTTAAAGTCGCAATCAATCACAGTCACACACACACACAGCTGAAACGTCAGACATGGCATCACCGTCACCACATCTTCAACTATTGTTACTGTCACACCTACGCTGTTTTTGTTTTATGCTACTTATTCCCTTTCTTTTTGTCCTTCGCATTTTCTCGCCTTATTGTCCTACTACTACTACTACTACTACTACTACTACTACTACTACTACTGCTACTACTGCTACTACTACTACTACTACTACTACTACTACTACTACAACTACTACTACTACTACCACTACTACTACTACTACTACTACTACTACTACTACTACTACTACTACAACTACTACTACTACTGCTACTACTACTACTACTACTGCTACTACTACTACTACTGCTACTATTACTACTACTACTACTACTACTACTTCTACTACTACTACTACTACTACTACTGCTACTACTACTACTACTACTGCTACTGCTACTACTGCTACTGCTACTACTACTACTACTACTACTACTACTACTACTACTTCGCATGTCCCAACACACCTGGCACTAACTTTTTCGCCCTTTGCCTCACTCTTTACCGTTCATGTTGCAGTCACCACTCCCTACTTCGGCCTTGTTGCCTATAATTTTGTGCATGTTTGCGGTCTCTCTCTCTCTCTAGTGCCACTGTCTCTAGGAGTGTGTTACCTCTGCTGCCTATTTTCGCAGTTGGCGTCACGAAAGTATACTCTCCATTTCGCGTATTCTTATATGAACTCCATTTTTTTCTCACACCGACTGTCTTCCTTCTACTCCTTCCTGCACTCATCTTCATTACGCTTCCAGGCTCCCTGTGGCGATACGTGCGTGCTAGCATGTCACTATCAGGGTATATGCCACCTCTCTGCGATCCCTATGACGGCAGCTACCTCCTAGACGGTGGTTATGTGAATAACATGCCAGGTAAGCTCATCTCCTAACTGCTCACCGCCCCTCCGACGTTTGAATTAGCTTTTTTTCGTAGTTTTTGCCACCCTCTCTCTTCCTCGCGCCAATCTTCCTCGGTCCCCCCTCCCATTCTCTAAGCAAAATTCAGTTTCATTCCTTTGACAGGCTTCATTTTTGTTGTCGGCCTCTTTTCTATCACATCTGCCTTCCCCTTTTTTTCAATCGCTTAAAGCCACTGCTAACATGCGCATTAGATTGCATGCTGTGATCTGGGTGGGGTACTGGATCCCGCGTGTGACACAATACACGGCGGCTTCGCGTCAAGTCAGTCACTGCATTTCCCGTAGGACTGCCTGGGATAGTTCATCGGTGCAGGGAAAGAGTGTGCGGCCGAGACTGGGAATTTCCCCCATCGAAAAATCATCATGCTCCCTGCTATAATAAATTTGATGTGCTCCAATCTATCACGACAACTTAAGCGTCCTGGCTTGGCGTTGCTGGCTGATGATCTTTCTTAAGGCTAAGGTTCGAGCTGCAGTGGATGCTTCTTTATGCGTACCTTGTGGGATCCGAGACCTCACATACATAAAAAAATTAATGGCCTAGGTCGTGTGTGGTACGTAGAGATCAGTTGTTTATCTTTGTGGTGCACTGCGCCTACACTCACTTCAGGTCGTCCTTATGTTTTCCCGCAATCAGAAAATGGCGTATATGGGAGCAGAGCCTGGGATGGATGCTACACAAGTCACGCGCGTGAGTCACCGCACTTGGAGCGACGGGGTAACTAGTTTTCTCAGTTGGTCGAACTGTCGTATGTGAAGTCACCTATGTCCACAGTATACCACTCTGGTGGCACCATGCTACGAATTACTATACGTTGTACACCTTTACTTCCGAAGAGTGTCGATGCTCGCTGGGGTTCGGACGATGTTTTTGACTGGCGCAGTCCTACGCGTTGTTCTGTTAACCTCGGTCAGCCTTTCATTTCTGTGAGCCAATCTTCTGTCGGTGTAATGCCTCAACTAATGTGCCTCCTATCTCCGTGTAGTTAAAAGACCCATGACAAGACATAAACCCTACCTTGAGTGTCAGTGAGAAAAACGCAAGCATGCGTTTATTGCCTTTAGAACCCCAGCCTCCTCGTATCAGGCGCGTCCAATTGAAACAGGTGGAAGAAAGCACTTTTCTTGGCACCGAACATTGCGGTCTTCCCTCTTACCTCGCTAGGTGACCTTCAATGGGCCCTCTGTGCCAAGGGTTTGTATCAGGTTGGAACGCAATTTAGTTCTAGTTTTACAATGTCAATCAAAAATAGAAAAAAATTAATGGTCGTAGCCCTGTTTAATCATAACTGTGATCTGGCATTACCTTATATAGCCTAATTAAATCCTTTACTGCGTTTAAGGATGCTCCGTTTTCGAAATTCCCTGGGCTTTGATGAGAAGTAAACAACCAACCTATTTTCAACTGCGTGCCAATCTTAGTCGATCGAAGGGGTTTCGCAAACTCCTTCTAGTCTAGTCGTAAGGAGAGATTAGTTCTACCAGTCTCATCGCGTTCCGCTGGACTGAGTCCTTGTGTTCTTTCATTTCTGGGCTCGTTAGAGTCCTTTATTTCTAAGGGTGATTAGAACCCCTTTCCACACGTTATTTCTGCCAAAACACCAGGATCTTTGCGTGAATTTTGCTGCCGCACTATCACCAACCTCCTTGCGAAACTTGTGTCTCATATGCTCACTATGTGGGTTCGAACATGAGGCTGAGTTGAAAAGCACCTTCTACAATAAATTTCATATAAAATGCCCGAAAACAGATAGTATAAAGCGAATATTGTTAAATATGTTTGTTTTAAAAATCGGATCGAACTTTTTCTCTAACCTGACAGGTTTACTAGTCTAGCAGACAACCACGAGGGCGGATTGACCAAAAGGTTCGCTAAAGCCAGCAACACTAATAAACCTAGTCTGAGTCTTAGGGAAATCACAAGCAATCTCTAGAATCCGTTTTTCGGGCTGCTACCAAGGTGTATTTGCGCCATACGATATTTGAACGCCTAGAAGAGTGCACCTTCAACCTCAGTGACACAAACTTTTCCGTCGAACTTTAACGGCTTTCCTGAGGGCCTGATTGTCGAACCATCAAGTTGTGCGTCTTCGAAGCCATGCGTGGTTATCCAGTCTTCCAGGTCGCCAGGCCTGCGGGAGAGGAAGGCCATAACTTAAACTTCGGCCATCTAAAGCTTCCCCTTCGATGCAGTAGAGGAATCAATTATCTCCCACTGGAGGCTTTACTTTCCTTAACACAGAGCTGATCAACCGGTATGTTGACCTCCCTCCAGCCTAGATAGTCTTGTATCATTACTCGGACCGGTTTGATCAGAATTTGGGGGACGCAGATGACCATCCCTCCCCCGTTATAAATTTTGTCACAAAGAGACAGGGGACTGGTTAATGTATGATTAACAGAGAAGGCCAGTAAATTGACGGCCGATTATACGTTGCCTTGTTTAAATGGTCCACAAGGCTCAATGAAAAGAGTGCACAAATCAAAAGGGGTGTTTCTTAGTAGACTGTAAACGGGCTGAAAACACGAAGGCGAAGTTAATCGATAGGGACTGGTTAGCTGAAAATAGGAGCCATCCGCCCTTACTTTAGCCCAAAAGCCCGAGCGCTTATCCTAGTCCATAACCTCCTTAACTCTAAGCCTAAATGGAAAACCTAACCCGAACCATAAAAGTTTATTTAATAACCCTCAAACATGGTGCCTACGCCCACCACCCTACCCTAATCCTAACCACTAAACTTCTTCCTAAAACCAACTCCTAACTGTCAACCAAAACCCAAACTTTATCGACTAAACAGATGTCAACCTAAGTGTAACACGCCTACGTGAACCAATTAAGAAACTGTCTTACCTTAATGATATCACTGGGTTTCATCTTAGATCCTAACCACCAGAGGTACTAAAAGTCAATACGGTGAAACCACTTTCGTTGACACAAATTAGACGCCCCTGCGTTGTTTAGAGTTGAAACATCCACCTATCAAGATCTCTTAGCAAGTCTACTTGCTACCATTGATCTTTCGTTGACTAGCTGCACCTTTCCAGTCTTGTAACCTAGGTGGTATACCCTGTCGTCTGAAAATGCAGACAGCAGCTATGACTAGTTTAGCCATCTGTTTTGACTTCTTAACCATATGGTATCATCCGAAAGCTCTTTGTTTGGAGACTCCAAAAGTTGGATGCACAATGCTGACAAAAGCAAGGGAGGCTGGCATGACATTTCTGGCTCATTAGCCGTCATCAGCCGGTCGCGCCCAACCCCAGGTAGTGCGCCACCCGAGGCTCGAACCCATGACCTGTTGATCAAATTCCAACGCTCTGACCATTGAGCCATGGTCCCGAAGGCAGAGCGGAAAGAGTTCCGTTAGCGATCGGTGATCGTTCGTCAACTAATGTTAATATTCCCGATCTAAACCGGCAAGACAACAGGGCCGTGGCTCGATGGTTAGAGCGTTGAACTTCTGATAAACAGAATGAAGGTTCTAGCCTGTGATGGTGCACCACCTGGGTTTGGGTATGACTGGCTGATGATGGATAATGAGTCAGAAATGGCCATTCCAGTCTTCCTTTACTTTGTCGGCATTGTGTCTCTGCCTTTACTACTACTACTACTACTACTACTACTACTACTACTACTACTACTACTACTACTACTACTACTACTACTACTTACATTCCTAGTAGTAGTAGTAGTAGTAGTAGTCGCTGTGCGGCTCCTGGTGGGGTTCGAGAGTGAGCCCCAAGGTAGAGTGGAACGAGTGAGTCCCATTAACGGTCGGTGAGCTTTCGTCACCGAATGACTCCGAAAGTCCCTTACAGTTAACGAGTCGGGTGGCATTACTTTCCCTTTTACCGAGTGAACATTCGAGTTTTCAGTATATTTTCTCAGGGCCGTGGACGGCTCGGGTAAAATGTGTCATTCCCGGTTTCAATTCCGTGTGGAACGCATGATCGTCTTTTGCGAATTCATTGAGCCCTATTTCTAAGCGCGCTTTGGTAGTAAACTCACTACCCCCCTACCACCTGGATTTCAGCCCACGAAACACCGCCATTTACTCTCGGCGTCCGAATTACAGGCTCTCGTTGGGTTAGTTAACTGAGGCAAAGCAAATGCGGGCCAAGCGAAGAACGAGAACATTAGCGACCTGCAAATAGATTAGCATATTTTAGGGATGGTGGGAACATCCATCGGGCAGGCCTAAGGCAAGAGTGACGATGGGCGTGAAATCTTCAGTGGGAAACCTGAGAGCCCGCATGCCTTGGACACATCTACGCTTGGGGGAATTTAAGACACACACCCACGTCCTCAACTCTCGCAGTTGCAAGCTATCCCAGACGCGGTATTCATAGAAAGTTCGTGGGGCCGTAAACGAAACCTTGCAGTGTGAGCTAGCCGAGTGTAGTTCATACTCTAGTCTGGTTTAGCTCAAATTCGTGGCACGGGTACGAATCTGTCACTCCCCTCCCCCACACCCACCCATTTGTTGCTTCATGCTTTCTGTGTGCTTTGCAAATTCTTTTACAGCCACTACTAACGCGTGGCATTTGTCTTGCTCCCCTTGGTAGTACTTAACCTTTCTATTGTATTCAATTGCGCACTTCTTTAAGGCAAATAAGTACTAACGCCAATTAATCACGTTTTTTCTGTCTCAGCGGTGTTTTTGTGCTAAAATGTGACTTTGCCAGCTATGTGACCACTGGAAGCACGTTTACTTAGGGTCTAAAGTAAACTTAATTTACCTATTGAGACGAATGTTCGCATTCAAGGTATGTATAAGCAAGGATGGTTAGGAATGTTCGATCACCGGAGTGATTTCTTTATTCATCTGAGCTTTCGAGCACATAAAGGAATTCAGCGTCATGGTTAAAACCGGTAAAGAAACAAGCAACAGTTCTAGGGGGCAGAGTCCAATCAAACACCAGTCCAGAGGTAATTGCGCAGGGCTCAGTCTGCCGGCGCCAGATAAATCGATTGACCCAGGCGCTTCTGGCGTGGTCGATTATTCTCGTGGCTGCGCATTTAAACTCGCGACGCGTATTGTAGCTGTGGGCAGCCCCTTCTGATAATCTGTCGCCCCGTCGCTTAGGTTCGTGTATGCGCGACCATAGCTTGCGTCCAGTCGAACTCCATTATAAGTTCGATTCCGGTGGTCGAACAGCCTTCTTTCTTTCTTGTCAATTGAACTAGGCCAACTGCCGATGTCAGACCGCACCGGTCAAGTAACCTAACACAGTCCTCTTGTCAATGAAGACGTACACTATTATATGTGTCGTCAACAATAAATTAGCTTCGCGCTCTTTTTGGGTGAAGGCCCATTTCAAGGTATATGGTTACTGCAACTACTGCACACTGTACAACAGTGAGCGATTATGAGGTATGAAATGAAAATTCCTATCGATATACGCGGTAGCTTCCTATGGGTAGTAGTTTATATATAATTCTTTATCAAGCTGCTAGCTTCGTATGTATTATATTATTCTCTCTGTCAGTAGGCCGTCCTTTTCTGATAAGACTGTGCTAAGCAACTTGAACGGCGCGTTTTAATATTGGCAGTTGTCATAGTTAAATCGGTAACTAGGGAAGGAGAATAATAATAATAAATTAGAAAGAAAAGAAGAAGAAAAAGGAAAGAAAGAATGAAGAGAGAAGAAAAAAGGCTGTTCGATCGCCGAAATCCGACTTATACCGCAGTCGCACTGGATGCATGCTCGAACCGCGCATACACGAGCATAAGCTGGCTGTGAGCTGGGCTACCGCATTATCACAAGCGGTAGCTTTGTATGTGTTCAAGTACTTAGTGGATCACTTTAAGTGGGGTCTTAGGCTGGAAACCTCGCCAGGCATTGCAGGTAGTTTTCTGTATAATGCCTTATCATTCTGCTGTCCTCGTGTGTATTCCGCCAGGCTCGGCGTCATTAGGCCGTCAACTGATGATGGCGAGAGTGAGGAAAAACTCGACAGCGGTCGCTTTTACGATAATAGACCTGAAAAATTCAAATCCATTTTATAAAAAACGTGCGCAAAAGATGCCTTCTTGTACCCCCACCCTGGTAGAGAATTGCCTCTTCTTCGATGTTTACCTTCAAGAAAAGGGTATCTTTCGGTTTTCAAAAAAGACTTTTCAGTTCTTGAGTAATGTTCAGCCGCATCTGCAGCTGCAATTGCGCTTAGGATTACAAAACTCCCTGTTGTATACGCATATAGGATTCCTTAAATTTTTCACTGGATGTGGACCGTGTTGTATGCCTCATAAGCATCATCTTTAAACGCACTGATGCGATGCTGCATAAATGGACACTTATCGGTCTTAAAATATCTCATGATTACAAACTTAAAAACTGAACTATACTCTTTCTTCGAGTATAAAATTCGAAGGATACGTAATTCGCTTCCAACATAAGCATGAAAAGAATTTTTTGATGCAAGTTTTCTATAAAATATATTTGGACTTATAGGGGTATCGACAACCAATAGGAATATGTCATACTACTAAAGTAGTCGTTTGTTACCGATTTTTTGTTAATACTGACGGACGGAATAAACTGATTTAAAAGCCGGTATCCTGGACTGTTTGAAATGCTTTGGGACTATGCTGCACAATAATCAATATTGAAACCCCACCTAAGTAACGCATTCTGATTGAAAATATATTTCAGAATTTCGGTTAGCATTTCATGAGACAGCGCGCAGACGATCTAGTGTGGTGATCCCCTCTTACGACGGTTCGGTGTTACCAGCTGGAAAAATTCACGCCTTCAGTTTTATTTACTTTCAAAAAGCATCTTAATTTCCGTGTATTTTATTAATTAGAGACTTTAAACACCACGAGCCAATTTCAGCCTGGCCTCATCGTGCTGAGAAGTAGGTTGTAACTGCTGCAGTTAGAGATCCTGAATTACTTGTTTCCCCCCCTCCCCGCTGATTACTGTGTAGCCGATGTCATGGCAACCTTTGGCGCGAAGACTATCTACGCCGTGGACGTGGGTTCAGTTTACGATACTAACCTTACAAATTACGGCGATTGGCTGTCAGGCTGGTGGCTAATTTACCAACGTCTCTTCCGTTGGCGGGGCCCTCCGATCCGGGTACGTTTTTTAGCTGCCTATAAAACAGCCGAACTGCTTTTTCTTTCCGATTTTTTTCAAGGATCTAATCATGTTGTTAAATCACAACGGTCGCTTGTTATTTCGGCAAGAGATTAGTTTTTTTCAGCGTCATTAGCCGTCTATAAGAGTTCGGTCAGAGCTCGTAGACGAGCACAAACAGTTTGCTTGTCAGTGCTGCCTTCCAGTTGGGGGCTCTTGAGGCGAGGCCTCAAGGGATACAGGCTCAAATAAGCAATTCGAGTAGCCTTTAGAGATAGGCCTCAGGCAGAAACGTCGGATTCAGGTGTTACGATCCATTCTCCGGCGTCCTAGGGACCGACGCGCTCCACAAACACAGTCTGCCAGTACGGGTTGACTACTCACTCGAGAGCGAACCCTTGGTATCGGGTGCTGGAGTGTATGAACGTTCGCAGACCCAGGCACTCAGTCTGGCAATGCATAGTTTTTATCAGTACATCGTGGTTGTCTGCTACCCATCCGAATTCCGAATCCCCTTCCCAGACCCTACGGAAATCAAATTCTGAGTGTCGACCCCCACCCCCACCTTCCATCGCAGAGACACATGTGACCCTTCTGGTAGACTCAATGTGGCCATCGCCCTCGCTAAACAGGCGAACTGAACACTACCCGTGTTGGAGCGATTCGATGACTGGCTGGCTTACGGATGTCCGAAGAGGCACTTTGCCAGGATTCTATGTCATCTTCGCGTAAGCGTCAACTTCGGCTGCTGACCAGTGTGACAATGGAACCTACTCTCAAATGCAAGATTTACCTGAAGGACTTCGTCGCTGTCAGTTACTAATCGATGCCGAAGTTTTAAATGGCCGGACCGTGCTCATACTGACTGATTTCTCAATGCACAAATGGTGTGGCATTTCTGAAATGTACTGACTAAAATCGTCTAGTTGTCACCAACACTTGCTTCCCGCGCACGGTTACAAACGTCGGCTAACCTCGTATTTAAATGTCGGTCGCATGTTCCGATAGATTTGCCGCACTATAGTTAGTTTGAGGTTATATGATTGCATTCGTATAGGTAGGTCGATGCGTTATGTCTAAACTTACAACGCCCGTGGGTCAGGCCTTTCCTCCCGTCCACACGCCTGAAAGTCCACTCCTCATCCGTACCCAACTCGTCACGTGCCAGACGCCTCGTTGTAAAACTACGACAAACCAGCAGCGCCGAGGCCTTGTGCACAGAAATCCAGTCTCCACTTTTCAACTCGAGTCGTCGAAGGAAACCAGTAGGAAATGGTCACTATTAAGATCCTCAGTTACTGAGGCAGTAGGTAGAATTATCAAGTTCAGTGAGCGTCACCGCAATGAATGGATCAGCCCAAGTACGACGCAGTCGTGTTCACCCTGCTAGCACCGGTAAGGTCGGCTGAGGATGATCGCCAAATGGGAGTGGTGATCTCTCTGGAACAGGTTTTCAAACGTCGCTGAAACTCGACAGGTCTGCCGACTAATTATTTATTGTCTCGGCAGCGTAGCTCTATCTCTGGTATGGCCCGGCCTGGTACTCAGCAATCACACAAACCGTATGCATGTCAAAATGTTTTCGGAAACACAAACATGGCGGAGAAACAGAACACGATCCGCTACGAGAAAATGTATTTTGACATGCAAGTTTTTTGTCGCTGAGCCATGCGTGCATTTTTAGCATCCCGTTCAGGTTGGCTAAGATTCTGTCCAATCTGCTTCAAGGAGAAAGTTCTAAAAGCAGTTCTCGCAGACCTAGACCAATTAGACCCTAGAGGAGCAGCAGCCAATACGGGACGCTGTCGACCACACATTCCTGACAAGCAGTTCGAGGTGGAGCCAGATGGGTCTGGCTATTATGCTCCCACCGAAGAACAAATTACTTTGCTGCTGCTAACGACTTGGTTAGAGAGCACTTGCGGTGTCTCCGCCTGGTAGGATGTGCTTTCTGCTTCTCTCATAGGCTGCGTTTATGAATGCTGCAGTCGTCAGAACCTACCTTCAGCTTGCGCCTTGGTGAGCTTCCTTATCTCATTGGAGGACATAAATCCTCTCGGCTGCCGATTATAACCGCGCAAATGCTGTACATGCCTGATTTTCCGCTGCTTCTTATACCTGCCTCTCTGTCTGCTGGTTAACCAACCGAGATAGACGACGTAATTAAGATTACATCTGCTGCATTGCTTGAACCAATCCTATTGCCTCATATAAGATGGTTTATCAAACGACCGTGCTCTGTAGCTCCTCAGCAGATCGCTATATTTTCGTACCTACGAGGTAATGTCCATGTATAAGAAGTTTAAAATACACTGATCGATGAGTTAGGGTGGTTGTCTTTTACAAGATCAGGTGCAAGAGTCAGTCGGGGGTGTTGGGAGAAAGAACGCCCCGCGTGGTGAGGGGGTTGATTTGGATAGGCTTTCGTCGGGCCATAATAAACCTAGAGCCTATGCGCAATTCTTTTGCGCACATAATACTGAGCTTTCGATTCTTAGGGTCTTCGCCAGGATTCGTTGCCATAGTGACTTCCTGGCGCCCATCCGATGCCTACATTGTGTTGTCTACTGACTAGGGATTAAGAGATAAGGAGGGCGGGTTCCTGGAGCAACCTCTTCAGTCTGCCATCGAGCGTTACACGACTTCGAACGATTTCATCGTAATAATTCGACTCCTAACGGTCGTAAAACACTGGCGTGCTGCTCGTGGATCAGCTATTTCTTACGCGGTAACCTATATTATGAAAAAACCTTGAGTATTCGACCGACCATTTGTTTAACCGCACGCCTAAGCAACGTCATCACACACGCTCTATGATGCAGCACACGCCTATTGGTTACCTGATTTTACGCGTGCATTTCGCGGCTGGTTTGAACTCTCGTGTCCTGCGTCGTCGGACACTCCCTTGGATTTAGATCGTGTGAATCCATTCTGTTTGCGTCCCCCAGCAAACCTTAAGATACTCTGCTATAAGCAAATAGGTGAGTTCCAGGAATCAGTTCAAAAGAAAAAAAATGATGCGATCGCTGAAACGGAAAATTTAATGGCCTGACGTTTCTGATTTTCGCGTTAACCACTCCTCTGAGACAGTCGCAGATAAGGGCGATGAGGGCACCAAAAGCGTGCAGTATGTATAGAACGCCTTTGCCACGCCACCACATGCGTAATTCAATTAGCAGATCTCGCGTTCATCGCTGGAGGTTGTAGTTGATGCGATGATTTCTCATTATTCCGCCTCCAAGTCGTTTGTTGTCGAAATTTCATCACTGTTGTTGATTCCTGGCGTGATGCTTACCCACCTATTTGGCCTGCTGTCACTGAAACCGGCGGGTACCCGCGTCCTCATAGAGTGGCTAACTGCTCTGTCTATACGTTCTTAACACAGAATATGGAACCGGGAGGTCATTGTGCCTATTGATCTATTGCAGGCTCGTCAACGAATACTGAAACCGTTCGTGGCTCGCGTGTTTGTCAGCCCTTGCTAGAATTTTGACCCCGTCAAACTTACAGGTGTGACCGGGTCCCGTCGCATGAGCCGCAACCTGAGAGCTAGCGTTCGTCCTCATTGTTGCTGCATGTTCGGCCATCCGCGTGAAGATTATTCTCCCAGTTTCTCCGACATATTTGTTTTGTCCGTAACTGTACCAGTTACAGTAAATGACTCCAAACTTTTCCTGCTCTGGCAGTGGGTCTTTCGGCCTCATTACTTGACGCTGGATAGGGGCTTCTGATCGGTGTGCAACTTCAACTCCGAGTGGTGTGAAAAAACGGCTAATGGCCTCCGAGGCGTTCTTCACGTACGGGATCGCTAGCTAAGATTTGGGACTGGTGCAGTTCGCTCTGTCGCCTTGTTTGCGCAAGCACTTCTCGAAAAGTTCGTGGGTAGCTATTTGCTCTGAACACCCGTCAACGGTATTGTGATTCTGGCAACCTTGTCTTCTGGTGAGCTCTAGTGGACCACAACATGCCAATATATAACCCTTGCGCAACTGCATTTGTGGCTGCGTGGATCGTTGCTGTTGAAGCTCAACACTTGCGTCGTATTTGTCGCCCACCTTTGGTTTTGTGCAATCACAATCTATGCGACAGGTCAGGAAGGCCCGCTGATTGTTTTCTTCGTCCTTCATCATTAATTGAATGTCCAGGAAGAGACCGTTGAGATGTTCTTTGAATTTCAGCATCCTATCCAGTTCGAAGGTGAAAAAGTTATCATCCACGTCCTGGGCCCATAATTTTGAGCTATTCTCCCCATTAATTTTTGCCAGCTGCCAGTGTTTTAATCTTCTTCTGCAAAAGGCCAGTTTCGCTACCAATTTAGGCACCGAAATGTTCCTGTGAGAACGAGGCTGGTCGATCAGTTTTTCTGGGACAAGTTTATGTATTCCTTTCCAGCCTTGATATCGTCATCGCGTGAGACATTGCTCTGACGAAAAGTAGCCCAGTTCATTGCTTTTTTGCCATCTTCAAGGTACCCAATCTGAGTGAGATACAGTCGCGTCTGGCCTACATCTCTTGCATAAGGCAGCTCGAGGAGGTGAAGCGTAGTGGAATCTGTCATTATTTGCGTCCGCCAATCGACAAGTACATGACGCTGCAATTCTCGGCTTTCGAGGAAATTGTGGTAAGTGAACAACGACGCTCACCCCAAACCCCCCTCTCTCTCACTGTTTGAGGAGCTTCACTCACTCGCACACCAAAATGCATTTCCAAGGTCGCAATTTCGTGCAAGCTAGTCCAGTAAGGATTACTTATATGCCCTCCCCTAAACAGGACATGGCTACAGGAAATACCCGCAATACAGGTGCCTTTGCGCCGAATTCCAGAGACAACAGGGTTAAGTTTACAGTTAGGGATACATTTAGGGTTGGGGTTAACGTTGAATTAGGGTCAACCTTGGGTTAACGTTAAATTAGGGTCAATGTTCACGTTAGTGTTAAGTGTAGGATTAAGTTTCAGATAAAGAATACGGTTTAGTTGTACGTTAGAGGGTTAGGATCCATGAATATTTTCCCCACCTGGAATTATGCTCAAGGCCACCTTTATGACTTGGGCGGGACGTTCCTATTCCCATTTCCTGTTTAGGGTCCCTAAAAGTAATAATTAACAGTTTTTTTTTCAACCGTAAAATTTAAGGAGGATGCAATTTTCTACCAAAGGAGTCCAAGAAAATATATTTTCGTGCATGTTTTCTATAAAATATATTTTACTTTATAAGGGCATCGAAAGTAATTGGGCAAAATACATACTACTTAGGTCTTAATTTTGAGGACTTCTGCCTTAAACGTGATCTTCTCAAGGGAATATATGAAAAAGGCTGGGAAAGTCCCTCACCTGTCCAGGAATCCAGCATACCGATAGCGCTCACGCACAGAGATATCTATGCACGTGCGAAGAATGGGACTGGGAAAACCGGAGCTTACTCCATCCCCATTCTGGAATCCATTGATACATCTCTCAATAAAATACAGGCTTGTATACTTGTGCCCACTCGCGAGTTAGCCCTTCAGACGAGCCAAATATGTATTGAATTGTCTAAACATATGGATGTAAAGACTATGCTTGTTATTGGAGGTACTTTTCTAAAGGACGACCTGATTCGCCTGAGCCAAACTGTACATATTGTCATCGGCACGCCCGGGCGTTTAGTAGATCTCATGAACCGAGGTTTCATTGACTTTAGCCACTGCAAGATAGTGGTCTTGGATGAGGCCGACAAACTGTTGTCGGAAGAGTTGAAGTATGGCGTCGAGCAGCTGCTTGACAAAGTTAGTGAGAAGCGACAGCTCATGGTTTATTCGGCAACTTACCCCGTTGCTGTGCAATCCTTCATCAACAAACACCTTCGCAACCCTTATGAGATTAACCTAATGGAGCAGCTGACTCTGCGGGGTATAACCGAGTACTATGCCTACGTTCAGGAAAAACACAAGGTATTGTTTAAGCCTCACATTAACTTTTCAGGTTCACTGTCTTAATACCTTGTTTTCAAAACTTCAAATTTGCCAGTCCATCATATTCTGTAGTTCCACTCAGCGCGTTGAACTACTCGCCAAAAAAATAACTCAACTCGGCTATTCTTGTTACTACATCCACTCAAGGATGGCGCAACAAGATCGAATTCGTGTCTTTCATGATTTCCGCAACGGTAGCTGCAGGAACCTTGTGTGCACCGATCTCCTTACCCGCGGTATCGATATACCGACGGTAAATGTTGTAATTAATTTCGACTTCCCGAAATATGCCGAGACATACCTGCATCGCATCGGCCGTTCCGGACGTTTTGGTCACTTGGGTATCGCCATCAATTTAGTCACTTTTCAAGACAGGTAGGTTAAATTAGATTTATTTCCATTCCTGAAGATACGCCCTCAAGAACATCGAGAGAGAACTACGCACTGAAATCAAACCAATTCCAAAAGAGATTGACAAGAGGTTATATGTGGCCGAGTACCAGAACGAAGCCAACCTGGATGCGGCAACGAGGGACGCTCTGTACCAAGGCACTGGACTTCAGCCATTGGAAGCCGTAAATAATGGGACGCAGTAATCAGGTCCTCTTTCGAACCGGTTTTAATTGGTTATCGTTTATTTATATTCTTGAGATGGCCTTTCTGACACCATTCCTTTCCGTGATAACTTGTACATTTTTCCCAACTCTAGCTTGAAACTGCCTGTTTCGGACGTTTATTTTGTTACAGAACCCCTTTCCCTTGTACATAGATTCCCGTTTGTACAGATGGGTGCTTTTGCCCATGGTTTATATGCTGCTCAGACTATCGCTCCTGTTCCCATGTTCGGCGAAGTGTTGTGCGTGATGTCAATCGAGTGTTCCGAAGTGGCATTTGCAGCCTTTCAAATCACCCCGCGGATACGACAGGGGACTCCAGCCACCTCGCTGGATTCCGAATGCATGAAGACAAGATGTTGCAATGGTCCTGATACGCTGTTCGCAGGCTTGCTAAACTCTGATTGTTAGCGACAGCGTGTGATTTAAGAGAAGTCGACCATATTTTCTTTTCCTATGTTTGCTGGTCAGTGCTGATTTCATAAGCTTGCTTCTGATTGGTACGCTGAATCTGACCGTGATGGCTTAAATAAATTAGCTTAGTGGACTTTCTTGTTTTTTTTTGGTGTTAAGCCTAGGTTGGCATCTTATCTACACGATACTCTGGTTATTCATTCGGCGAGAGGGCAAAGCGTTGTCTTTATAAGCCTTCGCATTTTTGTTTCTGGGTTGTGCTATCATTTGGTTCCTGCCTGGGCCTTTCTCGGTCACCGTCGTGTCAGGAGCCCACTTAATATAAGTCCTTTGCTGGGTGTGCCCTTGTGGTTTGCTTTCAACCTTGGTCGGCCTACTGCGATTTTGCTTTAATGGCCCTCCTGGCTGCACTCAACCAATCGTCGTCCTGACCGCCGCCAGCCGTACTGATCAGGCTTCCAGTGCGAAAACTTGCTGGCATACCAGAAGGTTCTGTCTCTCGCCATCCGTTAAATTCGCATCTAGCATTTTCTCGTTTTATACTTGCTTCTATGGGACAGGAGCGTGCAGGCCTACTACCCGAGCGTACGTATTTGAGCCAAATGGGCTTCTCTATGGAAGAGTATATTCGTTGTCTCGGCATGCTCTAACATTCCCCCACATTCATCGGTTCGTAGCTGTCCGTCGATCAACTGATTCAACTATCACTGGCATCCGTGATGATTGGTGCAGTCAACGACAAGGAAACCGGAACCTTGCAAGGCTTGCAAAGTTAATCCTTTATCCGGTTTGTTTCCCGTGCGAAATTAGCACCCAGAGCTCAGCCAAGTGTGTTGGGTGCGCTGAGATCCCCAGTTTTTTTTCATATAAGTCTTGGTATGAGTTCGTTGGTTATGTTGGAGATGGCGGGAGTCTTAGTAGGGCGCATTTTCGGGTGAAAGTGGTCGTGTTTGGAAGGTAAAAGTTTCTCCCCGCCAATTATAGACCAGGCATTAAACAGCTAGTCACCTTACCGATCGGCCAGGGTGCCTATATACAGGCCCCCTTACGGCTTAATTCCACGTACGGGCACACGAAGGACTTAAAGATGTGGGCTGTATTTCTTCTAGCTTTGTTGTTGTCAAAACTGGCATTGCCGTTATTAAGGATGACTTGGAAGACGCTCCGAAGCTTCCTCCGGATCTCGGGCTTCCGGTAGTAAGCACTGAGCCGACCACTGGTTATCCCGACAATGACTGATCTATTCATATCATGTGGGATGGTAATACTTTAGCGCGGCATGTCCTTTTAAGCGAACCAGTGGTTTATGCGGTGAACCAACATTGGGGCGAGGTAAGGGCACGGGACTTCCGACCTATTAAAATGTCCAAAGCGAAAAGGGCGTGATGGCATACCTAGGCCCAGGGTAACTTGCGTCGGGTCCCTCTGCTTTTCCCATTTACGGCACCAGGCCTCGGTCAGTAATGGAGGGGGGGGGGGATGCTGCACAGCTCCACTATCACCACCACCTAAGTCACGCGCAAGTCGGCGTTCGAGCGCCAGTCCTGATGCAGGGTACAAGGTGGACGTCGCCGGTTGTGGCTGTCGAACTATCTACTGGGTGCGGGTAACAAAATCTGGGGCTATACCCTTCGCTGAAACATCCTAGCTGTGAGACATGGTGTCTTATGAGGAAGAAAAGGGTTCTTATTATGAGAAGCTGTGTACTTGCTACTGCCACTCCGTTCTGGATTAAACCTATTTAAGAAGTCTCTTCATGCATCCCTCCCCTCAATAGCCTCTGGCCTTGCCACACTAGGCAAGTCAGTGTTTATTGTCTATTTGTCTTACAGACTGCTGGTAGCCCTTTCATATTATTTTGTAAAGAAATTTATGTGTTAACACCACACTCTACTGCCGCAAAGTAATCATATTGACCAAGGGAAGGCTGTCCAATGTTGTCTTCCGAACTATTATCTGGTGAGTTACAAGCAGGATTTCCTTATAAAGCTTTACTCGGCTGGATCCGCCTCGCAAGCTCAAAGTACTTAGGCTTCTTCGCATGGTTGCCGCCGAGTGGCCGTGCGCGTTATGAAATAACCTTTTCGAAGATAGTTGGTTTGGTCTGCCAGTATGCTTTTTACCATGGCCATTGAAAAAGTAAACGATATCAAAGTCTACTGAGACCACAGCCGGTTGTGTCGTGGTCTAAGTTCTTTGATGTACCTTTTCAATGCCCACCACCGGAATGATTATCTATAAAGTGGTAGAATTTATCAAAACAAGTAACTTATTTTTTTCGCCGTGGTAGTGGTGCAAGTCAGATAAATGTTCACCTACCCATGCATGCACCAGCAAGTGTCTTTCTTCCTTTGATAAGAGCGTGATATCTTTGGGGACTTGTAGTTCTCATTAAACGGGTCCGTCGAATGCCCCTAAGCTTCTCCGCAATAATAAAGTAGGAACTACTCAGGAAATTATTCCTATGTAATCCATTGTTAATTTTTAGACCCTCAAACGGTGAGGTCACCGTCAGGTTTGCCAGACGAGATGGTGGAAAACACCAGCACTTTGTCTCAGGGTGGTTCGCCTCTTAAACGGGTAGTGGGGGGCATTCATTGTAACTAACAGTTTCAATCTGGGCGTCCTGTAGTTCATGCAGAAGTTCATTAAATTTCGGATGCTTCACTAAATCCGGGCTGCTAAAATGATCTCAGCTCACATATGTGAGAAAATTCGCTTTTACGAAGACGCGATTGAAAGAATGGGCAATTTTTCGATAATTGTTCATCAAGCTCTAACTTTGAAACGGCATTAACACTGCGCAGTGACGTTAGCAGATATACGCCTAAAACAGTCACATGATTCATGGTTGTGGATGGGGATGGAGACAAAAATATCTATGTGTAACGTCAAGACCAAGAACCTTTTCGGGGCTCTTATCCACCCAGCCATCCAGAGCCTTCTCTCATGGACATGATGAAGCACTTCACCTTATGCAAGAGAAAAGCCTTTTAGTTACGCGATGCTTTTGCGCACTTTAACATATAAACCTAGAGGCTGTTTACTATTGTAGATCATGATCTATACGACCCAGGTGGGACATTGCATGTTCGACGGAACAGCGCAGGATTGCACACTCCCTAAATATTTTTCGCTCTATATTATGTACATCCTGCACCCCCGACGGTTCAGACAGCCTAGATTTTAGGTTGCAAAGAGGCTAGTAGGGATGCCTTGTGGTTTTGCGCTAACTGTCAACGAAATTATGTTTAGAATTTAGGTGAGGGTTACGGTCAAGTTTGAGGTTAATGTTGGAGTATGAGCTAGGGTCATGGCTAGGCTAAGGGCTATAGTTATTATCGTGTTACGTGTAGGGTTTGGGTTTAGGATAGGGCTAGGGTTAACATCAAGTTTCCAGTTTAGTTGTGTGTTGGGGTTAATGTTAACGTTATGACGCGAACATTATTCAACTCCCTGAAATTTACCATAGGCCCAACTATTTTAAGCGGGCGGCGTGGTAACTTCCAGTGTCCTTTTTATGCGGCCATATAAGGCATCCTTACGAAGAGATTTTCTAGAGTCCTGTTCCAAACGCTCTGGCTACGTTTTAAGTTGGACGGGAGGATTTATTAACCGTCCTTTCAGTGTAAAACTCACTGACTGGTGCCCGCAGCTAATAGGGTAGCGTATAGACCGCTCGGAACACCACAATAATCACGGCCAAATCCACTTTTCGGAGAACAGGAAAGGCACCAGTTCGGGGAGTCTATTTTGAACAGCAGCCTGGTGGTGTTCAGAGCCGCAGACGCACGATCGACTCTGGACCTGGACACATCCGCCCGCTAGGGTGTTGCGTTAGTTAATTAATAAGCCTTACGAGAGTCAGCCAACGTCAGCTGGTTTTGCGTGCGCAGAGGTTATGGGCGTCTCTCATCGGTGCGCATGTTCTGGCAGCTTGCGAACTGTGATCACATGATTTCTAGCATGGCGTGGGCGCCAGAATAGCGCTTTGGGAATCGTTCTGTGGATCACCAGCACGGCGTCAGGCGCCTGGGCCCACGAACGCTCGTCAATAAGTGTGCACGTGCGTTAGACGATGAAAAGGCTTCGTAGTGTAAAATAGAACTTACAGAAGTGTTCATAAATTTGCGAATCAGGAGCAGCTGAAACCTGGAAGGTTGGTAGAGGGTGCCTTTGTTTGTTGGACATGCATATCTGAAAGTATGGAATATGGCTCGGCAGACCTGCAAAGCAAAACAACCTATTCTTCGGGGATTTGTACTGAATGTCTCGTTTCGGGCTCTGTGAGTCAGATTTAAGTTGTTCTTTATGGTAAACTCCCCTGGGTCAGTCAAATGCTTGTTGGTGGCAACGCATCAATTAAGTGGCGGATATTTGTGGAACGTAAGACACCGGAGCGAATGTATAATCAGCTACTGAGACTGTGCTAACGAGAGAACGCGCGTAAAAACTATAATTGCCGACCAAACTGCAATCAATAAGCGCTTCCCAACAACCAGCAGATATCCGACTCCCGAGATCGGACCACGCTGGGCCGCTCTGAGCACAAGTGAGAATTGGGAGCTCTTGGGTTAACCGTTATAGAAGTGGTCTTGTTAATCATACTCATTCTGTTTCAGCAGGTTGTAATCATTTTTTGAAATTGTTCTCGTGTGCACCACGAAGAAATTGTAAAAGAGAATAATTTGACTTCAGCAGGACATGTCAGGGCACCGACTTGATTCTCACTAAGCGTCACAGACACGGCAATTCCTACAGGAAAAGTGAATCCCCGCCAACGGACATGTGATAAAAGGGGTTATCTAGTCAAGATTATGAATGCCACCATTGCACTTCCAAGTATAAATGCCGAAATGATCGAGAGATATGCAATAGAGATCGAAAGATTTTGCCGGAGAACGCTAATAAAAATTATCGTTCATCCCATTAGGAAAACTGATGCATCATCGATAACACGGATTCCAAATGGCACCACTATACCCAGGACACAGAGAACATGCAGCGGTCTATAAGATCTTTGCATCGAGGTGGCACGAATTTCGGCCCCGTACTGTATACGTTGGCCGGGAGAAAGTCATCCGACAAACAACAGCAGAACACTTCGGATGGACGGAACTAACTTGAACTCCCTATCAGAAGGTTCAATGTTCGAATCAAGTTGGGGTCACAAATTGTTGTGATGGGGTGCTGATGCGAATTCCCAGTGATCGGCAACATGTAACTTCCCAGATCAGAAGACAGATTAGGATGGAACATGTTTTACTGAAACGAAGAACGTTCAGAAGGCTCTGCAAGCGCGTGCCAGAAGATATAGCTTGCGGCAACTGCCTGTAGATCCTCCTGTACACTCTTTGTCTCAGTAAAGGCTGATCTAGCCCAATCTGCTTTCCCTGACTTCTGAGTTGGGAAGCCTCGTGTTGTGGATCATTGGGAATTCGCGTTAGCGTCCCATCCCGACAAACTTTCCTATCGGCCACAGCCCTGCTTGGTTCTATTTCTTTCTGGATGTTTGCCTAGGCATATACAGTGACAGGAACCTCGAGTCTGAGCGGCATCATCCACAAAAGGGCGCTGGATAAAAATTAGTCAGCGGAATGTTAAATGAACCCTCCAAATGTCCCCGAGACTCCTCTCTCAATATCTAAGCGAAACCTCTACTCGTTTAACTGTTGCCCTCCCAGAATTTTGAGTGAATTCATTCTTGCTGCCCCTGACGTCATCTCACTTTCACAGTGACAAGTTAGCGAAGACCTTTGGCAGTGAAGATGCACCTTGGTGGAAATTAGGAAAATCACGATATTCCTTTAAAAGGGCACGCATAACATCCACCAGTGGTTAGATCTGAATCAGCTGCTGCAGCTTATTACGCCTGGCGTGTGCTTGAAATTGGTTAATTAGCGAATAACTCTTAGTAGAAAATGTCCATACTATGTATGCACACCTCGTCAGTTACATTACGTCAAGCTATTTAATCAGAATGGTCTATTCTCAACCCATTTATATGGCAACGGGTCAAGCCTAATTCCAGGACTACAAAAAGGCAGTGAGGACTACCCAGTGTTTGAATGGATGCCGCCTGAGACTTGGCAACTTAACTCTGTCTGAAGGGTGGAAAAGCAAACAAATGATTTAGGTTCCTTTTTGACTGGCTCTCTAGGGTGGGACTTTCTAGTTTAAAAGCAAGCCTTGAGGCAGAGGTCGGACTTTTGGTCCGTACTCACGGAGGCTCAGAAGTGCAGTGGTGCTGCTCGTCTTCTGCAACCCACTGGGATTATTGTATTTGAAAGTTTGTTTGAGTTGAAGCAACGCGCGTGAATTTGTTTAAGTACATTACCCCCTGCCACACCTCTACCCCTCCAACACTATGCGGCCCCGTGCCCTTTTGACCAAGGGCGGTAAAAGTGAAAAGCTGATTGCGACAAAAATTTTGATTTTCGCATCCTGCACTTTATTAACAATAATCACGAAGGTGACCAGTTGAAGGGTTTTTTTTATTGTGGTTTTAAAATTGTTAACCTGGGTTTGATAGGTGTGCGCAGATTCCCGAAAATGTGGAACGTTTTTGTTTGAAATTCGGTTCATTCTCTGTAGGCGATCTTTTATTTAATTGTTGTCATTGTAATTTAAATACGTAAATTCGCAAACGCGATGCAACATAAAACTTGTGTTCCCTGAAATAAAACAGACAAAGTCGAGTTTGGCCACAGTGACCATTTATATTTTATGTGATTTGGCCAGACAACCGTAATTCAACAGGTTACCAAGTTAGTAGAATGTTCAACTCAACAACTATTTAGATCCAGGTTGCCATCACGACTCTTTTAGGTCCACGATTAAGATGGAGCAAAGGCGGAATTAGCCGTTCTGATTTCCCTGGCTTTGTATTTATGACTGATTGACTGCTGGTTTCTTATCGATATAGGATGGTTCGAGATGACTGTAAACCGGAAAAGTAAGACCTCGCAGAATGCTCGTACCTAATTCCAAAAATTGATGAAATTGATGAACATTGCACACGCATGATTAGTTCTTCTGTCCATAAAACGTCTCAGTGCTAAGAAAAACAAAAAAGACCTGCATGAAACACGATTTCTTGCAAACTACCAAGTATTTGACTTCTGAGCGTTAATTGACATTTTAATTGCACTCCTTCTCACAACATATCAGCCTAATCACAAAACATTATTTTTAACAAATAGGGTCTAACACTAATCTAACCTGAACGTAGGAGGGAGATAGGCATTTCCGTATTGCATATCAGAGGTTCTGCTGCAGTCCGCTCGCGGCCTTCAGCGAGACCGTTTACTTGTGCGTTTCTGTCCGTCTCTCGCTCCCTGTAAATTCACCGTTAGGACTGGGTCGGGCTTGGATCTAGCCTAGCGAGAGCTCAAAGCCAATTGACGCTGCGGCCTTCGCTGACTGGCTGCAGGTGACAGAACACATACGTTCGACGTGGGGACCAACAACTTCGACGGTTAACACTCATGCTAGTCCAACCGTCGTGTTCGACGATGTCCGTCGTATGCTGTGCATTGAATGTGACTCGAGCTGGAATATAGCGAGAGTAGACATTCGATGAATCTACCTCCTTCTCTCTCCCACTCCCCCACCTGGACCCGGTGTCAAGACAGAATCAAAAAGACCGGATATGGAAGATGGCGCAGGCCCACGCACTGTGGTCCTACTCCAAACAAGAACACAACAACAGAAGAGAGGGGTGGCTCGGATCCCACGGAGTGGAAGTGCCATAAAGGTCACATTAATAAGGAGCCATTGCAGCCTGACTCTCAGTCCGCCAGTCCGCCAGTCAGCCAATCCACACAAAATACACATTGGGTTGACCACGCGGTCCGAGTTATCCCGTCAGTTGGCAACCATCCAAGCCACGGCTTTTAGCGCACCATGATAGTTTCAAACGCGTCTGATTGTTTATAGTGAGGAAAATTTGCTGAGCTCTCGACCTCACTCTCTCCCCCACCCCCAAAATCAGACAACTGTCCAAGTTGGTCAGTTGCCTGATGTGGGAGTGGACGCATTGGCTGACGGATCGGCGTACCCATCTTCGCGCGCCACAGCACGACCTGGCCCCCATAACACACACACCAGGATTCACTTACTCAGGAGATATGGAGCAGCCTTCGCCGTCTGACTCCCAATCCACTTGTGAGCCACTCGACACACACAGCACATACACTGAGCCGACGGCGTGGTCTGGTGTAAGCGTCAGACTGGCAGCCTTCCCAGCCATGGTTTCTAGGAAACCGTGATATACTCGGGTACATAGTTATTGTGAGGGTGTTGTCGATGCATTGGTCGTACATAGTGTGCGCTGATGTAGCTTAGCCTCCGGTGGTTTACCGCAGGTTGTCGTGGAGGCGCATGTTTCCTGATAGGCCCATGTGGTGTGTAAATGTGCGGGAGCAGTGGAGGTGGTTGCGTCAACTATATGGCGGAGCCCCAGGCACTGATTCACCAGCCTCCGTGCGATGGATTCGCAGGTGACCGACCAGTCCAATGCGTGAGTTGAAGTTACGGGCGCAGTGTGGGCAGGAGAAATCGGGAGAGGCTGGGAGGGTGTCATTCATGGTAGTGGGGGTGACGGTGGCATGAGTGGAGGGTGTGCATGGGGTATCAGTGTTGTCGGCATTGTGTTCAATTCCGTTGTCATGGATGCGCATGTGACCGAATAGACCCATGCAAGGAGTGAATGCGCGAGGACAGTGAGGGCAGTGGAGGCGGCGATCTCTGCTCTGGGTTGGTGCCCAAGGCGCTGGTTCACCAGTCTCTGTACGATGGATTCGCAAGTGACCGACCAGGCCAATGCGTGAGGGAATGTGCGGTCGCATTGAGGACAGTTTATGAGAGAGTTCCCATCGCTGGTGGTGGTGGTGCTGGTGAGGGCGGCGGTGGCGAAGGCGCTGGTTGTTGCTGCTGTGGTGGGGATAACAGATGATGAGTATTGGGATATGGTTTCTATGATGGTGGGAGTAATGAAATTGGTGCCAGTGGTGAGGGTGCTGGGGGGGGGGGGGGGTCAGAAGGAGGGTTGGCAGAATTTGACGTAGAACTTGGGATTGTCGGATTGTTATTGCATTGCTTCCGAAGATATCCGACAAGACCGATTCGCGCGCGGAAGTTGTGTTGAGAGCGCGGCAACGTTGAACGGGCTTGAGAATTGGCGGTGTTGGTTCGAGGCGCTGGTGACTTTCATGCCGTTCTGTTGGCCTTGGTGGCGGCGATCCGGTTGGCCTCATAGATTTCTGAACCAGTCTTCATGGATGTTCTCTATGCCGATCTATACTAGGCGAAGTCCTCCCATGTCGCCGAGTTGATTTGCAGTTGCTTCAGAGATTTCTTCAGTGTCCTTGTAGCGTCGTTTTGACCTCCCTGTTGGCTAGCAACCGATGTGAAATCTCTGTATAAATGTCTCCCTTGTCTCTATCGGTAATATAATTCTGCCTGTATCACTAGCTGCTCTGTGGCTACTGGCGGGGCTCTAGAGTTAACCGCAAGGCACAATGGAACGAGTGAGTCCAATAACCGATCTCTGAGCGCCCAAATACCATTGTTTATATTCACGATTACAACCGGCAAGACAACGAGCTCGTAACGCAGTGAGTAGAGCGTTAGACTTCTGCCCAACAAGGTCGCGAGTTCGAGCTTCGGACGCGGCAGAGCCTGGAGTTGGGTATTGCTGGCTGATGAAGTCTAATAAGCCAGCAATGGCCATTTCAGTCTCCTTTGTCTCTATAGGTAATATCATTCTGCCTGTATCACTAGCTGCTCTGTGGCTACTGGCTGGGCTCTAGAGTTAACTGCAAGGCACAAAGGAACGAGTGAGTCCTGTAACCGATCTGGGGGCCCAAATCACATTGTTAATATTCACGATTACAAACGGCAAGACAACGAGCTCGTGGCGCAGTGGGTAGAGCGTTTAACTTCTGCCCAATAGGTCGCGAGTTCGAGCTTCGGGCGCCGCAGGGCCTGGGGTTGGGTATTGCTGGCTGATGACGTCTAATAAGCTTCAAATGAATATTCCAGTCTCCCTTGCCTCTATTGGTAATATCATTCTGCCTGTATAACTAGCTGCTGTGTGGCTACTGCCGGGGATCTAGAGTTAATTCCAAGGCACAACGGAACGAGTGAGTCCTGTAACTGATATGTGAGCGCCCAACTCACATTGTTAATATTCACGATTACAACCGGCAAGACAACGAGCTCGTGGCGCATTGGGTAGAGCGTTGGACTTCTGACAAAAAGGTCGCAAGTTCGAGCTTTGGACGCGGTAGCGCCTGGGCTTGGGTATTGCTGGCTGATGACGTCGAATAAGCCAGAAATGGCCATTCGAGTCTCCCATGTCTCTATCGGTAATATCATTCTGCCTGTATAACTAGCTGCTCTGTGGCTACTGGCGGGGCTCTAGAGTTAACCGCAAAGCACAACGGAATGAGTTAGTCATGTAACAGATATGTAGGTGCACAACTACCATTGTTAATACTCACGATTGCAACTGGCAAGACAACGAGCTCGTGACACAGTGGAGTAGAGCGTTAGACTTCATCCCAACAGGTCGTGAGTTTCAGCTTCGGACGCGGCAGCGCCTGGTGTTGGGTATTGCTGGCTGATGACGTATAATAAGCCAGAAATGGCCATTTCTGTCTCCTTTGTCTCGATCTGCCAGTATCACTAGCTGCTCTGTGGGGCTCATGGCGGGGCTCTAGAGTTAACGCAAGGATCAATGGAACGAGTGAGTCCTGTAACCAATCTCTGTGCGCCCAACTACCATTGGTAATATTCACGATTGCAACCGGCAAGACAACGAGCTCGTGGGGCATTGGGCAGTGCGTTTAACATCTGCCCAACAGGTCACGAGTTCGAGCTTCGCGCGCTGAGGCGCCTGGGTTTGGGTATTGCTGGCTGATGACGTCTAGTAAACCCAGAAATGGCAATTCCAGTCTCCATTGACTCTATCGGTAATATCATTCTGCCAGTATCACTAGCTGCACTGTGGCTCCTGGCGGGGCTCTAGAGTTAACGCAAGGCACAACGGAACGAGTGAGTCATGTTACCGATCTGTGAGCGCCCAACTACCATTTTTAATATTCTCGATTGCAACCAGCAAGACAACGAGCTCGTGGCACATTGGGTAGAGCGTTGGACTTCTTCCTAACCGGTCGCGAGTTCGCGCTTCGGGCGAAGCAGAGCCAGGGTTTGGGTATTGCTGGCTGATGACGTCGAATAAGCCAGAAATGACCATTCGAGTCTCCCGTGTCTCTATCAGTCATATCCTCCTGCCTATATCAATAGCTGCTCTGTGGCTGCTGGCGGGGCTCTAAAGATAATTTCCAACGCACAACGAGGTGAGTCAATGCTGTAACCAATCTGTGAACGCCCAACTACCATTGTTAATATTCACGATTTCAACCGGCAGGAACACGAGCTCGTGGCACGATGGGTAGAGCAATGGACTTCTTCCCAACAGGTTGCGAGTTTGAGCTTCGTGCGCCCCAGCGCGTTGAGTTGGTATTGCTGGCTGGTGACGTCTAATAAGCCAGAAATGGCAATTCCAGTCTCCCTTGTCTCTATCGGTAATATCATTCTGCCAGTATCACTAGCTGCTCTGTGGCTACTGGCGGGGCTCTAGAGTTAACCGCAAGGCACAACGAAACGAGTGAGTCCTGTAACCGATCGGTGAGCGCCCAACTACCATTGTTTATATTCACGATTGCAACCGGCAAGACAACGAGCTCGTGGGGCATTGGGTAGTGCGTTTAACCTCTGCCCAACAGATCACGCGTTCGAGCTTCGCGCGCTGAAGCGCCTGGGTTTGGGTATTTGCTTGCTGATGACGTCTAGTAACCCAGAAATGGCAATTTCAGTCTCCATTGACTCTATCGGTAATATAATTTTGCCTATATCAATAGCAGCTCTGTGGCTACTGGTGGGGTTCTAGAGTTAACCGCAAGGCACAACGGAACGCGTGGGTTAAGTATCCGATCTGTAGGCGCCCAACCTCCATTGTTCATATTAACGATTGCAACCGGCAAGACAACGAGCTCGTGGTGCATTGGGTAGAGCGTTGGATTTCTGCCCAAAAGGTCACGAGTTCAGGCTTCGGGCGCCGCAGCGCCTGGAGTTGGCTATTGCTGGCTGATGACGTCTAGTAACCCAGAAATGGCCATTCGAGTCTCCCTTGTCTCCATCGGAAATATCATTTTGCCTATATCACTAGCTGCTCTGTGGCTACTGGCGGTGCTCTAGAGATAACGCAAGGCACAATGGAACGAGTGAGTCCTGTAACCGATTTCTGAGCGCCCAACTACCATTGTTAATATTCACGATTGCAACCGGAAAGACAAAGAGCTCGTGGCACAGTGGGTAGAATGTTGGACTTCTACCCAACAGGTCGTGAGTTCGAGCTTCGGACACCGCAGCGACTGGGGTTAGGTATTGCTGCCTGATGACGTATAATAAGCCAGAAATGGCAATTCCAGTCTCCCGTGTATCTATCGGTAATATCATTCTGCCTATATCACTAGCTGCTCTGGGGCTACTGGCGTGGCTCTAGAGTTAACCGCAAGGCACTTTGGAACGAGTGAGTCCTGTAACTGATCTCTGAGCGCCCAACTACCATTGTTAATATTCACGATTGCAACCGGCAAGACAAAGACCTCGTGGCACAGTGGGTAGAAAGTTGGACTACTACCCAACAGGTCGCGAGTTCAAACTTCGGGCGCTGAAGCGCCTGGGCATGGGTATTGCTGGCGAATGACGTCTAGTTACCCAGAAAATCGCCATTCCAGTCTCCCTTGTCTCTATCGGTAATATCATTCTGCCAGTATCACTAGCTGCTCTGTGGCTCCTGGCGGGGCTCTAGAGTTAACGCAAGGCACAATAGAACGAGTGAGTCCTGTAACCAATCTCTGAACGCCCAACTACCATTGTTAATATTCACGATTGCAACCGGCAAGACAACGAGCTCGTGGGGCATTGGGTATTGCGTTTAACCTCTGCCCAAAAGGTCACGAGTTTGAGCTTCGCGCGCTGAAGCGCCTGGGTTTGGGTATTGCTTTCTGATGCCGTCTAGTAACCCAGAAATGGCCATTACAGTCTCCCTTGTCTCTATCGGTAATATCATTCTGCCAGTATCACTAGCTGCTCTGTGGCTCCTGGCGGGGTTCTAGAGTTAACCACAAGGCACAACGGAGCGCGTGGGTCATGTATCCGATCTGTAGGCGCCCAACTACCATTGTTAATATTCACGATTGCAACCGGCAAGACAACGAGCTCGTGGCGCATTGGGTAGAGCGTTGGATTTCTTCCCAAAAGGTCACGAGTTCAGGCTTCTGGCGCCGCAGCGCCTGGAGTTGGGTATTGCTGGCTGATGACGTCTAGTAACCCAGAAATGGCCATTCTAGTCTCCCTTGTCTCTATCGGAAATATCATTCTGCCTATATCACTAGCTGCTCTGTGGATACTGGCGGTGCTCTAGAGATAACGCAAGGCACAATGGAACGAGTGAGTCCTGTAATCGATTTCTGAGCGCCCAACTACCATTGTTAATATTCACGATTGCAACCGGAACGACAAAGAGCTCGTGGCACAGTGGGTAGAAATTTGGACTTCTACCCAACAGGTCATGAGTTCGAGCTTCGGACGCCGCAGCGACTGGGGATGGGTATTGCTGCCTGATGACGTATAATAAGCCAGAAATGACAATTCCAGTCTCCCGTGTATCTATCGGTAATATCATTCTGCCTATATCACTTGCTGCTCTGTGGCTACTGGCGTGGCTCTAGAGTTTACCGCAAGACACAACGGAACCAGTGAGTACTGTAACCGATTGGTGAGCGCCCAACTAACATTGTTAATATTCACGATTGCAACCGGCAAGACAAAGACCTCGTGGCACAGTGGGTAGAAAGTTGGACTACTACCCAACAGGTCGCGAGTTCAAACTTCGGGCGCTGAAGCGCCTGGGCATGGGTATTGCTGGCTAATGACGTCTAGTTACCCAGAAAATGGCCATTCCAGTCTCCCTTGTCTCTATCGGTAATATCATTCTGCCAGTATCACTAGCTGCTCTGTGGCTCCTGGCGGGGCTCTAGAGTTAACGCAAGGCACTATAGAACGAGTGAGTCCTGTAACCGATCGGTGAGCGCCCAACTACCATTGTTTATATTCACGATTGCAACCGGCAAGACAACGAGCTCGTGGGGCATTGGGTAGTGCGTTTAACCTCTGCCCAAAAGGTCACGAGTTTGAGCTTCGCGCGCTGAAGCGCCTGGGTTTGGGTATTGCTGGCTGATGCCGTCTAGTAACCGAGAAATGGCAATTCCAGTCTCCATTGAACTTATCGTTAATATCATTCTGCCTGTATCACTAGCTGCCCTGTGGCTACTGGTGGGGTTCTAGAGTTAACCGCAAGTCACAACGGAACGCGTGGGTCATGTGTCCGATTTGTAGGTGCCCAACTACCATTGTTGATATTCACGATTGCAACCGGCAAGACAACGAGCTCGTGGCGCATTGGGTAGAGCGTTGGATTTCTGCCCAAAAGGTCACGAGTTCAGGCTTCGGGCGCCGCAGCGCCTAGGAGTTGGGTATTGCTGGCTGATGACGTCTAGTAACCCAGAAATGGCAATTCCAGTCTCCATTGAACGTATCGTTAATATCATTCTGCCTGTATCACTAGCTGCCCTGTGGCTACTGGTGGGGTTATAGAGTTAACCGCAAAGCACAACGGAACGAGAGAGTCATGTAACCGATCTGTGAGCGCCCAACTACCATTGTTTATATTCACGATTGCAACCAGCAAGACAACGAGCTCGTGGCGCATTGGGTAGAGCGTTGGACTTCTGCCTAACAGGTCGCGAGTTCGCGCTTCGGGCGAAGAAGAGCCTGGGGTCGGGTATTGCTGGCTGATGACGTCGAATAAGCCAGAAATGGCAATTCGAGTCTCCCGTGCCTCTTTCGGTAATATCATCCTGCCTATATCAATAGCTGCTCTGTGGCTGCTGGCGGGGCTCTAGAGTTAACCGCAAGGCATACCGGAACGAGTGAGTCCTGTAACCGATCGGTGAGCGCCCAACTCACATTGTTTATATTCACGATTGCAACCGGCAAGACAACGATCTCGTGGCGCATTGGGTAGAGCGTTGGACGTCTGACCAGCAGGTCGCGATTTCGAGCTTCGGGCGCCGCAGCGCGTTGGCTTGGGTATTGCTGCCTGATGAGGTCTAATAAGCCAGAAATGGCAATTCCAGTCTCCCATGTTTCTATCGGTTATATCATCCTGCCTATATCAATAGCTTCTCTGTGGCTACTGGTGGGGTTCTAGAGTTTAACCGCAAGGCACAACGGAACAAGTGAGTCATGTAACCGATCTGTAGGCGCCCAACTACCATTGTTAATATTCACGATTGCAACCGGCAAGACAACGAGCTCGTGGGGCATTGGGTAGTGCGTTTAACCTCTGCCCATCAGGTCACGAGTTCGAGCTTCGGCGCTGAAGCGCCTGGCTTTGGGTATTGCCGGCTGATGACGTCTAGTAACCCAGAAATGGCCATTACAGTCTCCCTTGTCTCTATCGGTAATATCATTCTGCCAGTTTCACTAGCTGCTCTGTGGCTCCTGGCGGGGCTCTAGAATTAACAAAAGGCACTTTGGAACGAGTGAGTCCTGTAACCGATCTGTAGGCGCCCAACTACCATTGTTAATATTCACGATTGCAACCGGCAAGACAACGAGCTCGTGGCACAGTGGGTAGAGCGTTGGACGTCTGCCTCACAGGTCGCGAGATCGCGCTTCGGGTGCCGCAGAGCCTGGGGTTGGGTATTGCTGGCTGATGACGTCGAATAAGCCAGAAATGGCCATTCGAGTCTCCCGTATTTCTATCGGTTATATCATCCTGCCTATATCAATAGCTGCTCTCTGGCTACTGGTGGGGTTCTAGAGTTAACCGCAAGGCACAACGGAACGAGTGTGTCATGTAACCGATCTGTAGGCGCCCAAACTACCATTGTTAATATTCACGATTGCAACCGGCAAAGACAACGAGCTCGTGGGGCATTGGGTAGTGCGTTGTATTTCTGCACAACAGGTCACGATTTCGAGCTTCGGGCGCTGAAGCGCCTGGCTTTGGGTATTGCTGGCTGATGACGTCTAGTAACCCAGAAATGGCCATTACAGTCTCCCTTGTCTCTATCGGTAATATCATTCTGCCAGTATCACTAGCTGCTCTGTGGCTCCTGGCGGGGCTCTAGAGTTAACGCAAGGCACAACGGAACGAGTGAGTCATGTAACCGATCTGTAGGCGCCCAACTACCATTGTTAATATTCACGATTGCAACCGGCAAGACAGGGAGCTCGTGGCGCATTGGGTAGTGCGTTGGATTTCTGCCCTAACAGGTCGCGAGTTCGAGCTTCGGGCGAAGAAGCGCCTGGCTTTGGGTATTGCTGGCTGATGACGTCTAGTAACCCAGAAATGGCCATTACAGTCTCCCCGTGTCTCTATCGGTATTATCATTCTGCCAGTATCACTAGCTGCTCTGTGGCTGCTGGCGGGGCTCTAGAGTTAACGCAAGGCACAACGGAACGAGTGAGTCATGTAACCGATCTGGTGAGCGCCCAACTACCATTGTTTAATATTCACGATTGCAAACGGCAAGACAACGAGCTCGTGGCGCATTGGGTAGAGCGTTGGACGTCTGCCCAACAGGTTGCGAGTTTCGAGCTTCGTGCACCGCAGCGCGTTGGGTTGGGTATTGCTGGCTGATGACGTCTAATAAGCCAGAATTGGCCATTCGAGTCTCCCGTATTTCTATCGGTTATATCATCCTGCCTATATCAATAACTGCTCTCTGGCTACTGGTGGGGTTCTAGAGTTAACCGCAAGGCACAACGGAACGAGTGTGTCATGTAACCGATCTGTAGGCGCCCAACTACCATTGTTAATATTCACGATTGCACCCGGCAAGACAAGGAGCTCGTGGGGCATAGGGTAGTGCGTTGTATTTCTGCACAACAGGTCACGATTTCGAGCTTCGAGCGCTGAAGCGCCTGGCTTTGGGTATTGCTGGTATTGATGACGTCTAGTAACCCAGAAATGGCCATTACTGTCTCCCTTGTCTCTATCGGTAATATCATTCTGCCTGTATCACTAGCTGCTCTGTGGCTCCTGGCGGGGCTCTAGAGTTTACGCAAGGCACAACGGAACAAGTGAGTCCTGTAACCGATCTGTAGGCGCCCAACTACCATTGTTAATATTCACGATTGCAACCGGCAAGACCAGGAGCTCGTGGGGCATTGGGTAGTGCGTTGTATTTCTGCCCATCGGGTCACGAGTTCGAGCTTCGGGCGCCGCAGCGCCTGGGGTTGTGTATTGCCGGCAGATGATGTCTAATAAGCCAGAAATGGCAAATCCAGTCTCCCGTGTATCTATCGGTAATATCATTCTGCCAGTATCACTAGCTGCTCTGTGGCTGCTGGCAGGGCTCTAAGGTTAATTCCAACGCACAATGAGGTGAGTCAATGCTGTAACCGATCTGTGAGCGCCCAACTACCATTGTTAATATTCACGATAACAAAAGGCAGGACAACGAGCTCGTGGCACGATGAGTAGAGCAATGGACTTCTTGCCAACAGGTTGCGAGTTTGAGCTTCGTGCGCCGCAGCGCGTTGGGTTGGGTATTGCTGGCTGATGACGTCTAATAAGCCAGAATTGGCCATTCGAGTCTCCCCGTATTTCTATCGGTTATATCATCCTGCCTATATCAATAACTGCTCTCTGGCTACTGGTGGGGTTCTAGAGTTAACCGCAAGGCACAACGGAACGAGTGTGTCATGTAACCGATCTGTAGGCGCCCAACTACCATTGTTAATATTCACGATTGCAACCGGCAAGACAAGGAGCTCGTGGGGCATAGGGTAGTGCGTTGTATTTCTGCACAACAGGTCACGATTTCGAGCTTCGGGCGCTGAAGCGCCTGGCTTTGGGTATTGCTGGTATTGATGACGTCTAGTAACCCAGAAATGGCCATTACTGTCTCCCTTGTCTCTATCGGTAATATCATTTTGCCTGTATCACTAACTGCTCTGTGGCTCCTGGCGGGGCTCTAGAGTTAACGCAAGGCACAACAGAACGACTGAGTCATGTAACCGATCTGTAGGGGCCCAACTACCATTGTTAATATTCACGATTGCAACCGGCAAGACAAGGAGCTCCTGGGGCATTGGGTAGTGCGTTTAACCTCTGCCAATCGGGTCACGAGTTCGAGCTTCGGGCGCCGCAGCGCCTGGGGTTGTGTATTGCCGGCAGATGATGTCTAATAAGCCAGAAATGGCAAATCCAGTCTCCCGTGTTTCTATCGGTTATATCATTCTGCCTATATCAATAGCTTCTCTGTGGCTACTGGTTCGGTTCTAGAGTTAACCGCAAGGCACAAGGGAACGAGTGAGTCATATAACCGATCTGTAGGCGCCCAACTACCATTAGTGATATTCACGATTGCAACCGGCAAGACAACGATCTCGTGGGGCATTGGGCAGTGCGTTTAACCTCTGCCCATCAGGTCACGAGTTCGAGGTTTGGGCGCCGCTGCACCTGGGGTTGGGTATTGCTGGCAGATGATGTCTAATAAGCCAGAAATGGCAATTCCGTCTCCCGTGTCTCTATCAGTCATATCATCCTGCCTATATCAATAGCTGCTCTGTGGCTGCTGGCAGGGCTCTAAGGTTAATTCCAACGCACAACGAGGTGAGTCAATGCTGTAACCGATCTGTGAGCGCCCAACTACCATTGTTAATATTCACGATTTCAACTGGCAGGACAACGAGCTCGTTGCACGATGGGTAGAGCAATGGACTTCTTCCCAACAGGTTGCGAGTTTGAGCTTCGTGCGCCGCAGCGCTTTGGGTTGGGTATAGCTGGCTAATGACGTCTAATAAGCCAGAATTGGCCATTCGAGTCGCCCGTATTTCTATCGGTTATATCATCCTGCCTTTATCAATAACTGCTCTCTGGCTACTGGTGGGGTTCTAGAGTTAACCGAAAGGCACAACGGAACGAGTGTGTCATGTAACCGATCTGTAGGCGCCCAACTACCATTGTTAATATTCACGATTGCAACCGGCAAGACGAAGGAGCTCGTGGGGCATTGGGTAGTGCGTTGTATTTCTGCACAACAGGTCACGATTTCGAGCTTCGGGCACTGAAGCGCCTGGTTTGGGTATTGCTGGCTGATGACGTCTAGTTACCCAGAAATGGCCATTACAGTCTCCCGTGTCTCTATCGGTAATATCATTCTGCCAGTATCACTAGCTGCTCTGTGGCTCCTGGCGGGGCTCTAGAGTTAACCGCAAGGCACAAGGGAACGAGTGAGTCATATAACCGATCTGTAGGCGCCCAACTACCATTAGTGATATTCACGATTGCAACCGGCAAGAAAACGAGCTCGTGGGGCATTGGGTAGTGCGTTTCACCTCTGCCCATCAGGTCACGAGTTCGAGCTTTGGGCGCCGCAGCGCCTGGGGTTGGGTATTGCTGGCAGATGATGTCTAGTAACCCAGAAATGGCCATTACAGTCTCCCGTGTCTCTATCGGTAATATCATTCTGCCTGTATCACTAGCTGCTCTTTGGCTCCTGGCGGGGCTCTAGAGTTAACCGCAAGGCACAACGGGACGAGTGAGTCCTGTAACCCATCTGTGAGCGCCCAACTACCATTGTTTATATTTGCGATTTCAACCGGCAGGACAACGAGCTCGTGGCACGATGGGTAGAGCAATGGACTCCTTCCGAAAAGGTTGCGAGTTTGAGCTTCGTGCGCTGCAGCGCGTTGGGTTGGCTATTGCTGTCTGATGACGTCTAATAAGCCAGAAATGGCAATTGCAGTCTCCCTTGTCTCTATCGGTAATTATATTCTGCCTGTATCACTTGCTGCTCTGTGGCTACTGGCGGCGCTCTAGAGTTAACCGCAAGGCACAACGGAACGAGTGAGTCCTGTAATCGATCTGTGGGCGCCAAACTATCATTGTTAACATTCACAATTGCAACAGGCAAGTCAACGAACTCATGCCGCAGTGGGAAGAACGTTGGACTTCTTGCACAGGTAGCGAGATTGAGCTTCTGGCACCGCAGCGCCTGGAGTTGGGTATTGCTGGCTGATGACGTTCTATAAGCCAGAAATGGCAATTCCGTTCTCCCGTGGTTCTATCGGTAATATTATTCTGCCTGTATCGCTAGCTGATCTGTGGCTACGTCCGGGGATCTAGAGTTCATTCCATAGTACAACGGAACGAGTTGGTCCTGTAACCGATCGGTGAGGGCCAAACTACCATTGTTAATATTCACGATTGCAACCGGGAAGAAAACGAGCGCGTGGGGCACTTGGTAGTGCGTTTAACGTCTGCCAAACAGGTCGCGAGTTCAAGCTTCGGGCGCCGCAGCGTCTGGGGTTGGGTCGTGCTGGCAGATAATGACTAATAAGCCAGAAATGGAAATTCCAGTCTCTATTGTCTCTATCGGTAATATCATTCCGCCAGTATCACTAGCTGCTCTCTGGCTACTGGCGGGCCTCTAGAGTTAATTCCAGGCAAAACGAGACGAGTGAGTCCTGTAGCCGATATGTGGGCGCCCAAATACCATTGTTAATATTCACGATTGCAACCGGCAAAAACACGAGCTCGTGGCACATTGTGTATAGCGTTGGACATCTGCCCAGGAGGTCGCTAATTCGAGCTTCGGGCGCCGCAGCGCCTGGGGTCGGGTATTGCTGGCTGATGACGTCTAGTAAGCCAGAAATGGCAATTCCACTGTCCCTTGTCTCTATTGGTAATATCATTCTGCCTGTATCACTAGCTGCTCTGTGGCTACTGGCCGGGTTCTAGAGTTAACCGCAACGCAAAACGGAACGAGTTTTAGTCCATTAACCGATATGTGGGCACCAAACGACCATTGTTAATATTCACGATTGCAACCGGCAAGAAAACGACCTCGTGGCGCAGTGGGTAGAGCGTTGGACCTTTTCCCAACAGGTCGCGAGTTCGAGCTTCGTACACCGCAGCGCTTGGGGTTGGGCATTGCTGGCTGATGATATCTATTAAGCCCGAAATGGCCATTCGAGTCTCCCATGTCTCTATCGGTAATATTCTCCTGCCTATATCAATAGTTCCTCTGTGGCTGCTTGCGGGGCTCTAGAGATAAATCCAAGAAACAACGAGGCAACACAATGCTGAAACCGATCTGTGAGCACCCAACTACCATAGTTTATATTTACGATTGCAACCGGAGACAATGAGCTCTTAACACAGTAGGTAGAGCAATGGACTTCTGCCCAACAGGTTGTGAGTTTGAGCTTCGCGTGCGTTAGCGCCTGGGTTTAAGTATTGCTGGCTGATGACGTCTAATAAGCCAGAAATGGCAATTCCAGTCTCCCGTGTCTCTATCGGTAATATCATTCTACCTGTATCACTAGCGGCTCTGTGGCTACTGGCGGGCCTCTTGAGTTAATTCCAAGGCAAAACGAGACGAGTGAGTCCTGTAACCGATCAGTGAGCGCCCAACTACCATTGTTAATATTCAAGATTGCAACCGGCAAGACAATGAGCTTGTGGCGCAGTGGGTAGAGCGTTGGACCTTTGCCCAACAGGTCGCGAGTTCGAGCTTCTGGCGCCGCAGCGCCTGGGGTTGGGAATTGCAGGTTGATGACGTCTAATAAGCCAGAAATTGCCATTCCAGTCTCCCGTGTCTCTATCGGTAATATCATTCTACCTGTATCTCAAGCTGGTCTGTGGCTACTGGCGGGGCTTTAGAGTTAACCGCAACGCACTACGGAACGAGGGTGTTCTGTAACCGATCGGTGAATGCCCAACAACCATTGTTTTTATTCACGATTGCCACCGGTACGACAACGACCTCGTGGCGCAATGGGTAAGGCGTGTGACCTTTGCCCAACAGGTCGCGAGTTCGAGCTTTGGGCACCGCAGCGTCGAGGGTTGGGTATTGCCAGCTGATGACGTCTTATAAGCCAGAAATGGCCATTTCAGTCTCCCGTGTCTCTATCGGTAATATCATTCTGCCTGTATCACTAGCTGCTCTGTGGCTATCGGCGGGGCCCTAGAGTTAACCGCAACGCACTACGGAACGAGGGAGTCCTGTAACCAATCTGTGGGCGCCCAACTACCATTGTTAATATTCCCGATTGCAACCGGCAAGACAACGACCTCGTGGCGCAGTGGGTAGAGCGTTGGCCCTTTTCCCAACAGGTCGTTAGTTCGAGCTTCGGACGCCGCAGCACCTGGGGTTGGGTATTGCTGGCTGATGATGTCTATTAAGCCAGAAATGGCCATTCGAGTCTCCCGTGTCTCTATCGGTAATATCCTCCTGCCTATATCAATAGTTCCTCTGTGGCTGCTTGAGGGGCTCTAGAGTTAAATCCAAGGAACAACGAGGCGAGTCAATTCTGAAACCGATCTGTGAGCGCCCAACTACCATTGTTAATATTCCCGACTGCAAACGGCAAGACAATGAGCACTTGGAACAGTAGGTAGAGTAATGGACGTCTGCCGAAAAGGTTGCGAGTTTAAGCTTCGGGTGCCGCAGCGCCTGGGGTTAAGTATCACTGGCTGATGACGTCTAATAAGCCAGAAATGTCAATTCCAGTCTCCCGTGTCTCTATCGGTAATATTATTCTACCTGTATCACTAGCGGCTCTGTGTCTACTGGCGGGCCTCTAGAGTTAATTCCAAGGCAAAACGAGACGAGTGAGTCCTGTAACCGATCGTTGAGCGCCCAACTACCATTGTTTATATTCAAGATTGCAACCGGTAAGACAACGAGCTTGTGGCGCAGTGGGTAGAGCGTTGGACCTTTGCCCAACAGATCGCGAGTTCGAGCTTCTGGCGCCGCAGTGCCTGGGGTTGGGAATTGCAGGCTGATGACGTCTAATAAGCCAGAAATGGCAATTCCATTCTCCCGTGTCTCTATCGGTAATATCATTCTGCCTGTATCACTAGCGGCTCTGTGGCTACTGGCGGGCCTCTAGAGTTAAATCCAAGGCAAAACGATACGAGTGAGTCCTGTAACCGATCGGTGAGCGCCCAACTACCATTGTTAATATTCAAGATTGCAACCGGCAAGACAACGAGCTCGTGGGGCAGTGGGTAGAGCGTTGGACTCATTGCCCAACAGATCGCGAGTTCGAGCTTCTGGGCGCCGCAGCGCCTGGGGTTGGGAATTGCAGGCTGATGACGTCTAATAAGCCAGAAATGGCCATTTCAGTCTCCCTGTGTCTCTATCGGTAATATCATCCTGCCTATATCATCAGCTGCTCTGTGGCTACTGGCGGGGCTCTAGAGTTAACCGCAAGGCATACGGAACGAGGTCCTGTAACCGATCGGTGGAGCGCCCAAACTACCATTGTTGAATATTCGCGATTGCAACCGGCAAGACAACGAGCTCGTGGCGCAGTGGGTAGAGCGTTGGACTTCTGCCCAACAGGTCGCGAGTTTCGAGCTTCAGGCGCCGCAGCGTCGGGGGTTGGGTATTGCTGGCTGATGACGTCTAATAAGCCAGAAATGGCCATTCCAGTCTCCCTTGTCTCTATCGGTACTATCATTCTGCCTATATCACTAGCTGCTCTGTGGCTACCGGCGGGGCTCTAGAGTTAACCGCAAGGCACATACGGGACGAGTGAGTCACTGTAACCGATCTGTGAGCGCCCAACTACCATTGTTAATATTCACGATTGCAACCGGCAAGACAACGAGCTTGTGGGGCAGTGGGTAGAGCGTTGACTTTCTGCCCAACAGGTTGCGAGTTCGAGCTTCGGGCGCCGCAGCGCCTGGGGTTTGGGTATTGCTGGCTGATGACGTCTTATAAGCCAGAAATGGCCATTCGAGTCTCCCTTGTCTCTATCGGTAATATCATTCTGCCTATATCACTAGCTGCTCTGTGGCTCGCTGGCGGGGCTCTAGAGTTAATTCCCAAGGCACAACGAACGAGTGAGTCCTGTAACCGATCGGTGGGCGCCCAACTACCATTGTTAATATTCACGATTGCAACCGGCAAGACAACGAGCTCGTGGCGCATTGGGTAGAGCGTTGGACCTTTGCCAACAGGTCGCGAGTTCGAGCTCTGGCGCCGCAGCGCCCAGGGTTTGAAATTGCAGGGCTGATGACGTCTAATAAGCCAGAAATGGCCATTTCCAGTCTCCCTGTCTCTATCGGTAATATCATTCTGCCTGTATCACTAGCTGCTCTGTGGCTACTGGCGGGCTCTAGAGTTAACTCGCAAGGCACAAACGGAACGAGTGAGTCCTGTAACCGATCGGTGAGCGCCCAACTACCATTGTTAATATTCACGATTGCAACCGGCAAGACAAACGAGCTCGTGGGCGCAGTGGGTAGAGCGTTGGACCCTTTGCCCAACGGGTCGCGAGTTCGAGCTTCGGACGCCGCAGCGCCTGGGGCTTTGGTATTGCTGGCTGATGACGTCTAATAAGCCAGAAATGGCCATTTCAGTCTCCCTTGTCTCTATCGGTAATATCATTCTGCCTGTATCACATAGCTGCTCTGTGGCTACTGGCCGGGCTCTAGAGTTAACCGCAAAGGCACAACGGAACGAGTGAGTCCTGTAACCGATCGGTGAGCGCCCAACTACCATTGTTAATATTCACGATTGCAACCGGCAAGACAAACGAGCTCGTGGCGCAGTGGGTAGAGCGTTGGACTTTGCCCAACAGGTCGCGAGTACGAGCTTCTAGCGCCGCAGCACCTGGGGTTGGGAATTGCAGGCTGATGACGTCTAATAAGCCAGAAATGGCCATTTCCAGTCTCCCTTGTCTCTATCGGTAATATCATTCTGCCTGTATCACTAGCTGCTCCTGTGGCTACTGGCGGGCTCTAGAGTTAACCCGCAAGGCACAACGGAACGAGTGAGTCATGGAACCGATCGGTGAGGCGCCCAAATACCATTGTTAATATTCACGATTGCAACCGGCAAGACAAACGAGCTCGTGGGCGCAGTGGGTAGAGCGTTGGACTTCTGCCCAACAGGTCGCGAGTTCGAGCTTCGGGCGCCGCAGCGCCTGGGGTTGGGTATTGCTGGCTGATGACGTCTAATAAGCCAGAAATGGCCATTCCAGTCTCCCTTGTCTCTATCGGTAATATCATTCTGCCTGTATCACTAGCTGCTCTGTGGCTACTGGCGGGGCTCTAGAGTTAACCGCAAGGCACAACGGAACGAGTGAGTCCTGTAACCGATCTGTGAGCGCCCAAATACCATTGTTTAATATTCACGATTGCAACCGGCAAGAAAACGAGCTCGTGGCGCAGTGGGTAGAGCGTTGGACTTCTGTCCCAACAGGTCGCGAGTTCGAGCTTTCTAGCCGCAGTACCTGGGGTTGGGTATTGCTGGCTGATGATGTCTAATAAGCCAGAAATGGCCATTCCAGTCTCCCTTGTCTCTATCGGTAATATCATTCTGCCTGTATCACTAGCTGCTCCTGTGGCTGCTGGCAGGGCTCTAGAGTTAAACACACAAGGCACAACGGAACGAGTGAGTTTCGAAACCGATCTGTGGTGCCCAAACTACCCATTGTTAATATTCACGATTGCAACCGGCAAGAAAACGAGCTTGTGGCGCAGTGGGTAGAGCGTTGGACTTCTGCCCAACAGGTTGCGAGTTCGAGCTTCAGCCGCAGCGCCTGGGGTTGGGTATTGCTGGCTGATGACGTCTGTCATGCCAGAAATGGCCATTTCCAGTCTCCCTTGTCTCTATCGGTAATATCATTCTGCCTGTATCACTAGCTGCTCTGTGGCTACTGGCGGGGCTCTAGAGTTAACCGCAAGGCACAACGGAACGAGTGAGTCCTGTAACCGATCGGTGAGTGCCCAAATCCCATTGTTAATATTCACGATTGCAACCGGCAAGACAAGAGCTCGTGGGAGCAGTGGGTAGAGCGTTGGACTTCTGCCCAACAGGTCACGAGTTTCGAGCTTCGGGCGCCGCAGCGCCTGGGGTTGGGTATTGCTGGCTGATGACGTCAAATAAGCCAGAAATGGCCATTTCAGTCTCCCTTGTCTCTATCGGTAATATCATTCTGCCTGTATCACTAGCTGCTCTGTGGCTACTGGCGGTGTCTAGAGTTAACCGCAACGCACAACGGAACGAGTGAGTCCTGTTAACTGATCTGTGGGTGCCCAAATACCATTGTTAATATTCACGATTGCTACCGGCAAGGACAACGAGCTGGTGGCGCAGTGGGTAGAGCGTTGGACTTCAGCCAAACAGGGTCGCGAGTTTGAGCTTCGGGCGCCGCAGCGCCTGGGGTTGGGTATTGCTGGCTGATGACGTGTAATAAGCCAGAAATGGCCATTTCAGTCTCCCTTGTCTCTATCGGTAATATCATTCTGCCGGTATCACTAGCTTCTTTGTGGCTACTGGCGGAATTCTAGAGTTAACCGCAAGGCAAAACGGAACGAGTGAGTCCTGTAGCCGATCTGTGTGCGCCAAACAACCATTGTTAATATTCACGATTGCAACCGGCATGACATCGAGCTCGTGGCGCATTTGGTAGAGCGTTGGACTTCTTCCCAATAGGTCGCGAGTTCGAGCTTCGGGCGCCGTAGTGCCTGGGGTTGCGTATTGCAGGCTGATGACGTCAAATATGCCTGAAATGGCCATTTCAGTCTCCCTTGTCTCTTTCGGTAATATCAATTTGCCTGTATTACTAGCTGCTCTGTGGCTACTGGCGGTGATCTAGAGTTAACCGCAACGCACAACGGAACGAGTGAGTCCTGTAACTGATTTGTGGGTGCCCAACTAGCATTGTTAATATTCACGATTACTACCGGCATGATAACGAGCTGGTGGTGTAGTGGGTAGAGCGTTGGACTTCTGCCAAACAGGTCGCGAATTCGAGCTTCGGGCGCCGCAGCGTCGTTGTTTGGGAATTGCAGGCAAATGACGTTTAATAAGCCAGAAATGGCCATTTCAGACTCCCTTGTCTCTATCGGTAATATCATTCTGCCTGTATCACTAGCTTCTCTGTGGCTACTGGCCGGGCTCTAGAGTTAACCGCAAGACACAACGGGACGAGTAAGTCCTGTAACCGATCGGTGAGCGCCCAACTATCATTGTTAATTTTCACGATTGCAACCGGCAAGACAACGAGCTAGTGCGCAGTGGGTAGAGCGTTGGACCTTTGCCCGACAGTTCGCGAGTGCGAGCTTGTGGCGCCGCAGCGCCTGGGTTTGGGAATTGCTGGCTGATGACGTGTAATAAGCCAGAAATGGCCATTTCAGTCTCCCTTGTCTCTATCGGTAATATCATTCTGCCTGTATCACTAGCTGCTCCGTGGCTACCGGCAGGGCTCTAGAGTTAACCACAAGGCACAACGGAACGAGTGAGTTTTGAAACCGATCGGTGAGTGCTCAAATCCCATTTTTAATATTCACGATTGCAACCGGCAAGAAAACGAGCTCGTGGCGCAGTGGGTAGAGCGTTGGACTTCTGCCTAATAGGTCACGAGTTCGAGCTTCGGGCGCCGCAGTGCCTGGGGTTGGGTATTGCTGGCTGATGACGTCAAATATGCCTGAAATGGCCATTCCAGTATCCCTTGTCTCTTTCGGTTAAATAATTTTGCATGTATCACTAGCTGCTCTGTGGCTACTGGCGGTGATCTAGAGTTAACCCCAACGCACAACGGAACGAGTGAGTCCTGTAACTGATCTGTGGGTGCCCAAATACTATTGTTAATATTCACGATTACTACCGGCATGATAACAAGCTGGTGGTGTAGTGGGTAGAGCGTTGGACTTCAGCCAAACAGGTCGCGAGTTTGAGCTTCGGGCGCCGCAGCGCCTGGGGTTGGGTATTGCTGGCTGATGACGTGTAATAAGCCAGAAATGGCCATTTCAGTCTCCCCTTGTCTCTATCGGTAATATCATTCTGCCTGTATCACTAGCTTCTTTGTGGCTACTGGCGGAATTCTAGAGTTAACCGCAAGGCAAAACGGAACGAATGAGTCCTGTAGCCGATCTGTGTGCGCAAAACAACCATTGTAAATATTCACGATTGCAACCGGCATGACATCGAGCTCGTGGCGCATTAGGTAGAGCGTTGGACTTCTTCCCAACAGGTCGCGAGTTCGAGCTTCGGGCGCCGTAGTGCCTGGGGTTGCGTATTACAGGCTGATGACGTCAAATATGCCTGAAATGGCCATTTCAGTCTCCCTTGTCTCTTTCGGTAATATCAATTTGCCTGTATTACTAAGCTGCTCTGTGGCTACTGGCGGTGATCTAGAGTTAACCGCAACGCACAACGGAACGAGTGAGTCCTGTAACTGATTTGTGGGTGCCCAACTAGCATTGTTAATATTCACGATTACTACCGGCATGATAACGAGCTGGTGGTGTAGTGGGTAGAGCGTTGGACTTCTGCCCAAACAGGTCGCGAGTTTGAGCTTCTGGTGCCGCGGCGCCTGGGGTTGGGAATTGCTGGCTGATGACGTTTAATAAGCCAGAAATGGCCATTTCAGTCTCCCTTGTCTCTATCGGTAATATCATTCTGCCTGTATCACTAGCTGCTCTGTGGCTACTGGCCGGGCTCTAGAGTTAACCGCAAGACACAACGGAACGAGTGAGTCCTGTAACCGATCGGTGAGCGCCCAACTACCATTGTTAATATTCACGATTGCAACCGGCAAGACAACGAACTCGTGGCGCAGTGGGTAGAGCGTTGGACCTTCTGCCCAACAGGTCGCGAGTTCGAGCTTCGTAGCGCCGCAGCGCCTGGGGTTTGGGAATTGCTGGCTGATGACGTGTAATAAGCCAGAAATGGCCATTTCAGTCTCCCCTTGTCTCTATCGGTAATATCATTCTGCCTGTATCACTAGCTGCTCCGTGGCTACCGGCAGGGCTCTAGAGTTAAACACAAGGCACAACGGAACGAGTGAGTTTTGAAACCGATCGGTGAGTGCCCAAATCCCATTTTTAATATTCACGATTGCAACCGGCAAGAAAACGAGCTCGTGGCGCAGTGGGTAGAGCGTTGGACTTCTGCCCAACAGGTCGCGAGTACGAGCTTCTGGCGCCGCAGCACCTGGGGTTGGGAATTGCAGGCTAATGACGGCTAATAAGCCAGAAATGGCCATTTCAGTCTCCCTTGTCTCTATCGGTAATATCATTCTGCCTGTATCACTATCTGCTCCGTGGCTACCGGCAGGGCTCTAGAGTTAACCACAAGGCACAACGGAACGAGTGAGTTTTGAAACCGATCGGTGAGTGCTCAAATCCCATTTTTAATATTCACGATTGCAACCGGCAAGAAAACGAGCTCGTGGCGCAGTGGGTAGAGCGTTGGACTTCTGCCTAATAGGTCACGAGTTCGAGCTTCGGGCGCCGCAGTGCCTGGGGTTGGGTATTGCTGGCTGATGACGTCAAATATGCCTGAAATGGCCATTCCAGTATCCCTTGTCTCTTTCGGTTAAATAATTCTGCATGTATCACTAGCTGCTCTGTGGCTACTGGCGGTGATCTAGAGTTAACCCCAACGCACAACGGAACGAGTGAGTCCTGTAACTGATCTGTGGGTGCCCAAATACTATTGTTAATATTCACGATTACTACCGGCATGATAACAAGCTGGTGGTGTAGTGGGTAGAGCGTTGGACTTCAGCCAAACAGGTCGCGAGTTTGAGCTTCGGGCGCCGCAGCGCCTGGGGTTGGGTATTGCTGGCTGATGACGTGTAATAAGCCAGAAATGGCCATTTCAGTCTCCCTTGTCTCTATCGGTAATATCATTCTGCCGGTATCACTAGCTTCTTTGTGGCTACTGGCGGAATTCTAGAGTTAACCGCAAGGCAAAACGGAACGAATGAGTCCTGTAGCCGATCTGTGTGCGCCAAACAACCATTGTTAATATTCACGATTGCAACCGGCATGACATCGAGCTCGTGGCGCATTAGGTAGAGCGTTGGACTTCTTCCCAATAGGTCGCGAGTTCGAGCTTCGGGCGCCGTAGTGCCTGGGGTTGCGTATTACAGGCTGATGACGTCAAATATGCCTGAAATGGCCATTTCAGTCTCCCTTGTCTCTTTCGGTAATATCAATTTGCCTGTATTACTAGCTGCTCTGTGGCTACTGGCGGTGATCTAGAGTTAACCGCAACGCACAACGGAACGAGTGAGTCCTGTAACTGATTTGTGGGTGCCCAACTAGCATTGTTAATATTCACGATTACTACCGGCATGATAACGAGCTGGTGGTGTAGTGGGTAGAGCGTTGGACTTCAGCCAAACAGGTCGCGAGTTTGAGCTTCGGGCGCCGCAGCGCCTGGGGTTGGGTATTGCTGGCTGATGACGGCTAATAAGCCAGAAATGGTCATTCCACTCTTCCTTGTCTTTGTCTATAATATCATTCTGCCTATATTACTAGCTGCTCTGCGGCTGCTGGCGGTCTCTAGAGTTAACTCCAAGGCACAACGGGACGAGTGAGCCCTGTTACCGATCGGTGAGTGCCCAACTACCATTGTTACTATTCCCGATCGAAACCGGCAAGACAACGGGCTGGTGGCTCAGTGGGTAAGAGCATTGGATTTCTGCCAAACAGGTCACAAGTTCGACCCTCGGGTGCCGCAGTGCCTGCCTTTGGTAAGGCTGGCTGATGACGGCTAATAAGCCAGAAATGGTCATTCCACACTCCCTTGTCTTTGTTGATAATATAATTCTGCCTATATCACTAGCTGCTCTGTGGCTGCTGGTGGGCAACTAGAGTTAACCCCAAGGCAAAACGGGACGATTTAGTCCTGTAACCGATCGGTGAGCGCCTTAATACCATTATTTATATATCCGATCGAAACCGACAAGACAACGGGTTGGTGGTGCAGTGGGTTAGAGCATTGGACTTCTGTCCAACAGGCCACCTGTTCGAGCCTAGGGTGGGCAGTGCCTGGGTTTTTGTATGGCTGGCTGATGATGGCTAATTAGCCAGAAATCTAATTCCACTCTCCCTTGTCTTTGTCGATAATATCATTCTGCCTATATCACTAGCTGCTCTGTGGCTGCTGGCGGGCCTCTAGAGTTAACTCCAAGGCACAGCGGGACGAGTGAGTCCTGTTACCGATCGGTGAGCGCCCAACTGACATTGTTAATATTCCCCGATCGAAACCGGCAAGACAAAGAGCTCGTAGCGCAGTGGATTAAAGCATTGAACTTCTGCCCAACAGGTCGAGAGTTCGAGCCTCGGGTGCCGCAGCACCTGCGCTTGGGTAAGGCTGGCTGACGACGGCTAATAAGCCAGAAATGGTCATTCCACACTCCCTTGTCTGTGTTGATAATATAATTCTGCCTATATCACTATCTGCTCTGTGGCTGCTGGTGGGTTTCTAGAGTTGACCCCAAGGCAAAACGGGACGAGTGAGTCCGGTTACCGATCGGTGAGCGCCCAACTAACATTGTTAATATTCCCGATCGAAACTGGCAAGACAAACAGCTCGTAGCGCAGTGGATTAAAGCATTGAACTTCTGCCCAACAGGTCGAGAGTTCGAGCCTCGGGTGCCGCAGCACCTGCGCTTGGGTAAGGCTGGCTGATGAAGGCTAATAAGCCAGAAATGGTCATTCCACTCTCCCTTGTCTTTGTCTATAATATCATTCTGCCTACATCACTAGCTGCTCTGTGGCTGCTGGCGGGCCTCTAGAGTTAACTCCAAGGCAGAACGTGAGGAGTTTAGTCCTGTTACCGATCGGTGAGTGCCCAAATACCATTGTTAATATTCCCGACGAAACCGGCAAGACAAAGAGCTCGTAGCGCAGTGGATTAAAAGCATTGAACTTCTGCCCAACAGGTCGAGTTCGAACCTCGGGTGCCGGCAGTAACTGGGTTTGAGTATGGCTGGCTGATGACGGCTAATAAGCCAGAAATGGTCATTCCACTCTTCCTTGTCTTTGTCTATAATATCATTCTGCCTATATTACTATCTGCTCTGTGGCTGCTGGCGGGCCTCTAGAGTTAACTCCAAGGCAGAACGTGAGGATTTAGTCCTGTTACCGATCGGTGAGTGCCCAAATACCATTGTTAATATTCCCGAGCGAAACCGGCAAGACAAAGAGCTCGTAGCGCAGTGGATTAAAGCATTGAACTTCTGCCTAACAGGTCGAGAGTTCGAACCTCGGGTGCGGCAGTCACTGGGTTTGAGTATGGCTGGCTGATGACGGCTAATAAGCCAGAAATGGTCATTCCACTCTTCCTTGTCTTTGTCTATAATATCATTCTGCCTATATTACTATCTGCTCTGTGGCTGCTGGCGGGCCTCTAGAGTTAACTCCAAGGGACAACGGGACGATTGAGTCCTTTCACCGATCGGTGAGCCCCTAAATACCATTGTTTATATTCCCGATCGAAACCGACAAGACAACGGGCTGGTGGCGCAGTGGGTTAGAGCATTGGACTTCTGTCCAACAGTTCACCTGTTCGGGCCTAGGGTCGGGCAGTAACTGGGTTTTTGTATGGCTGGCTGATGATGGCTAATAAGCCAGAAATTGTCATTCCGCTCTCCCTTGTCTTTGTCGATAATATCATTCTGCCTATATCACTAGCTGCTCTGTGGCTGCTGGAGGGCATCTAGAGTTAACTCCAAGTCACAACGGGACGAGTGAGTCCTGTAAGCGATCGGTGAGCGCCCAACTAACATTGTTAATATTCCCGATCGAAACCAACAAGACAACGGGCTCCTAGCGCAGTGGATTAGAACAATGAACTTCTGCCCAACAGGGCACGAGTTCGAGCCTCGGGTGGGGCAGCGTCTGGGTTTGGGTATGGCTGGCTGATGACGGCTAATAAGCCAGAAATGGTCATTCCACTCTTCCTTGTCTTTGTCTATAATATCATTCTGCCTATATTACTAGCTGTTCTGTGGCTGCTGGCGGTCCTCTGGAGTTAACTCCAAGGCACAACGGGACGAGTGAGACCTGTTACCGATCGGTGAGTGCCCAACTACCATTGTTACTATTCCCGATCGAAACCGGCAAGACAACGGGCTGGTGGCTCAGTGGGTAAGAGCATTGGATTTCTGCCAAACAGGTCACAAGTTCGACCCTCGGGTGCCGCAGTGCCTGCCTTTGGTAAGGCTGGCTGATGACGGCTAATAAGCCAGAAATGGTCATTCCACACTCCCTTGTCTTTGTTGATAATATAATTCTGCCTATATCACTAGCTGCTCTGTGGCTGCTGGTGGGCAACTAGAGTTAACCCCAAGGCAAAACGGGACGATTTAGTCCTGTAACCGATCGGTGAGCGCCTTAATACCATTATTTATATATCCGATCGAAACCGACAAGACAACGGGTTGGTGGTGCAGTGGGTTAGAGCATTGGACTTCTGTCCAACAGGCCACCTGTTCGAGCCTAGGGTGGGCAGTGCCTGGGTTTTTGTATGGCTGGCTGATGATGGCTAATTAGCCAGAAATCTAATTCCACTCTCCCTTGTCTTTGTCGATAATATCATTCTGCCTATATCACTAGCTGCTCTGTGGCTGCTGGCGGGCCTCTAGAGTTAACTCCAAGGCACAGCGGGACGAGTGAGTCCTGTTACCGATCGGTGAGCGCCCAACTGACATTGTTAATATTCCCGATCGAAACCGGCAAGACAAAGAGCTCGTAGCGCAGTGGATTAAAGCATTGAACTTCTGCCCAACAGGTCGAGAGTTCGAGCCTCGGGTGCCGCAGCACCTGCGCTTGGGTAAGGCTGGCTGACGACGGCTAATAAGCCAGAAATGGTCATTCCACACTCCCTTGTCTGTGTTGATAATATAATTCTGCCTATATCACTATCTGCTCTGTGGCTGCTGGTGGGTTTCTAGAGTTGACCCCAAGGCAAAACGGGACGAGTGAGTCCGGTTACCGATCGGTGAGCGCCCAACTAACATTGTGAATATTCCCGATCGAAACCGGCAAGACAAACAGCTCGTAGCGCAGTGGATTAAAGCATTGAACTTCTGTCCAACAGGTCGAGAGTTCGAGCCTCGGGTGCCGCAGCGCCTGCGTATGTGTTAGGCTGGCTGATGACGGCTAATAAGCCAGAAATGGTCATTCCACTCTCCCTTGTCTTTGTCGATAATATAATTCTGCCTATATTACTATCTGCTCTGTGGCTGCTGGCGGGCCTCTAGAGTTAACTCCAAGGGACAACGGGACGATTGAGTCCTTTCACCGATCGGTGAGCCCCTAAATACCATTGTTTATATTCCCGATCGAAACCGACAAGACAACGGGCTGGTGGCGCAGTGGGTTAGAGCATTGGACTTCTGTCCAACAGGTCACCTGTTCGAGCCTAGGGTCGGGCAGTAACTGGGTTTTTGTATGGCTGGCTGATGATGGCTAATAAGCCAGAAATTGTCATTCCGCTCTCCCTTGTCTTTGTCGATAATATCATTCTGCCTATATCACTAGCTGCTCCGTGGCTGCTGGAGGGCAACTAGAGTTAACCCCAAGGCAAAACGGGACGATTTAGTCCTGTAACCGATCGGTGAGCGCCTTAATACCATTATTTATATATCCGATCGAAACCGACAAGACAAAGGGCTGGTGGTGCAGTGGGTTAGAGCATTGGACTTCTGTCAAACAGGTCACCTGTTCGAGCCTCGGGTGGGGCAGCGTCTGGGTTTGGGTATGGCTAGCTGATGACGGCTAATAAGCCAGAAATGGTCATTCCACTCTTCCTTGTCTTTGTCTATAATATCATTCTGCCTATATTACTAGCTGCTCTGTGGCTGCTGGCGGTTCTCTAGAGTTAACTCCAAGGCACAACGGGACGAGTGAGCCCTGTTACCGATCGGTGAGTGCCCAACTACCATTGTTAATATTCGCGATTGCAACCGGCAAGACAATGATTTCTTGGCACAGTAGGTAGAGCAATGGACTTCTGCCCAACAGGATGCGAGTTTGAGCGTCGGGTGCCGCAGCGCCTGGGGTTAAGTATTGCTGGCTGATGACGTCTAATAAGATAGAAATGGCAATTCCAGTCTTCCGTGTCTCTATCGGTAATATCATTCTACCTGTATCACAAGCTGCTCTGTGGCTACTGTCGGGCAACTAGAGTTAATTCCAAGGCAAAACGAGACGAGTGAGTCCTGTAGCCGATCGGTGAGCGCCGAACTACCATTGTTAATATTCAAGATTGCAACCGGCAAGACAACAAGCTTGTGGCTACGTGGGCAGAGCGTTGGACCTTTGCCCAACAGATTGCGAGTTTGAGCTTCTGGCGCCGCGGCGCCTGGGGTTGGGAATTGTAGGCTGATGACGTCTAATACGCCAGAAATCGCCATTCCATTCTCCCTTGTCTCTATCGGTAATATCAATTTGCTTGTATCTCAAGCTGCTCTGTGGCTACTGGCGGATTCTAGAGTTAACCGCAAGGCACAACGGAACGAGTGATTCCTGAAAGCGATCGGTGGGTGCCCAAATACCATTGTTAATATTAACGCTTGCAACCGGCAAGAAAACGAACTCGTGGCGCATTGGATAGAGCATTGTACTTCTGCCCAACAGGTCGCGAGTTCGAGCTTCGGGCGCCACAGCGTCGTTGGTTGGGAATTGCAGGCTAATGACGTTTAATAAGCCAGAAATGGCCATTTCAGACTCCCTTGTCTCTATCGGTAATATCATTCTGCCTGTATCACTAGCTTCTCTGTGGCTACTGGCCGGGCTCTAGAGTTAACCGCAAGACACAACGGGACGAGTAAGTCCTGTAACCGATCGGTGAGCGCCCAACTATCATTGTTAATTTTCACGATTGCAACCGGCGAGACAACGAGCTAGTGCGCATTGGGTAGAGCGTTGGACCTTTGCCCGACAGTTCGCCAGTGCGAGCTTGTGGCGCCGCAGCGCCTGGGTTTGGGAATTGCTGGCTGATGACGTGTAATAAGCCAGAAATGGCCATTTCAGTCTCCCTTGTCTCTATCGGTAATATCATTCTGCCTGTATCACTAGCTGCTCCGTGGCTACCGGCAGGTACCGCTCTAGAGTTAACCACAAGGCACAACGGAACGAGTGAGTTTTGAAACCGATCGGTGAGTGCTCAAATCCCATTTTTTTAATATTCACGATTGCAACCGGCAAGAAAACGAGCTCGTGGCGCAGTGGGTAGAGCGTTGGACTTCTGCCTAATAGGTCACGAGTTCGAGCTTCGGGCGCCGCAGTGCCTGGGGTTGGGTATTGCTGGCTGATGACGTCAAATATGCCTGAAATGGCCATTCCAGTATCCCTTGTCTCTTTCGCTTAAATAATTTTGCATGTATCACTAGCTGCTCTGTGGCTACTGGCGGTGATCTAGAGTTAACCCCAACGCACAACGGAACGAGTGAGTCCTGTAACTGATCTGTGGGTGCCCAAATACTATTGTTAATATTCACGATTACTACCGGCATGATAACAAGCTGGTGGTGTAGTGGGTAGAGCGTTGGACTTCAGCCAAACAGGTCGCGAGTTTGAGCTTCGGGCGCCGCAGCGCCTGGGGTTGGGTATTGCTGGCTGATGACGTGTAATAAGCCAGAAATGGCCATTTTAGTCTCCCTTGTCTCTATCGGTAATACATTCTGCCGGTATCACTAGCTTCTTTGTGGCTACTGGCGGAATTCTAGAGTTAACCGCAAGGCAAAACGGAACGAATGAGTCCTGTAGCCGATCTGTGTGCGCCAAACAACCATTGTTAATATTCACGATTGCAACCGGCATGACATCGAGCTCGTGGCGCATTAGGTAGAGCGTTGGACTTCTTCCCAATAGGTCGCGAGTTCGAGCTTCGGGCGCCGTAGTGCCTGGGGTTGCGTATTACAGGCTGATGACGTCAAATATGCCTGAAATGGCCATTTCAGTCTCCCCTTGTCTCTTTCGGTAATATCAATTTGCCTGTATTACTAGCTGCTCTGTGGCTACTGGCGGTGATCTAGAGTTAACCGCAACGCACAACGGAACGAGTGAGTCCTGTAACTGATTTGTGGGTGCCCAACTAGCATTGTTAATATTCACGATTACTACCGGCATGATAACGAGCTGGTGGTGTAGTGGGTAGAGCGTTGGACTTCTGCCAAACAGGTCGCGAGTTCGAGCTTCGGGCGCCGCAGCGCCTGGGGTTGGGTATTGCTGGCTGATGACGTGTAATACGCCAGAAATGGCCATTTCAGTCTCCTTGTCTCTATCGGTAATATCATTCTGCCTGTATCACTATCTGCTCCGTGGCTACCGGCAGGGCTGTTGAGTTAAATCCAAGTAACATCGAGGCGAGTCAATTCTGAAACCGATCTGTGAGCGCCCAACTACCATTGTTAATATTCGCGATTGCAACCGGCAAGACAATGATTTCTTGGCACAGTAGGTAGAGCAATGGACTTCTGCCCAACAGGATGCGAGTTTGAGCGTCGGGTGCCGCAGCGCCTGGGGTTAAGTATTGCTGGCTGATGACGTCTAATAAGATAGAAATGGCAATTCCAGTCTCCCGTGTCTCTATCGGTAATATCATTCTACCTGTATCACAAGCTGCTCTGTGGCTACTGTCGGGCAACTAGAGTTAATTCCAAGGCAAAACGAGACGAGTGAGTCCTGTAGCCGATCGGTGAGCGCCGAACTACCATTGTTAATATTCAAGATTGCAACCGGCAAGACAACAAGCTTGTGGCTACGTGGGCAGAGCGTTGGACCTTTGCCCAACAGATTGCGAGTTTGAGCTTCTGGCGCCGCGGCGCCTGGGGTTGGGAATTGTAGGCTGATGACGTCTAATACGCCAGAAATCGCCATTCCATTCTCCCTTGTCTCTATCGGTAATATCAATTTGCTTGTATCTCAAGCTGCTCTGTGGCTACTGGCGGATTCTAGAGTTAACCGCAAGGCACAACGGAACGAGTGATTCCTGAAAGCGATCGGTGGGTGCCCAAATACCATTGTTAATATTAACGCTTGCAACCGGCAAGAAAACGAACTCGTGGCGCATTGGATAGAGCATTGTACTTCTGCCCAACAGGTCGCGAGTTCGAGCTTCGGGCGCCACAGCGTCGTTGGTTGGGAATTGCAGGCTAATGACGTTTAATAAGCCAGAAATGGCCATTTCAGACTCCCTTGTCTCTATCGGTAATATCATTCTGCCTGTATCACTAGCTTCTCTGTGGCTACTGGCCGGGCTCTAGAGTTAACCGCAAGACACAACGGGACGAGTAAGTCCTGTAACCGATCGGTGAGCGCCCAACTATCATTGTTAATTTTCACGATTGCAACCGGCAAGACAACGAGCTAGTGCGCAGTGGGTAGAGCGTTGGACCTTTGCCCGACAGTTCGCGAGTGCGAGCTTGTGGCGCCGCAGCGCCTGGGTTTGGGAATTGCTGGCTGATGACGTGTAATAAGCCAGAAATGGCCATTTCAGTCTCCCTTGTCTCTATCGGTAATATCATTCTGCCTGTATCACTATCTGCTCCGTGGCTACCGGCAGGGCTGTTGAGTTAAATCCAAGTAACATCGAGGCGAGTCAATTCTGAAACCGATCTGTGAGCGCCCAACTACCATTGTTAATATTCGCGATTGCAACCGGCAAGACAATGATTTCTTGGCACAGTAGGTAGAGCAATGGACTTCTGCCCAACAGGATGCGAGTTTGAGCGTCGGGTGCCGCAGCGCCTGGGGTTAAGTATTGCTGGCTGATGACGTCTAATAAGATAGAAATGGCAATTCCAGTCTCCCGTGTCTCTATCGGTAATATCATTCTACCTGTATCACAAGCTGCTCTGTGGCTACTGTCGGGCAACTAGAGTTAATTCCAAGGCAAAACGAGACGAGTGAGTCCTGTAGCCGATCGGTGAGCGCCGAACTACCATTGTTAATATTCAAGATTGCAACCGGCAAGACAACAAGCTTGTGGCTACGTGGGCAGAGCGTTGGACCTTTGCCCAACAGATTGCGAGTTTGAGCTTCTGGCGCCGCGGCGCCTGGGGTTGGGAATTGTAGGCTGATGACGTCTAATACGCCAGAAATCGCCATTCCATTCTCCCTTGTCTCTATCGGTAATATCAATTTGCTTGTATCTCAAGCTGCTCTGTGGCTACTGGCGGATTCTAGAGTTAACCGCAAGGCACAACGGAACGAGTGATTCCTGAAAGCGATCGGTGGGTGCCCAAATACCATTGTTAATATTAACGCTTGCAACCGGCAAGATAACGAACTCGTGGCGCATTGGATAGAGCGTTGTACTTCTGCCCAACAGGTCGCGAGTTCGAGCTTCGGGCGCCACAGCGTCGTTGGTTGGGAATTGCAGGCTAATGACGTTTAATAAGCCAGAAATGGCCATTTCAGACTCCCTTGTCTCTATCGGTAATATCATTCTGCCTGTATCACTAGCTTCTCTGTGGCTACTGGCCGGGCTCTAGAGTTAACCGCAAGACACAACGGGACGAGTAAGTCCTGTAACCGATCGGTGAGCGCCCAACTATCATTGTTAATTTTCACGATTGCAACCGGCAAGACAACGAGCTCGTGCGCAGTGGGTAGAGCGTTGGACCTTTGCCCGACAGTTCGCGAGTGCGAGCTTGTGGCGCCGCAGCGCCTGGGTTTGGGAATTGCTGGCTGATGACGTGTAATAAGCCAGAAATGGCCATTTCAGTCTCCCTTGTCTCTATCGGTAATATCATTCTGCCTGTATCACTAGCTGCTCCGTGGCTACCGGCAGGACTCTAGAGTTAACCACAAGGCACAACGGAACGAGTGAGTTTTTGAAACCGATCGGTGAGTGCTCAAATCCCATTTTTAATATTCACGATTGCAACCGGCAAGAAAACGAGCTCGTGGCGCAGTGGGTAGAGCGTTGGACTTCTGCCTAATAGGTCACGAGTTCGAGCTTCGGGCGCCGCAGTGCCTGGGGTTGGGTATTGCTGGCTGATGACGTCAAATATGCCTGAAATGGCCATTCCAGTATCCCTTGTCTCTTTCGGTTAAATAATTTTGCATGTATCACTAGCTGCTCTGTGGCTACTGGCGGTGATCTAGAGTTAACCCCAACGCACAACGGAACGAGTGAGTCCTTTAACTGATCTGTGGGTGCCCAAATACTATTGTTAATATTCACGATTACTACCGGCATGATAACAAGCTGGTGGTGTAGTGGGTAGAGCGTTGGACTTCAGCCAAACAGGTCGCGAGTTTGAGCTTCGGGCGCCGCAGCACCCTGGGGGTTGGGTATTGCTGGCTGATGACGTGTAATAAGCCAGAAATGGCCATTTCAGTCTCCCTTGTCTCTATCGGTAATACATTCTGCCGGTATCACTAGCTTCTTTGTGGCTACTGGCGGAATTCTAGAGTTAACCGCAAGGCAAAACGGAACGAATGAGTCCTGTAGCCGATCTGTGTGCGCCAAACAACCATTGTTAATATTCACGATTGCAACCGGCATGACATCGAGCTCGTGGCGCATTAGGTAGAGCGTTGGACTTCTTCCCAATAGGTCGCGAGTTCGAGCTTCGGGCGCCGTAGTGCCTGGGGTTGCGTATTACAGGCTGATGACGTCAAATATGCCTGAAATGGCCATTTCAGTCTCCCTTGTCTCTTTCGGTAATATCAATTTGCCTGTATTACTAGCTGCTCTGTGGCTACTGGCGGTGATCTAGAGTTAACCGCAACGCACAACGGAACGAGTGAGTCCTGTAACTGATTTGTGGGTGCCCAACTAGCATTGTTAATATTCACGATTACTACCGGCATGATAACGAGCTGGTGGTGTAGTGGGTAGAGCGTTGGACTTCTGCCAAACAGGTCGCGAGTTCGAGCTTCGGGCGCCGCAGCGCCTGGGGTTGGGTATTGCTGGCTGATGACGTGTAATACGCCAGAAATGGCCATTTCAGTCTCCCTTGTCTCTATCGGTAATATCATTCTGCCTGTATCACTAGCTGCTCCGTGGCTACCGGCAGGGCTGTTGAGTTAAATCCAAGTAACATCGAGGCGAGTCAATTCTGAAACCGATCTGTGAGCGCCCAACTACCATTGTTAATATTCGCGATTGCAACCGGCAAGACAATGATTTCTTGGCACAGTAGGGTAGAGCAATGGACTTTCTGCCCAACAGGATGCGAGTTTGAGCGTCGGGTGCCGCAGCGCCTGGGGTTAAGTATTGCTGGCTGATGACGTCTAATAAGATAGAAATGGCAATTCCAGTCTCCCGTGTCTCTATCGGTAATATCATTCTGCATGTATCACTAGCTGCTCTGTGGCTTCTGTCGGGCAACTTGAGTTAATTCCAAGGCAAAACGAGACGAGTGAGTCCTGTAGCCGATCGGTGAGCGCCGAACTACCATTGTTAATATTCAAGATTGCAACCGGCAAGACAACAAGCTTGTGGCTACGTGGGCAGAGCGTTGGACCTTTGCCCAACAGATTGCGAGTTTGAGCTTCTGGCGCCGCGGCGCCTGGGGTTGGGAATTGTAGACTGATGACGTCTAATACGCCAGAAATCGCCATTCCATTCTCCCTTGTCTCTATCGGTAATATCAATTTGCTTGTATCTCAAGCTGCTCTGTGGCTACTGGCGGATTCTAGAGTTAACCGCAAGGCACAACGGAACGAGTGATTCCTGAAAGCGATCGGTGGGTGCCCAAATACCATTGTTAATATTAACGCTTGCAACCGGCAAGATAACGAACTCGTGGCGCATTGGATAGAGCGTTGTACTTCTGCTAACAGGTCGCGAGTTCGAGCTTCGGGCGCCACAGCGTCGTGGGTTGGGAATTGCAGGCTAATGACGTTTAATAAGCCAGAAATGGCCATTTCAGACTCCCTTGTCTCTATCGGTAATATCATTCTGCCTGTATCACTAGCTTCTCTGTGGCTACTGGCCGGGCTCTAGAGTTAACCGCAAGACACAACGGGACGAGTAAGTCCTGTAACCGATCGGTGAGCGCCCAACTATCATTGTTAATTTTCACGATTGCAACCGGCAAGACAACGAGCTCGTGCGCAGTGGGTAGAGCGTTGGACCTTTGCCCGACAGTTCGCGAGTGCGAGCTTGTGGCGCCGCAGCGCCTGGGTTTGGGAATTGCTGGCTGATGACGTGTAATAAGCCAGAAATGGCCATTTCAGTCTCCCTTGTCTCTATCGGTAATATCATTCTGCCTGTATCACTAGCTGCTCCGTGGCTACCGGCAGGGCTCTAGAGTTAAACACAAGGCACAACGGAACGAGTGAGTTTTGAAACCGATCGGTGAGTGCCCAAATCCCATTTTTAATATTCACGATTGCAACCGGCAAGAAACGAGCTCGTGGCGCAGTGGGTAGAGCGTTGGACTTCTGCCTAATAGGTCACGAGTTCGAGCTTCGGGCGCCACAGTGCCTGGGGTTGGGTATTGCTGGCTGATGACGTCAAATATGCCTGAAATGGCCATTCCAGTATCCCTTGTCTCTTTCAGTTAAATAATTCTGCATGTATCACTAGCTGCTCTGTGGCTACTGGCGGTGATCTAGAGTTAACCCCAACGCACAACGGAACGAGTGAGTCCTTTAACTGATCTGTGGGTGCCCAAATACTATTGTTAATATTCACGATTACTACCGGCATGATAACAAGCTGGTGGTGTAGTGGGTAGAGCGTTGGACTTCAGCCAAACAGGTCGCGAGTTTGAGCTTCGGGCGCCGCAGCGCCTGGGGTTGGGTATTGCTGGCTGATGACGTGTAATAAGCCAGAAATGGCCATTTCAGTCTCCCTTGTCTCTATCGGTAATATCATTCTGCCGGTATCACTAGCTTCTTTGTGGCTACTGGCGGAATTCTAGAGTTAACCGCAAGGCAAAACGGAACGAATGAGTCCTGTAGCCGATCTGTGTGCGCCAAACAACCATTGTTAATATTCACGATTGCAACCGGCATGACATCGAGCTCGTGGCGCATTAGGTAGAGCGTTGGACTTCTTCCCAATAGGTCGCGAGTTCGAGCTTCGGGCGCCGTAGTGCCTGGGGTTGCGTATTACAGGCTGATGACGTCAAATATGCCTGAAATGGCCATTTCAGTCTCCCTTGTCTCTTTCGGTAATATCAATTTGCCTGTATTACTAGCTGCTCTGTGGCTACTGGCGGTGATCTAGAGTTAACCGCAACGCACAACGGAACGAGTGAGTCCTGTAACTGATTTGTGGGTGCCCAACTAGCATTGTTAATATTCACGATTACTACCGGCATGATAACGAGCTGGTGGTGTAGTGGGTAGAGCGTTGGACTTCTGCCAAACAGGTCGCGAGTTCGAGCTTCGGGCGCCACAGCGCCTAGGGTTAGGGATATTGCTGGCTGATGACGTGTAATAAGCCAGAAATGGCCATTTCAGACTCTCCCCTTGTCTCTATCGGTAATATCATTCTGCCTGTATCACTATCTGCTCCGTGGCTACCGGCCGGACTGTTGAGTTAACCAGCAAGTACACAACGGACGAGTCAGTTCTGAAACCGATCGGTGAGCGCCCAACTACCATTGTTAATATTCGCGATTGCAACCGGCAAGACAACGAGCTCGTGGCGCAGTGGGTAGAGCAATGGACTTCTGCCCCAACAGGATGCGAGTTTGAGCGTCGGGTGCCGCAGCGCCTGGGTTAGAATATTGCTGGCTGATGACGTCTAATAAGATAGAAATGGCAATTTCCAGTCTCCCTTGTCTCTATCGGTAATATCATTCTGCCTGTATCACTAAGCTCCGTGGCTACTGGCAGGGCTCTAGAGTTAAAACACAAGGCAAAACGGAGACGAGTGAGTCCTGATAGCCGATCGGTGAGCGCCCCAACCCATTGTTTAATATTCACGATTGCAACCGGCAAGACAACAAGCTCGTGGCGCGTGGGCAGAGCGTTGGACCTTCTGCCCAACAGGTCGCGAGTACGAGCTTCTGGCGCCGCAGCACCTGGGGGTTGGGAATTGCAGGCTGATGACGTCTAATACGCCAGAAATGGCCATTTCAGTCTCCCTTGTCTCTATCGGTAATATCAATTTGCTGTATCTCAAAGCTGCTCTGTGGCTACCGGCAGGGATTCTAGAGTTAACCGCAAGGCACAACGGAACGAGTGATTCCTGAAAGCGATCGGTGAGTGCTCAAATCCCATTTTATAATATTCACGATTGCAACCGGCAAGAAAAACGAGCTCGTGGCGCATTGGGTAGAGCGTTGTACTTCTGCCCAACAGGTCGCGAGTTCGAGCTTCGGGCGCCACAGCGTCGTGGGTTGGAATTGCAGGGCTAATGACGTTTAATAAGCCAGAAATGGCCATTTCAGACTCCCTTGTCTCTATCGGTAATATCATTCTGCCTGTATCACTAGCTTCTCGTGGCTACTGGCCGGGCTCTAGAGTTAACCGCAAAGACACAACAGGACGAGTAAGTCCTGTAACCGATCGGTGAGCGCCCAACTATCATTGCTAATTTTCACGATTGCAACCGGCAAGACAACGAGCTCGTGCGCAGTGGGTAGAGCGTTGGACCTTTGCCCGACAGTTCGCGAGTGCGAGCTTGTGGCGCCGCAGCGCCTGGGTTTGGGAATTGCTGGCTGATGACGTGTAATAAGCCAGAAATGGCCATTTCAGTCTCCCTTGTCTCTATCGGTAATATCATTCTGCCTGTATCACTAGCTGCTCCGTGGCTACCGGCAGAACTCTGAGAGTTAAACACAAGGCACAACGGAACGGAGTGAGTTTTTGAAACCGATCGGTGAGTGCCCAAATCCCATTTTTAATATTCACGATTGCAACCGGCAAGAAAACGAGCTCGTGGCGCAGTGGGTAGAGCGTTGGACTTCTGCCTAATAGGTCACGAGTTCGAGCTTCGGGCGCCACAGTGCCTGGGGTTGGGTATTGCTGGCTGATGACGTCAAATATGCCTGAAATGGCCATTCCAGTATCCCTTGTCTCTTTCAGTTAAATAATTCTGCATGTATCACTAGCTGCTCTGTGGCTACTGGCGGTGATCTAGAGTTAACCCCAACGCACAACGGAACGAGTGAGTCCTGTAACTGATCTGTGGGTGCTTAAATACTATTGTTAATATTCACGATTACTACCGGCATGATAACAAGCTGGTGGTGTAGTGGGTAGAGCGTTGGACTTCAGCCAAACAGGTCACGAGTTTGAGCTTCGGGCGCCGCAGTGCCTGGGGTTGGGTATTGCTGGCTGATGACGTGTAATAAGCCCAGAAATGGCCATTTCAGTCTCCTTGTCTCTATCAGTAATACATTCTGCCGGTATCACTAGCTTCTTTGTGGCTACTGGCGGAGATCCTAGGAGTTAACCGCAAGGCAAAACGGAACGAATGAGTCCTGCTAGCCGATCTGTGTGCGTAAAACAACCATTGTTAATATTCACGATTGCAACCGGCATGACACTCCGAGCTCGTGGCGCATTAGGTAGAGCGTTGGACTTCTTCCCAATAGGTCGCGAGTTACGAGCTTCTGGCGCCGTAGTGCCTGGGGTTGCGTATTACAGGCTGATGACGTCAAAATATGCCTGAAATGGCCATTTCAGTCTCCCTTGTCTCTTTCGGTAATATCAATTTGCCTGTATTACTAGCTGCTCTGTGGCTACTGGCGGTGATCTAGAGTTAACCGCAACGCACAACGGAACAGTGAGTGAGTCCTGTAACTGATTTGTGGGTGCCCAACTAGCATTGTTAATATTCACGATTACTACCGGCATGATAACGAGCTGGTGGTGTAGTGGGTAGAGCGTTGGACTTCTGCCAAACAGGTCGCGAGTTCGAGCTTCGGGCGCCACAGCGTCGTGGGTTGGGAATTGCAGGCTAATGACGTTTAATAAGCCAGAAATGGCCATTTCAGACTCCCTTGTCTCTATCGGTAATATCATTCTGCCTGTATCACTAGCTTCTCTGTGGCTACTGGCCGGGCTCTAGAGTTAACCCCCAAGACACAACAGGACGAGTAAGTCCTGTAACCGATCGGTGAGCGCCCAACTATCATTGTTAATTTTCACGATTGCAACCGGCAAGACAACGAGCTCGTGCGCAGTGGGTAGAGCGTTGGACCTCTGCCCAACAGGTCGCGAGTGCGAGCTTCGTGGGCGCCGCAGCGCCTGGGTTTTGGGAATTGCTGGCTGATGACGTGTAATAAGCCAGAAATGGCCATTTCAGTCTCCCTTGTCTCTATCGGTAATATCATTCTGCCTGTATCACTAGCTGCTCCGTGGCTACCGGCAGGGAGCTCTAGAGTTAAACACAAGGCACAACGGAACGAGTGAGTTTTGAAACCGATCGGTGAGTGCCCAAATCCCATTTTTAATATTCACGATTGCAACCGGCAAGAAAACGAGCTCGTGGCGCAGTGGGTAGAGCGTTGGACTTCTGCCCAACAGGTCGCGAGTTCGAGCTTCGGGCGCCGCAGCACCTGGGGTTAGGGATTGCGGGCTAATGACGTGCTAATAAGCCAGAAATGGCCATTTCAGTCTCCTTGTCTCTATCGGTAATATCAATTCTGCATGTATTACTAGCTGCTCCGTGGCTACCGGCAGGGATCTAGAGTTAACCACAAGGCCAACGGAACGAGTGAGTCTGAAACCGATCGGTGAGTGCTCAAATCCCATTGTTAATATTCACGATTGCAACCGGCAAGAAAAACGAGCTGGTGGCGCAGTGGGTAGAGCGTTGGACTTCTGCCAAACAGGTCATGAGTTCGAGCTTCGGGCGCCGCAGTGCCTGGGGTTGGGTATTGCTGGCTGATGACGTCAAATATGCCTGAAATGGCCATTTCAGTATCCCTTGTCTCTTTCGGTTAAATAATTCTGCATGTATCACTAGCTGCTCTGTGGCTACTGGCGGTGATCTAGAGTTAACCCGCAACGCACAACGGAACGAGTGAGTCCTGTAACCGATCTGTGGGTGCCCAAATACCATTGTTAATATTCACGATTGCAACCAGCATGATAACGAGCTCGTGGCGCAGTGGGTAGAGCGTTGGACTTCTGCCCAAACAGGTCGCGAGTTCGAGCTTCGGGCGCCGCAGCGCCTGGGGTTGAGGTATTGCTGGCTGATGACGTCTAATAAGCCAGAAATGGCCATTTCAGTCTCCCTTGTCTCTATCGGTATTATCATTCTGCCGTATCACTAGCTGCTCTGTGGCTACTGGCGAGATTCTAGAAGTTAACCGAGGCACAACGGAACGAGTGAGTCCTGTAACCGATCTGTGGGCGCCCAACCACCATTGTTAATATTCACGATTGCAACCGGCAAGAAAACGAGCTCGTGGCGCATGGGTAGAGCGTTGGACTTCTGCCCAACAGGTCGCGAGTTCGAGCTTCGGGCGCCGCAGTGCCTGGGGTTGGCATTGGCTGGCTGATGACGTCTAATAAGCCAGAAATGGCCATTTCAGTCTCCCTTGTCTCTATCGGTAATATCATTCTGCCTGTATCACTAGCTGCTCTGTGGCTACTGGCGGAGCTCTAGAGTTAACCGCAAGGCACAAACGGAACGAGTGAGTCCTGTAACCGATCTGTGAGCGCCCAACTACCATTGTTAATATTCACGATTACAACCGGCAAGAAAAACGAGCTCGTGGCGCTTCGGGTAGAGCGTTGTACTTCTGCCCAACAGGTCGCGAGTTCGAGCTTCGGAGCGCCGCAGCGTCCCTAGGGTTGGGTATTGCTAGGCTGATGACGTCTAACAAGCCAGAATGGCCATTTCAGTCTCCCTTGTCTCTATCGGTAATATCATTCTGCCTGTATCACTAGCTGCTCCGTGGCTACCGGCGAGGCTCTAGAGTTAACCACAAGGCACAACGGAACGAGTGAGTCTTGAAACCGATCGGTGAGCGCCCAAATACCATTATTAATATTCACGATTGCAACCGGCAAGAAAACGAGCTCGTGGCGCATCGGGTAGAGCGTTGTACTTCTGCCCAACAGGTCGCGAGTACGAGCTTCTGGCGCCGCAGCACCTGGGGTTGGGAATTGCAGGCTAATGACGTCTAATAAGCCAGAAATGGCCATTTCAATCTCCCTTGTCTCTTATCGGTAATATCATTCTGCCTGTATCACTAAGCTGTTCTGTGGGTTACTGGCGGCTCTAGAGTTAACCGCAAGACACAACGGAACGAAGTGAGTCCTGTAACCGATCTGTGGGCGCCCAAATACCATTGTTAATATTCACGATTGCAACCGAGCAAGAAAAACGAACTCGTGGCGCTTCGGGTAGAGCGTTGTACTTCTGCCCAACAGGTCGCGAGTTCGATCTTCGGGCGCCGCAGCGCCTGGGGTTGGGTATTGCTGGCTGATGACGTCTAATAAGCCAGAAATGGCCATTTCAGTCTCCCTTGTCTCTATCATCATTCTGCCTCTATCACTAGCTGCTCTGTGGCTACTGGCGGGGCTCTAGAGTTAACCGCAAGGAACAACGGAACGAGTGAGTCCTGTAACCCATCGGTGAGCGCCCAAATACCATTGTTAATATTCACGATTGCAACCGGCAAGAAAACGAACTCGTGGCGCTTCGGGTAGAGCGTTGTACTTCTGCCCAACAGGTCGCGAGTTCGATCTTCGGGCGCCGCAAGTCCTGGGGTTGGGTATTGCCAGCGGATGACGTCTAATAAGCCAGAAAATGGCCATTTCAGTCTCCCTTGTCTCTATCGGTAATATAATTCTGCCTGTATCACTAGCTGATCTGTGGCTACCGGCAGGGCTCTAGAGTTAACCACAAGGCACAACGGAACGAGTGAGTTTTGAAACCGATCGGTGAGTGCCCAAATTCCATTTTTAATATTCACGATTGCAACCGGCAAGAAAACGAACTCGTGGCGCTTCGGGTAGAGCGTTGTACTTCTGCCCAACAGGTCGCGAGTTCGATCTTCGGGCGCCGCAAGTCCTGGGGTTGGGTATTGCCAGCGGATGACGTCTAATAAGCCAGAAATGGCCATTTCAGTCTCCCTTGTCTCTATCGGTAATATCATTCTGCCTGTATCACTAGCTGCTCTGTGGCTACTGGCGGGGCTCTAGAGTTAAGCCCAAGACACAACGGAACGAGGGTGTCCTGTAACCGATCTGTGGGCGCCCAACCACCATTGTTTATATTCACGATTGCAACCGGTAGAAACATCGAGCTCGTGGCGCATTGTAGATCGTTGGACTTCTGCCCAACAGGTCGCGAGTTCGAGCTTCGGGCGCTCCAGCGCCTAGGGTTAGGTATTGCTGGCTGATGACGTCTAACAAGCCAGAAATGGCCATTTCAGTCTCCCTTGTCTCTATCGGTAATATCATTCTGCCTGTATCACTAGCTGCTCCGTGGCTACCGGCAGGGATCTAGGAGTTAACCACAAGGCACAATGGAACGAGTGAGTTTTGAAACCGATCGGTGAGTGCCCAAATTCCATTTGTAATATTCACGATTGCAAGCGGCAAGAAAACGAGCTCGTGGCGCCGTGGGTAGAGCGTTGGACTTCTGCCCAACAGGTCGCGAGTACGAGCTTCTGGCGCCGCAGCACCTGGGGTTGGGAATTGCAGGCTAATGACGTCTAATAAGCCAGAAATGGCCATTTCAGTCTCCCTTGTCTCTTTCGGTAATATCATTCTGCCTGTATCACTAGCTGCTCTGTGGCTACTGGCGGGGCTCTAGAGTTAACCGCAAGACACAACGGAACGAGGGAGTCCTGTAACCGATCTGTGGGCGCCCAAATACCATTGTTAATATTCACGATTGCAACCAGCAAGAAAACGAACTCGTGGCGCTTCGGGTAGAGCGTTGTACTTCTGCCCAACAGGTCGCGAGTTCGATCTTCGGGCGCCGCAGCGCCTGGGGTTGGGTATTGCTGGCTGATGACGTCTAATAAGCCAGGAATGGCCATTTCAGTCTCCCTTGTCTCTATCATCATTCTGCCTCTATCACTAGCTGCTCTGTGGCTACTGGCGGGGCTCTAGAGTTAACCGCAAGACACAACGGAACGAGGGAGTCCTGTAAGCGATCTGTAGGCGCCCAAATACCATTGTTAATATTCACGATTGCAACCGGCAAGAAAACGAACTCGTGGCGCATTATGTAGATCGTTGGAATTCTGCCCAATAGGTCGCGAGTTCGAGCTTCGGGCACCGCAACTCCTGGGTTTGGGTATCGCTGGCTGGTTACGTCTAATAAGCTAGAATTGGCAATTCCAGTCTCCCTTGTCTCGATCGGTAATATCATTATGCCTGTATCACTAGCTGCTCTGTGACTACTGGCGGTGCTCTAGAGGTAACCGCAAGGCACAACGGAACGAGTGATTCCTGTAACCGATCTGTGAGCGCCCAACTACCATTGTTAATATTCATGATTACAACCGGCAAGACAACGAGCTAGTGGCGCATTGGGTAGCGCGTTGGACTTCTGCCCAACAAGTCTTGAATTCGAGCTTCGGACGCCGCAGCGCCTCTGGTTGAGTATTGCTGGCTGATGACGTCTAATAAGCTAGAATTGGCAATTCCAGTCTCCCTTGTCTCGATCGGTAATATCATTATGCCTGTATCACTAGCTGCTCTGTGGCTACTGGCGGGGCTCTAGAGTTAACCGCAAGACACAACGGAACGAGTGAGTCCTGTAACCGATCTGTGGGCGCCCAAATACCATTGTTAATATTCACGATTGCAACCGGCAAGAAAACGAACTCGTGGCGCTTCGGGTAGAGCGTTGTACTTCTGCCCAACAGGTCACGAGTTCGATCTTCGGGCGCCGCAGCGCCTGGGGTTGGGTATTGCTGGCTGATGACGTCTAATAAGCCAGAAATGGCCATTTCAGTCTCCCTTGTCTCATCGGTATCATCATTCTGCCTCTATCACTAGCTGCTCTGTGGCTACTGGCGGGGCTCTAGAGTTAACCGCAAGACACAACGGAACGAGGAGTCCTGTAAGCCGATCTGTAGGCGCCCAAACTACCATTGTTAATATTCACGATTGCAACCGGCAGAAAAACGAACTCGTGGCGCATTAGGTAGACCGTTGGAATTCTGCCCAATAGGTCGCGAGTTCGAGCTTCGGGCACCGCAGCTCCTGGGTTTGGGTATCGCTGGCTGATACGTCTAATAAGCCAGAAATGGCAATTCCAGTCTCCCTTGTCTCTATCATCATTCTGCCTGTATCACTAGCTGCTCTGTGACTACTGGCGGTGCTCTAGAGGTAACCGCAAGGCACAGCGGAACGAGTGATTCCTGTAACCGATCTGTGAGCGCCCAACTACCATTGTTAATATTCATGATTACAACCGGCAAGACAACGAGCTAGTGGCGCATTGGGTAGCGCGTTGGACTTCTGCCCGAACAAGTCTTGAATTCGAGCTTCGGGACGCCGCAGCGCCTCTGGGTTGAGTATTGCTGGCTGATGACGTCTAATAAGCCAGAATTGGAATTTCCAGTCTCCTTGTCTCGATCGGTAATATCATTATGCCTGTATCACTAGCTGCTCTGTGGCTACTGGCGGGGCTCTAGAGTTAACCGCAAGATACAACGGAACGAAGGAGTCCTGTAACCGATCTGTGGGCGCCCAAATACCATGGTTAATAATCACGATTGCAACCGGCAAGAAAACGAACTCGTGGCGCTTCGGGTAGAGCGTTGTACTTCTGCCCAACAGGTTACGAGTTCGATCTTCGGGCGCCGCAGCGCCTCTGGTTGAGTATTGCTGGCTGATGACGTCTAATAAGCTAGAATTGGAATTCCAGTCTCCCTTGTCTCTATCGGTGATATCATTCTGCCTGTATCACTAGCTGCTCTGTGGCTACTGGCGGGGCTCTAGAGTTAACCGCAAGACACAGCGGAACGAGTGAGTCCTGTAACCGATCTGTGAGCGCCCAACTACCATTGTTAATATTTCACGATTGCAACCGGCAAGATAACGAGCTCGTGGCGCATTATGTAGATCGTTGGACTTCTGCCCAATAGGTCGCGAGTTCGAGCTTCGGGCGCCCAGCTCCTGGGGTTTGGGTATTGCTGGCTGATGACGTCTAATAAGCCAGAAATGGCCATTTCAGTCTCCCTTGTCTCGATCGGTAATATAATTCTGCCTGTATCACTAGCTGCTCCGTGGCTACCGGCAGGGGCTCTAGAAGTTAACCGCAAGGCTACAACGGAACGAGTGAGTTTTGAAACCGATCGGTGAGCGCCCAAACTACCATTGTTAATATTCACGATTGCAACCGGCAGTACAACGAGCTCGTGGCGCATTGGGTAGACGCGTTGTACTTCTGCCCAACAAGTCGCGAGTTCGAGCTTCTGGGCGCAGCGCACTCGGTTGGGCATTGCGCTGATGACGTCTAATAAGCCAGAAATTGGCAAATTTCAGTCGCTTGTCTTTCTGCAATATCATTCTGCCTGTATCACTAGCTGCTCTGTGGCTACTGGCGGGGCTCTAGAGTTAACCGCAAGACACAACGGAACGAAGGGAGTCCTGTAACCAGCATCTGTGGGCGCCCAAATACCATTGTTAATATCTACGAGTGCAAACCGGCTAGAAACGAACTCGTGGCGCCGCAGAGCGTTTCGACGCCAAACAGGTCACGAGTTCGATCTTCGGTGCCGCAGCGCCCTGGGGTTGGGTATTGCTAGCTGACGATCTAATAAGCCAGGAATGGCCATTTCAAGTCCCCTTGTCTCGGTATATCATTCTGCCTGTATCACTAGCTGCTGTGCGACTACTGGCGGTGCTCTAGAGTTAACCGCAAGGCACAACGGAACAGAGTGTTCCTGTAACCGATCTGTGAGCGCCCAACTACCATTGCTGATATTCACGATTGCAACCGGCAAGAAACAAACGAGCTCGTGGCGCTGTATGTAGAGCGCGTTGGACTTCTGCCCAACAGGTCATGCAGTTCGAGCTTCGGGCGCCGCAGCGCTCTGTGTTGCGCGTATTGCCGTTGATGCGCTAACATTGCCAGAAATGGCCATTTCCAGTCTCCCTCGTCTCTTTCTCGGTAATATCATTCTGCCTGTATCAATTAGCTGCTCCGTGGCTACCGGCGGGCTCTAGAGTGCTAACCACAAGGCTCAACGGAAACGAGTGAGTCCTGTAAACCGATCGGTGAGTGCGCACAACCATCTCATTGTTACTACTCACGATTGGTAAACCGGCTAGCTTTCAAACGAGCTCGTGGCGCATCGCAGAGCGTTGTACTTCTGCCCAACAGGTGCTTTGTCGGAGTTGGTGCTTCGGCGCCGCAAGTCCTAGGGTTGGGTATTGCCAGCGGATGACGTCTAATGCTTCAGAAACGGGCCATTTCAGTCTCCTTTGTCTCTATCGGTAATTGTTGTCATTCTGCCTGTATCACTAGCTGCTCTGTGGGCTACTGGCGGGGCTTCCTAGAGTTATGCCCAAGACAATCAAACAGAACGAGTGTGTCCTTTTACCGATCTGCGAGCCCAACTACCATTTTACCACCATTCGCTACCTGTAAACATCGAGCTGCAGGGCGCATCGTGCAGATCGCTGGACTTCTGCCCACTAGGTCGCGTGAGTTCGAGCTTCGGGCGCCGCAAGTCCTAGGGTTGGCATTGCGCGGATGACGCCCAACCGCTTCGCAGAAATGGCCATTCGAGCCTCCCTTTGTCTCTATGTCATCATTCTGCCTCTATCACTACAGCTCGCTGAATTGGCTACGCGTCTAGAGTTAACCAGCAAGGCACAATGGAACGATTGAGATCTCTGTAACCGATTGGTCAGCGCCCAACTACCATTGTTAATATTCACGCAATTGCAACCGGCATAACAACGAACTCATGACGCTTGCGTAGAGCGTTTTAATTCTGCGCAACAGGTCGCGAGTACTGAGCTTCTTGCGCCGCAGCTCCTGTCGGAATTGCAGAGCTGGCGATCTAATAAGCCAGGAAATGGCCATACCAGTCTCCCTTCTCTCTCTCGGTGAAGATCATGCCCGCCTGTATCACTAGCTGCTCTGTGGCTACCGGCAGGCTCTAGAGTTAACCACAGACAGGCACTAACGGAACGAGGTGAGTTTTGAAAACCGATCGATGAGCTCAAATCTCTACTTGTACTATTCACGATTGCAGAGACCATCGCAAGCCGTGGTAGAGGTTGGACTTCTCTGCCCGCCAGGCCGCGAGTATTTCGGCGCCGCAATCTGGGGTTAACGGCTAATGACGTCTAATAATGAAATGGCCATTTCAATCTCCTCGGCTCTTCGGTAATACTGGTCTGCCCTACCAAATAATGCTCGCAGCTGGCGGGGCTCTAGAGTTAACCGAAAGATACAACGGAACGAAGGAGTCCCTGTAACCGATCTGTAGCCAAATACCATGGTTACTTATCACGGATTGTAACCGAGAAGCGGTAACGAACTCGTGGCGCTTGCAGAGCTGCTGTACGTCAACAGTCACGAGTTGATTCAGGCCGCAGCGCCTGTGGGTTGCATATTGATGATTGCCTTATAAGTAAGCCAGAAATGGCTTATTCGAGCTCCCTTGTTCTATCATCATTCTGCCTTCTATCACTAGCTGCTCTACTGGCGGGCCCGGCATTCAACGCGCGCGCGAACGAACGAGTGAGTCCTGCAACCCATCGGTGAGCGCCCATTGTTAATATTCCACGACGTACCCGGCGAAACGAAACGTGGCGCTTCGGATAGAGCGTTGTATCTGCATACAACAGGTCGGAAGTTCGATCTTCGGGCGCCGCAATGGGTTGGGTATTACAGGATCGTCTACTGGGCCAGAAATGGCCATTTCAGTCTCCCTGTCTCTATCGGTATCATTCTGGCTCAAAATTAGCTGCTCTGTGGCTACTGGCGCTCTAGAGCGTTTCCAAGGCACAACAGAACGAGGTCCTTTAACCATTCTGCAGCCCACCCACCGCATTTTTATTCACGATTGCAACCGGAAACGGTGAGCTCGTGGCGCCATGTAGATCTGGACTTTTACCCAATAGGTCGCGAGCCCGAGTTTGGCTCCAGCGCCTAGGGTTAGGTATTGCTGGTTGATGACGTTCATTGCCGAAAACAATATCAGCCTCCCTCGGTTCTACCAAAATACCTATCTCCGAACACTAGCTGCTCCGTGGCTACCGGCAGGGTCGAGTTAAATCCGGCACCATATTTGTTCGATCACCGGTGAGTGCCTCCAAATTCCATTTTTAATATTCACGATTGCAACCGGC
>WEDG01000103.1:94042-123883 GCA_017591395.1 Schistocephalus solidus
ATGCTAGAGCGTGCGTGGGACTCGACTCTGCCAAACAGGTCGCGAGTCGAGCTTCGGGCGCCGCGGGCGCTGGGTTGGGAATTGCAGGCTGATGACGTCTAATAAGCCAGAAATGGCCATTTCAGTCTCCCTTGTCTCTATCGTTATCATTCTGCCCACTATCACTAGTCTGCTCGTGGCTACCGGCAGGGCTCTGGAAGTTAACCACGCAAGGCACATCGGAACGAGTGAGTTTTGAAACCGATCGGTGAGTGCCCAAAATACCATTGTTAATATTCACGAGTGCAGCCGGCAAGAAAACGAACCTCGTGGCGCAATGGGTAGAGCGTTGTGACTTCTGCCCAACAGGTCGCGAGTTCGAGCTTTCGCGCCGCAGCGCCGGGGTTGGGTATTGCTGGCTGATGACGTCGTATATGCCTGAAATGGCCATTTCCAGTCTCCCGTGTCTCTTTCGGTTAAATATTATTCTGCTGTATCACTAGCGTGCTCTGCTGGCTACTGGCGAGTGCCTCTAGAAGTTAACCCCAAGGCACAACGGAGACAGAGTGAGTCCTGTAACCGATCAGTGGCGCCAAACTACGTGTATTAATAATTGACGATTGCTACCGGCATGACAAGCTTGAGCTGGTGGCGCGGGTTGGGTAGAGCGTTGGACCTTTCTGCCGACAGGTCGCGAAGTTCCGAGCTGCGGGCGCCGCAGCGCCCTGGGGGTTAAGGAGTATTGCAGATGATGACGTCTGATAAAGCAGAAATGGCCATTTCCAGTCTCCGATGTCTCTATCGGTAATATGTTCTGCCGGTATCACTATAGCGGCTCTGTGGCTGCTGGCGCCTCCTAGAGTTAATCGCAGAGGCACAAACGGATGCAGTGAGTAGTCTGCCGACCGATCGGTGAGCGCCCAGCTACCATTGTTGATATTCCCGACTGGAGCCGGCGAGAGACCGAGCTTGCGGCGCCAGTGATGGGTAGAGCGTTGGACCTTTGCCCAACGTTCCGCGAAGTTCAAGCTACGCGCCGCAGCGCCTGCGTTTGCAGATTATTGCTGGCTGATGACGTCTAATAAATGCTTACTGAAATGGCGTTTCGAAGTCTGCGTGCTCTTTCGTTAATATGGTCCTGCCTATGTATATCACTGCTGCTCTGTGGCGGCTGGCGCTCTAGAGTTAACCGCCAGCACGGCGGATACGAGTGAGAGTCCTGTAACCGATCGGTAGAGCGCCCAACTAGCATTGTTAATATTCGACTGCAACCGGCGATAACAACAGCCTCGTGGCGCAATGCATAAGTGCGTGTGACCTGGTTGTGCACAGGTCGCTGAGTTCGAGCTTTCGGGCGCCGCAGCGCCTGAGGGTTGGAGTATTGCTCTGGCTGATGACGATGTATAGCCAAACTGCGGCATTTCAGTCTCCTTGTCTCTATCGGTAATATCGATTTCTGCCCGCAGCATACACTAGCTGCTCCATGTGGCTACCGGCGGGACTGTAGGTGACCGTCGGTAAACTACGGAACGAGGGAGTCCTGTAGCCGATCTGTGGGCGCCCAGCTACCTTTGTTAATATTCGCGTTGCAACCGGCAGAAGACAACGATCGTCGTGGCGCAGTAGGGTGAGAGCAGTGGGACCTGTCTGGCACGGGTCGCGAGTTTCGAGGCGTCGGTCTGCCGCAGCGCCTGGGGTTAAGTATTGCTGGCTGATGACGTCTAATAAGCCAGAAATGGCGATTCCCAGTCTCCCGTATGCTCTATCGGTAATATCATTCTACCCACACTGTCATCGGCTGCTGTCGGGGCTCACTAGTTAATTCCAAAGGCAAAAACGAGACGGATGGAGTCCCTGTACGATCGGTGAGCGCCTAAATCACCATTGTTTATATTCAAGATTGCAACCGGCAAGGAACAACGAGCATGTGGCGCAGTGGGTAGAGCGTTGGACCTTTGCCCAACAGATCGCGAGTTCGAGCTTCTGGCGCCGCAGCACCTGGGGTTGGGAATTGCGGGCTGATGACGTCTAATAAGCCAGAAATGGCAGTTACCATTCTCCCGTGTCTATCGGTAATATCGGTCTCTGCCTGTACCTGCGGCTCTGTGGCTACTGGCGGCTCTAGAGGTTAATTCCAAGGCAAAAACAGACGAGTGAGTCCTGTAACCGATCGGTGAGCGCCCAACTACCATTGTGTATTCCCAGATTGCAACAGCAGACCTCGTGGCGCAGTGGGATAGAGCGATGTGACTCTATTGCCCAACAGGTCGCGAGTTCGAGCTACTGGCGCCGCATGCGTGGGGTTGGGATTGCGAGCTGATGACGTCTAATAAGCCGAAATGGCCATTTCAGCTCCCTTGTCTCTATCGGTAATATCATTCTGCCTGTATCACCTAGCTGCTCTGTGGCTACCGAGCGGGAGCTCTAGAAAGTTAACCGCAACGCACTACGGAACGAGGGAGTCCTGTAGAACCAATCTGTGGGCACAACTACCGTGTTAGTATTCCCGATTGCAACCGGCAAGACAACGAACCTCGTGGCGCAGTGGGTAGAGCGTTGGACCTTTGGCCCAACAGATCGCGAGTTCGAGCTTCTGGCGCCGCAGTGCGCCTGGGGGTTGGGAATTGCCGCTGATGACGTCTAATAGGCGGAAATGGCCATTCGAGTCTTCCGTGTCTCTATCGGTAATATCGTTCTCGCCTGTATACGGCTGGTCTGTGGCTACTCGGCGGGGCTCTAGAGTTAACCGCAGGCACTACGGAACGAGTGTGTCCTGATAACCGATCTGTGAGCGCCCAACAGCCATTGTCAATATATTAACGATTGCCACCGGCATAACAAAACGACCTCATGGCGCAGTGGGTAAAGCGTTGGACCTTTGCCCAACAGGTCGCCAATTCGAGCTTCGGACGCCGCAGTGCCTGGGGTTGGTATTGCTGGCTGATGATGTCTAATAAGCCCAAAATGGCCATTCGAGTCTCCCGTGTCTCTATCGGTAATATCGTCCTGCCTATACCAATAGTTCCACTGTAGGCTGCTGGCGGGGCTCTAGAGTTAAATCAAGGAACAACGAGGGCTAGTCAATTCTGAAACCGATCTGTGAGCTCCGCTACCATTGTTAATATTCCCGACTGCAAACGGCGAGACAATGAGCTCTTGGAACAGTAGGTAGAGCGATGGACTGTCTGCCCAAAAGGTAGCGAGTTTGAGCTTCGGGTGGCGCAGCGCCTGGGGTTGGCAAGTATCGCTGGCTGATGACGTCTAAAAAGCCAGAATGGCAATTCCAGTCTCCCTTGTCTCTATCGGTAATATAATTCTACCTTGTATCACTAGCGGCTCTGTGGCTACTGGCGGGCCTCTAGAGTTAATTCCAAGGCAAAACGAGACGAGTGAGTCCTGTAACCGATCGGTGAGCGCCCAACTACCATTGTTTATATTCAAGATTGCAACCGGTAAGACAACGAGCTTGTGGCGCAGTGGGTAGAGCGTTGGACCTTTGCCCAACAGATCGCGAGTTCGAGCTTCTGGCGCCGCAGCGCCTGGGGTTGGGAATTGCAGGCTGATGACGTCTAATAAGCCAGAAATGGCAATTCCATTCTCCCGTGTCTCTATCGGTAATATCATTCTGCCTGTATCACTAGCGGCTCTGTGGCTACTGGCGGGCCTCTAGAGTTAATTCCAAGGCAAAACGAGACGAGTGAGTCCTGTAACCGATCGGTGAGCGCCCAACTACCATTGTTTATATTCAAGATTGCAACCGGCAAGACAACGAGCTTGTGGCGCAGTGGGTAGAGCGTTGGATCATTGCCCAACAGGTCGCGAGTTCAAGCTTCTGGTGCCGCAGCGCCTGGGGTTGGGAATTGCAGGCTGATAACGTCTAATAAGCCAGAAATGGCCATTTCAGTCTCCCTTGTCTCTATCGGTAATATCATTCTGCCTGTATCTCAAGTTGGTCTGTGGCTACTGGCGGGGCTCTAGAGTTAACCGCAACGTACTACGGAACGAGGGTGTCCTGTAACCGATCGTTGAATGCCCAACAACCATTGTTAATATTCCCGACTGCAACCGGCACGACAACAACCTCGTGGCGCAGTGGGTAGAGCGTTGGACCTTTTCCCAACAGGTCGCGAGTTCGAGCTTTGGGCGCCGCAGCGTCGAGGGTTGGGTATTGCCAGCTGATGACGTCTTATAAGCCAGAAATGGCCATTTCAGTCTCCCTTGTCTCTATCGGTAATATCATTCTGCCTGTATCACTAGCTGCTCTGTGGCTACTGGCGGGCCTCTAGAGTTAATTCCAAGGCAAAACGAGACAGAGTGAGTCCTGTAACCGATCAGTGAGCGCCCAACTACCATTGTTAATATTCAAGATTGCAACCGGCATAACAACGACCTCATGGCGCAGTGGGTAAAGCGTTGGACCTTTGCCCAACAGGTCGCCAGTTCGAGCTTCGGACGCCGCAGTGCCTGGGGTTGGTATTGCTGGCTGATGATGTCTAATAAGCCCAAAATGGCCATTCGAGTCTCCCGTGTCTCTATCGGTAATATCGTCCTGCCTATACCAATAGTTCCACTGTGGCTGCTGGCGGGGCTCTAGAGTTAAATCCAAGGAACAACGAGGCGAGTCAATTCTGAAACCGATCTGTGAGCGCCCAGCTACCATTGTTAATATTCCCGACTGCAAACGGCAAGACAATGAGCTCTTGGAACAGTAGGTAGAGCAATGGACGTCTGCCCAAAAGGTAGCGAGTTTGAGCTTCGGGTGGCGCAGCGCCTGGGGTTAGGGTATCGCTTGGCTGATGACGTCTAATAAGCCAGAAATGGCAATTCCAGTCTCCCGTGTCTCTATCGGTAATATAATTCTACCTGTATCACTAGCGGCTCTGTGGCTACTGGCGGGCCTCTAGAGTTAATTCCAAGGCAAAACGAGACGAGTGAGTCCTGTAACCGATCGGTGAGCGCCCAACTACCATTGTTTATATTCAAGATTGCAACCGGTAAGACAACGAGCTTGTGGCGCAGTGGGTAGAGCGTTGGACCTTTGCCCAACAGATCACGAGTTCGAGCTTCTAGCGCCGCAGCGCCTGGGGTTGGGAATTGCAGGCTGATGACGTCTAATTAGCCAGAAATGGCAATTCCATTCTCCCGTGTATCTATCGGTAATATCATTCTGCCTGTATCACTAGCGGCTCTGTGGCTACTGGCGGGCCTCTAGAGTTAATTCCAAGGCAAAACGAGACGAGTGAGTCCTGTAACCGATCGGTGAGCGCCCAACTACCATTGTTTATATTCAAGATTGCAACCGGCAAGACAACGAGCTTGTGGCGCAGTGGGTAGAGCGTTGGATCATTGCCCAACAGATCGCGAGTTCAAGCTTCTGGTGCCGCAGCGCCTGGGGTTGGGAATTGCAGGCTGATGACGTCTAATAAGCCAGAAATGGCCATTTCAGTCTCCCGTGTCTCTATCGGTAATATCCTCCTGCCTATATCAATGGTTCCTCTGTGGCGGCTGGCGGGGCTCTAGAGTTAATCCTAAGGAAAAACGATACGAGTGAGTCCTGTAACCGATCGGTGAGCGCCCAACTACCATTGTTAATATTCCCGACTGCAACCGGCACGACAACAACCTCGTGGCGCAATGGGTAAGGCGTGTGACCTTTGCCCAACAGGTCGCGAGTTCGAGCTTTGGGCGCCGCAGCGTCGAGGGTTGGGTATTGCCAGCTGATGACGTCTTATAAGCCAGAAATGGCCATTTCAGTCTCCCTTGTCTCTATCGGTAATATCATTCTGCCTGTATCACTAGCTGCTCTGTGGCTACCGGCGGGGCTCTAGAGTTAACCGCAACGCACTACGGAACGAGGGAGTCCTGTAACCAATCTGTGGGCGCCCAACTACCTTTGTTAATATTCCCGATTGCAACCGGCAAGACAACAACCTCGTGGCGCAGTGGGTAGAGCGTTGGACCTTTTCCCAACAGGTCGCGAGTTCGAGCTTCGGACGCCGCAGCGCCTGGGGTTGGGTATTGCTAGCTGATGATGTCTTATAAGCCAGAAATGGCCATTCGAGTCTCCCGTGTCTCTATCGGTAATATCCTCCTGCCTATATCAATGGTTCCTCTGTGGCGGCTGGCGGGGCTCTAGAGTTAATTCTAAGGAAAAACGATACGAGTGAGTCCTGTAACCGATCGGTGAGCGCCCAACTACCATTGTTTATATTCAAGATTGCAACCGGCAAGACAACGAGCATGTGGCGCAGTGGGTAGAGCGCTGGAACTTTGCCCAACAGATCGCGAGTTCGAGCTTTGGGCGCCGCAGCGTCGAGGGTTGGGTATTGCCAGCTGATGACGTCTTATAAGCCAGAAATGGCCATTTCAGTCTCCCCTTTGTCTCTATCGGTAATATCATTCTGCCTGTATCACTAGCTGCTCTGTGGCTACCGGCGGGGCTCTAGAGTTAACCGCAACGCACTACGGAACGAGGGAGTCCTGTAACCAATCTGTGGGCGCCCAACTACCTTTGTTAATATTCCCGATTGCAACCGGCAAGACAACAACCTCGTGGCGCAGTGGGTAGAGCGTTGGACCTTTTCCCAACAGGTCGCGAGTTTGAGCTTCGGACGCCGCAGCGCCTGGCGTTGGGTATTGCTGGCTGATGATGTCTAATAAGCCAGAAATGGCCATTCGAGTCTCCCGTGTCTCTATCGGTAATATCCTCCTGCCTATATCAATGGTTCCTCTGTGGCGGCTGGCGGGGCTCTAGAGTTAATTCTAAGGAAAAACGATACTAGTGAGTCCTGTAACCGATCGGTGAGCGCCCAACTACCATTGTTAATATTCAAGATTGCAACCGGCAAGACAACGAGCATGTGGCGCAGTGGGTAGAGCGCTGGAACTTTGCCCAACAGATCGCGAGTTCGAGCTTCTGGCGCCGCAGCGCCTGGGGTTGGGAATTGCAGGCCGATGACGTCTAATAAGCCAGAAATGGCAATTCCAGTCTCCCGTGTCTCTATCAGTAATATCATTCTGCATGTATCATTTACTGCTCTGTGGCTAGTGGCGGGGTTCGAAAGTTAACCGCAAGGCACAACAGAACGAGTTTGAGTCCATTAACGGATATGTGGGCGCCAAACGACCATTGTTAATATTCAGGATTGCAACCTGCAAGACAATGAGCTCATGGGGCAGTGGGTAGAGCGTTGGAATTCTGCCCAACAGGTAGCGAGTTTGAGCTTCGGGCGCCACAGCTTCTGGGGTTGTGTATTGCTGGCTAATTACGTCTAATAAGCCAGAATTGGCCATTCCAGTCTCCCGTGTCTCTATCAGTAATATCATTCTGCATGTATCATTTACTGCTCTGTGGCTAGTGGCGGGGTTCGAAAGTTAACCGCAAGGCACAACAGAACGAGTTTGAGTCCATTAACGGATATGTGGGCGCCAAACGACCATTGTTAATATTCACGATTGCAACCTGCAAGACAATGAGCTCATGGCGCAGTGGGTAGAGCGCTGGAACTTTGCCCAACAGATCGCGAGTTCGAGCTTCTGGCGCCGCAGCGCCTGGGGTTGGGAATTGCAGGCCGATGACGTCTAATAAGCCAGAATTGGCCATTCCAGTCTCCCGTGTCTCTATCAGTAATATCATTCTGCATGTATCACTAGCTGCTCTGTGGCTACTGGCGGGCCTCTAGAGTTAATTGCAAGGCACTACGTGAGACGAGGGAGTCCTGTAACCGATCGGTGAATGCCCAACAACCATTGTTTATATTCACGATTGCAACCGGCAAGACAATCACCTCGTGGCGCAATGGGTAAGGCGTGTGACCTTTGCCCAACAGGTCGCGAGTTCGAGCTTTGGGCGCCGCAGCGTCGAGGGTTGGGTATTGCCAGCTGATGACGTCTTATAAGCCAGAAATGGCCATTTCAGTCTCCCTTGTCTCTATCGGTAATATCATTCTGCCTGTATCACTAGCTGCTCTGTGGCTACTGGCGGGCCTCTAGAGTTAATTCCAAGGCAAAACGAGACGAGTGAGTCCTGTAACCGATCAGTGAGCGCCCAACTACCATTGTTAATATTCAAGATTGCAACCGGCATAACAACGACCTCATGGCGCAGTGGGTAAAGCGTTGGACCTTTGCCCAACAGGTCGCCAGTTCGAGCTTCGGACGCCGCAGTGCCTGGGGTTGGTATTGCTGGCTGATGATGTCTAATAAGCCAGAAATGGCCATTCGAGTCTCCCGTGTCTCTATCGGTAATATCGTCCTGCCTATACCAATAGTTCCACTGTGGCTGCTGGCGGGGCTCTAGAGTTAAATCCAAGGAACAACGAGGCGAGTCAATTCTGAAACCGATCGGTGAGCGCCCAGCTACCATTGTTAATATTCCCGACTGCAAACGGCAAGACAATGAGCTCTTGGAACAGTAGGTAGAGCAATGGACGTCTGCCCAAAAGGTAGCGAGTTTGAGCTTCGGGTGGCGCAGCGCCTGGGGTTAAGTATCGCTGGCTGATGACGTCTAATAAGCCAGAAATGGCAATTCCAGTCTCCCGTGTCTCTATCGGTAATATAATTCTACCTGTATCACTAGCGGCTCTTGTGGCTGCTGGCGGGCCTCTAGAGTTAATTCCCAAGGCAAAAACGAGACGAGTGAGTCCTGTAACCGATCGGTGAGCGCCCAACTACCATTGTTTATATTCAAGATTGCAACCGGTGAAGACAACGAGCTCGTGGCGCAGTGGGTAGAGCGTTGGACCTCTGCCCAACAGATCGCGAGTTCGAGCTTCAGCGCCGCAGCGCCTGGGGTTGGGAATTGCAGGCTGATGACGTCTAATTAAGCCAGAAATGGCAATTCCATTCTCCCGTGTATCTCATCGGTAATATCATTCTGCCTGTATCACTAGCGGCTCTGTGGCTACTGGCGGGCCTCTAGAGTTAATTCCAAGGCAAAAACGAGACGAGTGAGTCCTGTAACCGATCGGTGAGCGCCCAACTACCATTGTTTATATTCAAGATTGCAACCGGCAAGACAACGAGCTTGTGGCGCAGTGGGTAGAGCGTTGGATCATTGCCCAACAGATCGCGAGTTCAAGCTTCTGGTGCCGCAGCACCTGGGGTTGGGAATTGCAGGCTGATGACGTCTAATAAGCCAGAAATGGCCATTTCAGTCTCCCCGTGTCTCTATCGGTTATATCCTCCTGCCTGTATCAATGGTTCCTCTGTGGCTGGCGGGGCTCTAGAGTTAATCCCAAGGAAACAAACGATACGAGTGAGTCCTGTAACCGATCGGTGAGCGCCCAACTACCATTGTTAATATTCCCGACTGCAAACCGGCAGACAACAACAACCTCGTGGCGCAATGGGTAAGGCGGTGTGACCTTTGCCCCAACAGGTCGCGAGTTCGAGGCTTTAGGCGCCATGGCGTCGAGGGTTGGGTATTGCCAGCTGATGACGTCTTATAAGCAGAAGTCGGCCATTTCAGTCTCCTTGTCTCTACCGGTAATATCATTCTCTGCCTGTATCACTAGCTGCTCTGTGGCTACCGGCGGGGCTCTAGAGTTAACCGCAACGCACTACGGAACGAGGGAGTCCTGTAACCAATCTGTAGGCGCCCAACTACCTTTGTTGGCAATATTCCCGTGCAACCGGCAAGACAACAACCTCGTGGCGCAGTGGGTAGAGCGTTGGACCTTTTCCCAACGGGTCGCGAGTTCGGGCTTCGGACGCCGCAGCGCCTGGGGTTGGGTATTGCTAGCTGATGATGTCTTATAAGCCAGAAATGGCCATTCCGAGTCTCGATGTCTCTATCGGTAATATCCCTCCTGCCTATATCAATGGTTCACTCTGTGGCGGCTGGCGGGGCTCTAGAGTTAATTCTGAGGAAAAACGATGCGAGGTGAGTCCTGTAACCGATCGGTGAGCGCCCAACTACCGTTGTTAATATTCAAGATTGCAACCGGTAAGAAAAACGAGCATGTGGCGCAGTGGGTAGAGCGCTGAACTTTTGCCCAACAGATCGCGAGTTCAGCTTCTGGCGCCGCAGCGCCTGGGTTGGGAATTGCAGGCCGATCGTCTAATAAGCCAAAATGGCAATTCTCCCCGTGTCTCTATCGGTAATATCCTCCCGTCATATCAATGGTTCCTCTGTGGCGGCTGGCGGGGCTCTAGAGTTAATCCCAAGGAAAAACGATACGAGTGAGTCCGTAACCGATCGAGTGAGCGCCCAACCACCATTGTTAATATTCCCGACTGCAACCGGCACGACAACAACCTCGTGGCGCAATGGGTAAGGCGTGACCTTTGCCCAACAGGTCGCGAGTTCGAGCTTAGCGCCGCAGCGTCGAGGGCTGGGTATTGCCAGCTGATGACGTCTTATAAGCCAGAAATGGCCATTTCAGTCTCCCCTTTGTCTCTATCGGTAATATCATTCTGCCTGTATCACTAGCTGCTCTGTGGCTACCGGCGGGCTCTAGGAGTTAACCGCAACGCACTACGGAACGAGGGAGTCCTGTAACCAATCTGTGGGCGCCCAACTACCTTTGTTAATATTCCCGATTGCAACCGGCAAGACAACAACCTCGTGGCGCAGTGGGTAGAGCGTTGACCTTTTCCCCAACAGGTCGCGAGTTTGAGCTTCGACGCCGCAGCGCCTGGCGTTGGGTATTGCTGGCTGATGATGTCTAATAAGCCAGAAATGGCCATTCGAGTCTCCCGCAGTCTCTATCGGTAATATCCTCCTGCCTATATCAATGGTTCCTCTGTGGCGGCTGGCGGGGCTCTAGAGTTAATTCTAAGGAAAAACGATACTAGTGAGTCCTGTAACCAATCGGTGAGCGCCCAACTACCATTGTTAATATTCAAGATTGCAAACTGGCAAGACAACGAGCATGTGGCGCAGTGGGTAGAGCGCTGGAACTTCTTGCCCAACAGATCGCGGAGCCGAGCTTCGAGGCCGCAGCGCCTGGGGTTGGGAATTGCAGGCCGATGACGTCTAATAAGCCAGAAATGGCACCTGCAGTCTCCCCGTGTTCTCATCAGTAATATCATCTTTGCATGTATCATTTACCGCTCTGTGGCTAGTGGCGGGGTTCGAAAGTTGGAACCGCGGCACAACAGAACGAGTTTGAGTCCATTAACGGATATGTGGGCGCCAAAACGACCATTGTTAATATTCAGGATTGCAAACCTGCAAGACAATGAGCTCATGGGGCAGTGGGTAGAGCGTTGGAATTCTGCCCAACAGGTAGCGAGTTTGAGCTTCGGGCCACAGCTTCTGGGGTTGTTTATTGCTGGCTAATTACGTCTAATAAGCCAGAATTGGCCATTCCAGTCTCCCGTGTCTCTATCAGTAATATCATTCTGCATGTATCATTTACTGCTCTGTGGCTAGTGGCGGGGTTCGAAAGTTAACCGCAAGGCACAACAGAACGAGTTTGAGTCCATTAACGGATATGTGGGCGCCAAACGACCATTGTTAATATTCACGATTGCAACCTGCAAGACAATGAGCTCATGGCGCAGTGGGTAGAGCGCTGGAACTTTGCCCAACAGATCGCGAGTTCGAGTCTGCGCCGCAGCGCCTGGGGTTGGGGAATTGCAGGCCGATGACGTCTAATAAGCCAGAATTGGCCATTCCAGTCTCCCGTGTCTCTATCAGTAATATCATTCTGCATGTATCATTAGCTGCCCCTGTGGCTACTGGCGGGGATCTAGAGTAAAACCGCAAGGCACTACGGAACGAGGGAGTCCGGTAATTGATCGGTGAATGCCCAACAACCATTGTTTATATTCACGATTGCAACCGGCAAGACAATCACCGTGGCGCAATGGGTAAGGCGTAGACCTTTGGCCCAACAGGGTCGCGAGTTCGAGCTTTGGCGCCGCAGCGTCGAGGGTTGGGTATTGCCAGCTGATGACGTCTTATAGGGCCAGAAATGGCCATTTCAGTCTCCCCTTGTCTCTATCGGTAATATCATTCTGCCTGTATCACTAGCTGCTCTGTGGCTACTGGCGGGCCTCTAGAGTTAATTCCAGGGCAAAACGAGACGAGGAGTCCTGTAACCGATCAGTGAGCGCCCAACTACACATTGTTAATATTCAAGATTGCAACCGGCAAGACAACGAGCTTGTGGCGCAGTAGGTAGAACGTTGACCTTGCCCAACAGATCGCGAGTTCGAAAGCTTCTGCGCCGCAGCGCCTGGGGTTGGGAATTGCAGGCTGATGACGTCTAAGAAGCCAGAAATGGCAATTCCATTCTTCCGCGTCTCTATCGGTAATATCATTCTGCCTGTATCTCAAGCTGGTCTGTGGCTACTGGCGGGCTCTAGAGTTAACCGCAACGCACTACGGAACGAGGGTGTCCTGTAACCGATCTGTGGGCGCCCAACAACCATTGTTAATATTTACGATTGCCACCGGCATAACAACGACCCCATGGCGCAGTGGGTAAAGCGTTGGACCTGCCCAACAGGTCGCCAGTTCGAGCTTCGGACGCCGCAGTGCCTGGGGTTGGTATTGCTGGCTGATGATGTCTAATAAGCCAGAAATGGCCATTCGAGTCTCCCGTGTCTCTATCGGTAATATCGTCCTGCCTATACCAATAGTTCCACTGTGGCTGGCGGGGCTCTAGGAGTTAAATCCATGGAACAACGAGGCGAGTCAATTCTGAAACCGATCGGTGAGCGCCCAGCTACCATTGTTAATATTCCTGACTGCAAACGGCAAGACAATGAGCTCTTTGGAACAGTAGGTAGAGCAATGGACGCCCGCCCAAAAGGTAGCGAGTTTGAGCTTCGGGTGGCGCAGCGCCTGGGGTTAAGTATCGCTGGCTGATGACGTCTAATAAGCCAGAAATGGCAATTCCAGTCTCCCGTGTCTCTATCGGTAATATAATTCTACCTGTATCACTAGCGGCTCTGTGGCTACTGGCGGGCCTCTAGAGTTAATTCCAAGGCAAAACGAGACGAGTGAGTCCTGTAACCGATCGGTGAGCGCCCAACTACCATTGTTTATATTCAAGATTGCAACCGGTAAGACAACGAGCTTGTGGCGCAGTGGGTAGAGCGTTGACCTTTGCCCAACAGATCGCGAGTTCGAGCTTCTGCGCCGCAGCGCCTGGGGTTGGGAATTGCAGGCTGATGACGTCTAATAAGCCAGAAATGGCAATTCCATTCTCCCGTGTCTCTATCGGTAATATCATTCTGCCTGTATCACTAGCGGCTCTGTGGCTACTGGCGGGCCTCTAGAGTTAATTCCAAGGCAAAACGAGACGAGTGAGTCCTGTAACCGATCGGTGAGCGCCCAACTACCATTGTTAATATTCCCGACTGCAACCGGCACGACAACAACCTCGTTACGCAATGGGTAAGGCGTGTGACCTTTGCCTAACCGGTCGCGAGTTCGAGCTTTGGGTGCCGCAGCGTCGAGGGTTGGGTATTGCCAGCTGATGACGTCTTATAAGCCAGAAATGGCCATTTCAGTCTCCCGTGTCTCTATCGGTTATATCATTCTGCCTGCATCACTAGCTGCTCTGTGGCTACCGGCGGGGCTCTAGAGTTAACCGCAACGCACTACGGAACGAGGGAGTCCTGTAACCAATCTGTGGGCGCCCAACTACCTTTGTTAATATTCCCGATTGCAACCGGCAAGACAACAACCTCAAGGCGCAGTGGGTAGAGCGTTGGACCTTTTCCCAACAGGTCGCGAGTTCGAGCTTCGGACGCCGCAGCGCCTGGGGTTGGGTATTGCTGGCTGATGATGTCTAATAAGCCAGAAATGGCCATTCGAGTCTCCCGTGTCTCTATCGGTAATATGCTCCTGCCTATATCAATGGTTCCTCTGTGGCGGCTGGGGGCTCTAGAGTTAATTCTAAGGAAAAACGATACGAGTGAGTCCTGTAACCGATCGGTGAGCGCCCAACTACCATTGTTAATATTCAAGATTGCAACCGGCAAGACAACGAGCTTGTGGCGCAGTGGGTAGAGCGTTGCACCTTGCCCAACAGATCGCGAGTTCGAGCTCTGGCGCCGCAGCGCGTGGGTTGGGAATTGCAGGCTGATGACGTCTAAGAAGCCAGAAATGGCAATTCCATTCTTCCGTGTCTCTATCGGTAATATCATTCTGCCTGTATCTCAAGCTGGTCTGTGGCTACTGGCGGGGCTCTAGAGTTAACCGCAACGCACTACGGAACGAGGGTGTCCTGTAACCGATCTGTGAATGCCCAACAACCATTGTTTATATTCACGATTACAAACCGGCAAGACAATCACCTCGTGGCGCAATGGGTAAGGCGTGTGACCTTTGCCCAACAGGTCGCGAGTTCGAGCTTTCGGGCGCCGCAGCGTCGAGGGTTGGGTATTGCCAGCTGATGACGTCTTATAAGCCAGAAATGGCCATTTCAGTCTCCCTTGTCTCTATCGGTAATATCATTCTGCCTGTATCACTAGCTGCTCTGTGGCTACTGGCGGGCCTCTAGAGTTAATTCCAAGGCAAAACGAGACGAGTGAGTCCTGTAACCGATCAGTGAGCGCCCAACTACCATTGTTAATATTCAAGATTGCAACCGGCAAGACAACGAGCTTGTGGCGCAGTGGGTAGAGCGTTGGACCTTTGCCCAACAGATCGCGAGTTCGAGCTTCTGGCGCCGCAGCGCCTGGGGTTGGGAATTGCAGGCTGATGACGTCTAATAAGCCAGAAATGGCCATTCGAGTCTCCCGTGTCTCTATCGGTAATATGCTCCTGCCTATATCAATGGTTCCTCTGTGGCGGCTGGCGGGGCTCTAGAGTTAATTCTAAGGAAAAACGATACGAGTGAGTCCTGTAACCGATCGGTGAGCGCCCAACTACCATTGTTAATATTCAAGATTGCAACCGGCAAGACAACGAGCTTGTGGCGCAGTGGGTAGAGCGTTGCACCTTTGCCCAACAGATCGCGAGTTCGAGCTTCTGGCGCCGCAGCGCGTGGGGTTGGGAATTGCAGGCTGATGACGTCTAAGAAGCCAGAAATGGCAATTCCATTCTTCCGTGTCTCTATCGGTAATATCATTCTGCCTGTATCTCAAGCTGGTCTGTGGCTACTGGCGGGGCTCTAGAGTTAACCGCAACGCACTACGGAACGAGGGTGTCCTGTAACCGATCTGTGAATGCCCAACAACCATTGTTTATATTCACGATTACAACCGGCAAGACAATCACCTCGTGGCGCAATGGGTAAGGCGTGTGACCTTTGCCCAACAGGTCGCGAGTTCGAGCTTTGGGCGCCGCAGCGTCGAGGGTTGGGTATTGCCAGCTGATGACGTCTTATAAGCCAGAAATGGCCATTTCAGTCTCCCTTGTCTCTATCGGTAATATCATTCTGCCTGTATCACTAGCTGCTCTGTGGCTACTGGCGGGCCTCTAGAGTTAATTCCAAGGCAAAACGAGACGAGTGAGTCCTGTAACCGATCAGTGAGCGCCCAACTACCATTGTTAATATTCAAGATTGCAACCGGCAAAGACAACGAGCTTGTGGCGCAGTGGGTAGAGCGTTGGACCTTTGCCCAACAGATCGCGAGTTCGAGCTTCTGAGCCGCAGCGCCTGGGGTTGGGAATTGCAGGCTGATGACGTCTAAGAAGCCAGAAATGGCACTCCATTCTTCCGTGTCTCTATCGGTAATATCATTCTGCCTGTATCTCAAGCTGGTCTGTGGCTACTGGCGGGCTCTAGAGTTAACCGCAACGCACTACGGAACGAGGGTGTCCTGTAACCGATCTGTGGGCGCCCAACAACCATTGTTAATATTTACGATTGCCACCGGCATAACAACGACCTCATGGCGCAGTGGGTAAAGCGTTGGACCTTTGCCCAACAGGTCGCCACGTTCGAGCTTCGGACGCCGCAGTGCCTGGGGTTGGTATTGCTGGCTGATGATGTCTAATAAGCCAGAAATGGCCATTCGAGTCTCCCGTGTCTCTATCGGTAATATCGTCCTGCCTATACCAATAGTTCCACTGTAGCCGCTGGCGGGGCTCTAGAGTTAAAATCCAAGGAACAACGAGGCGAGTCAATTCTGAAAACCGATCTGTAGAGCGCCCAGCTACCATTGTTAATATTCCCGACTGCAAAACGGCAAGACAATGAGCTCTTGGAACAGTAGGTAGAGCAATGGACGCCCGCCCAAAAGGTAGCGAGTTTGAGCTTCGCGGCGCAGCGCCTGGGGTTGCGACATCGCTGGTTGATGACGTCTAATAAGCCAGAAATGGCACCTCCAGTCTCCCGTGTCTCTATCGGTAATATAATTCTACCTGTATCACTAGCGGCTCTGTGGCTACTGGCGGGCCTCTAGAGTTAATTCCAAGGCAAAAACGAGACGAGTGAGTCCTGTAACCGATCGGTGAGCGCCCAACTACCATTGTTTATATTCAAGATTGCAACCGGTAAGACAACGAGCTTGTGGCGCAGTGGGTAGAGCGTTGACCTTGCCCAACAGATCGCGAGTTCGAGCTTCTGCGCCGCAGCGCCTGGGGTTGGGAATTGCAGGCTGATGACGTCTAATAAGCCAGAAATGGCAATTCCATTCTCCCGTGTCTCTATCGGTAATATCATTCTGCCTGTATCACTAGCGGCTCTGTGGCTACTGGCGGGCCTCTAGAGTTATATCCAAGGCAAAACGAGACGAGTGAGTCCTGTAACCGATCGGTGAGCGCCCAACTACCATTGTTTATTTTCAAGATTGCAACCGGCAAGACAACGAGCTTGTGGCGCAGTGGGTAGAGCGTTGGATCTTTGCCCAACAGATCGCGAGTTCAAGCTTCTGAGCCGCAGCGCCTGGGGTTGGGAATTGCAGGCTGATGACGTCTAATAAGCCAGAAATGGCCATTTCAGTCTCCCGTGTCTCTCATCGGTAATATCCTCCCTGCCTATATCAATGGTTCCTCTGTGGCGGCTGGCGGGGCTCTAGAGTTAATTCTAAGGAAAAACGATACGAGTGAGTCCTGTAACCGATCGGTGAGCGCCCAACTACCATTGTTAATATTCCCGACTGCAACCGGCACGACAACAACCTCGTGGCGCAATGGGTAAGGCGGTGACCTTTGCCCAACAGGTCGCGAGTTCGAGCTTTGGCGCCGCAGCGTCGAGGGTTGGGTATTGCCAGCTGATGACGTCTTATAAGCCAGAAATGGCCATTTCAGTCTCCCCTTTGTCTCTATCGGTAATATCATTCTGCCTGTATCACTCAGCTGCTCTGTGGCTACCGGCGGGCTCTAGGAGTTAACCGCAACGCACTACGGAACGAGGGAGTCCGTAACCAATCTGTGGGCGCCCAACTACCTTTTGTTAATATTCCCGATTGCAACCCGGCAAGACAACAACCTCGTGGCGCAGTGGGTAGAGCGTTGACCTTTTTCCCCAACAGGTCGCGAGTTCGAGCTTCTGGACGCCGCAGCGCCTGGGTTGGGTATTGCTGACTGATGATGTCTAATAAGCCAGAAATGGCCATCTCGAGTCTCCCGTGTCTCTATCGGTAATATCCTCCCTGCCTATATCAATGGTTCCTCTGTGGCGGCTGGCGGGGCTCTAGAGTTAATTCTAAGGAAAAACGATACGAGTGGAGTCCTGTAACCGATCGGTGAGCGCCCAACTACCATTGTTAATATTCAAGATTGCAACCGGCAAGACAACGAGCATGTGGCGCAGTGGGTAGAGCGCTGGAACTTTGCCCAACAGATTCGCAAGTCTCGAGCTTCTGCGCCGCAGCGCCTGGGGTTGGGAATTGCAGGTCGATGACGTCTAATAAGCCAGAAATGGCCATTCGAGTCTCCCGTGTCTCTATCGCAATATCCTCCTGCCTATATCACGGTTCCTCTGTGGCGGCTGGCGGGCTCTAGAGTTAATTCTAAGGAAAAACGATACGAGTGAGTCCTGCAACCGATCGGTGATCGCCCAACTACCATTGTTAATATTCCAAGATTGCAAACCGGCAAGACAACGAGCATGTGGCGTAGCGGTAGAGCTGCTGAACTTTGCCCAACAGATCGCGAGTTCGAGCTTTGCGCCGCAGCGCCTGGGGTTGGAACGCGGCAGGCCGATGACGTCTAATAAGCCAGAAATGGCAATTCCAGTCTCCCGTGTCTCTATCAGTAATATCATTCTGCATGTATCACTAGCTGCTCTGTGGCTACTGGCGGGCCTCTAGAGTTAATTCCAAGGCAAAACGAGACGAGGGAGTCCTGTAACCGATCGGTGAATGCCCACACAACCATTGTTTATATCTCACGGATTGCAACCGGCAAGACAATCACCTCGTGGCGCAATGGGTAAGGCGTGTGACCTTTGCCCAACAGGTCGCGAGTTCGAGCTTTTGGGCGCCGCAGCGTCGAGGGTTGGGTATTGCCAGCTGATGACGTCTTATAAGCCAGAAATGGCCATTTCAGTCTCCCCTTGTCTCTATCGGTAATATCATTCTGCCTGTATCACTAGCTGCTCTGTGGCTACTGGCGGGCGCCCTAGAGTTAATTCCAAGGCAAAACGAGACGAGTGAGTCCTGTAACCGATCAGTGAGCGCCCAACAACCATTGTTAATATTCAAGATTGCAAACCGGCATAACAACGACCTCATGGCGCAGTGTGTAAAGCGTTGGACCTTTGCCCAACAGGTCGCCAGTTCGAGCTTCGGACGCCGCAGTGCCTGGGGTTGGTATTGCTGGCTGATGATGTCTAATCAGCTTCAGAAATGGCCATCTCGAGTCTCCCGTGTCTCTATCGGTAATATACCGTCCTGCCTATACCAATCAGTTCCACTGTGGCTGCTGGCGGGGCTCTAGAGTTAAATCCAAGGAACAACGAGGCGAGCTCAATTCTGAAACCGATCGGTGAGCGCCCAGCTACCATTGTTAATATTCCCGACTGCAAAACGGCAAGACAGATGAGCTCTTGGAACAGTAGGTAGAGCAATGGACGTCTGCCCAAAAGGTAGCGAGTTTGAGCTTCGGGCGGCGCAGCGCCTGGGGTTAAGTATCGCTGGCTGATGACGTCTCAATAAGCCAGAAATGGCAATTCCAGTCTCCCCGTGTCTCTATCGGTAATATAATTCTACCTGTATCACTAGCGGCTCTGTGGCTACTGGCGGGCCTCTAGAGTTAATTCCAAGGCAAAACGAGACGAGTGAGTCCTGTAACCGATCAGTGAGCGCCCAACTACCATTGTTTATATTCAAGATTGCAAACCGGTAAGACAACGAGCTTGTGGCGGTGGGTAGAGCGTTGGACCTCTGCCCAACAGATCACGAGTTCGAGCTTCAGTGCCGCAGCGCCTGGGGTTGGGAATTGCAGGCTGATGACGTCTAATTAGCCAGAAATGGCAATTCCATTCTCCCGTGTATCTATCGGTAATATCATTCTGCCTGTATCACTAGCGGCTCTGTGGCTACTGGCGGGCCTCTAGAGTTAATTCCAAGGCAAAACGAGACGAGTGAGTCCTGTAACCGATCGGTGAGCGCCCAACTACCATTGTTTATATTCAAGATTGCAACCGGCAAGACAACGAGCTTGTGGCGCAGTGGGTAGAGCGTTTGATCATTGCCCAACAGATCGCGAGTTAAGCTTCTGGTGCCGCAGCACCTGGGGTTGGGAATTGCAGGCTGATGACGTCTAATAAGCCAGAAATGGCCATTTCAGTCTCCCCGTGTCTCTATCGGTTATATCCTCCTGCCTATATCAATGGTTCCTCTGTGGCGGCTGGCGGGGCTCTAGAGTTAATCCTAAGGAAAAACGATACGAGTGAGTCCTGTAACCGATCGGTGAGCGCCCAACTACCATTGTTAATATTCCCGACTGCAACCGGCACGACAACAACCTCGTGGCGCAATGGGTAAGGCGTGTGACCTTTGCCCAACAGGTCGCGAGTTCGAGCTTTGGGCGCCGCAGCGTCGAGGGTTGGGTATTGCCAGCTGATGACGTCTTATAAGCCAGAAATGGCCATTTCAGTCTCCCCTTGTCTCTATAGGTAATATCATTCTGCCTCGTATCACTAGCTGCTCTGTGGCTACCGGCGGGCTCTAGAGTTAACCGCAACGCACTACGGAACGAGGGGAGTCCTGTAAACAATCTGTGGCGCCCAACTACCTTTGTTAATATTCCCGATTGCAACCGGCAAGACAACAACCTCGTGGCGCAGTGGGTAGAGCGTTGGACCTTTTCCCAACAGGTCGCGAGTTCGAGCTTCGGACGCCGCAGCGCCTGGGGTTGGGTATTGCTGGCTGATGATGTCTAATAAGCCAGAAATGGCCATTCGAGTCTCCCGTGTCTCTATCGGTAATATCCTCCTGCCTATATCAATGGTTCCTCTGTGGCGGCTGGCGGGCTCTAGAGTTAATTCTAAGGAAAAACGATACGAGTGAGTCCTGTAACCGATCGGTGAGCGCCCAACTACCGTTGTTAATATTCAAGATTGCAACCGGCAAGACAAACGAGCATGTGGCGCAGTGGGTAGAGCGCTGAACTTTGCCCAACAGATCGCGAGTTCGAGCTTGCAGGCCGCAGCGCCTGGGTTGGGAATTGCAGGCCGATGACGTCTAATAAGCCAAAAAATGGCAATTCCAGTCTCCCGTGTCTCTATCGGTAATATCCTCCCTGCCTATATCAATGGTTCCTCTGTGGCGGCTGGCGGGGCTCTAGGAGTTAATTCTACAGGAAAAACGATACGAGTGGAGTCCTGTAACCGATCGGTGAGCGCCCAACTACCATTGTGCTAATATTCCCCGACTGCGAAACCGGCACGACAACAACCTCGTGGCGCAATGGGTAAGGCGTGTGACCTTTGCCCAACAGGTCGCGAGTTCGAGGCTCTGGGCGCCGCAGCGTCGAGGGTTGGGTAGGGTGCCAGCTGATGACGTCTTATAAGCCAGAAATGGCCATTTCAGTCTCCCCTTGTCTCTATCGGTAATATCATTCTGCCTGTATCACTAGCTGCTCTGTGGCTACCGGCGGGGCTCCTAGAGTTAACCGCAACGCACTACGGAACGAGGGAGTCCTGTAACCAATCTGTGCGCCCAACTACCTTTGTTAATATTCCCTGATTGCAAACCGGCAAGACAACGAACCTCGTGGCGCAGTGGGTAGAGCGTTGGACCTTTTGCCCAACAGGTCGCGAGTTCTGAGCTCGACGCCGCAGTGCCTGGCGTTGGGTATTGCTGGCTGATGATGTCTAATAAGCCAGAAATGGCCATTCGAGTCTCCCGTGTCTCTATCGGTACTTATCCTCCTGCCTATACTCAATGGTTCCTCTGTGGCGGCTGGCGGGGCTCTAGAGTTAATTCTAAGGAAAAACGATACTAGTGAGTCCTGTAACCAATCGGTGAGCGCCCCAACTACCATTTTGTTAATATTCAAGATTGCAACCGGCAAGACAACGAGCATGTGGCGCAGTGGGTAGAGCGCTGGAACTCTGCCCAACAGATCGCGAGTTCGAGCTTCTGGCGCCGCAGCGCCTGGGGTTGGGTATTGCAGTCGATGACGCGCCCACTGCTCAGAAATGGCACTCCAGTCTCCCGCGTCTCTATCAGTAATATCATTTTGCATGTATCATTTACTGCTCTGTAGGCTAGTGGCGGGGTTCGAAAGTTAACCGCAAGGCACAACAGAACGAGTTCTGAGTCCATTAACGGATATGTGGGCGCCAAACGACCATTGTTAATATTCCCGATTGCAACCTGCAAGACAATGAGCTCATGGGGCAGTGGGTAGAGCGTTGGAATTCTGCCCAACAGGTAGCGAGTTTGATCTTCGGGCGCCACAGCTTGCTGTGTATTGCTGGCTAATTACTGCCCATCAAGCCAGAATTGGCCATTCCAGTCTCCCGTGTCTCTATCAGTAATATCATTCTGCATGTATCATTTACTGCTCTGTGGCTAGTGGCGGGGTTCGAAAGTTAACAGCAAGGCACAACAGAACGAGTTTGAGTCCATTAACGGATATGTGGGCGCCAAACGACCATTGTTAATATTCACGATTGCAACCTGCAAGACAATGAGCTCATGGCGCAGTGGGTGAGACGCTGGAACTTTGCCCAACAGATCGCGAGTTTCGAGCTTCTGGCGCCGCAGCGCCTGAGGGTTGGGAATTGCAGGCCGATGACGTCTAATAAGCCAGAATTGGCCATTCCAGTCTCCCGTGTCTCTATCAGTAATATCATTCTGCATGTATCATTAGCTGCTCTGTGGCTACTGGCGGGGATCTAGAGTAAACCGCAAGGCACTACGGAACGAGGGAGTCCGGTAACCGATCGGTGAATGCCCAACAACCATTGTTTATATTCACGATTGCAACCGGCAAGACAATCACCTCGTGGCGCAATGGGTAAGGCGTGTGACCTTTGCCCAACAGGTCGCGAGTTCGAGCTTTGGGCGCCGCAGCGTCGAGGGTTGGGTATTGCCAGCTGATGACGTCTTATAAGCCAGAAATGGCCATTTCAGTCTCCCTTGTCTCTATCGGTAATATCATTCTGCCTGTATCACTAGCTGCTCTGTGGCTACTGGCGGGCCTCTAGAGTTAATTCCAGGGCAAAACGAGACGAGTGAGTCCTGTAACCGATCAGTGAGCGCCCAACTACCATTGTTAATATTCAAGATTGCAACCGGCAAGACAACGAGCTTGTGGCGCAGTATGTAGAACGTTGGACCTTTGCCCAACAGATCGCGAGTTCATGCTTCTGGCGCCGCAGCGCCTGGGGTTGGGAATTGCAGGCTGATGACGTCTAAGAAGCCAGAAATGGCAATTCCATTCTTCCGTGTCTCTATCGGTAATATCATTCTGCCTGTATCTCAAGCTGGTCTGTGGCTACTGGCGGGGCTCTAGAGTTAACCGCAACGCACTACGGAACGAGGGTGTCCTGTAACCGATCTGTGGGCGCCCAACAACCATTGTTAATATTTACGATTGCCACCGGCATAACAACGACCTCATGGCGCAGTGGGTAAAGCGTTGGACCTTTGCCCAACAGGTCGCCAATTCGAGCTTCGGACGCCGCAGTGCCTGGGGTTGGTATTGCTGGCTGATGATGTCTAATAAGCCAGAAATGGCCATTCGAGTCTCCCGTGTCTCTATCGGTAATATCCTCCTGCCTATATCAATGGTTCCTCTGTGGCGGCTGGCGGGGCTCTAGAGTTAATTCTAAGGAAAAACGATACGAGTGAGTCCTGTAACCGATCGGTGAGCGCCCAACTAACATTGTTAATATTCAAGATTGCAACCGGCAAGACAACGAGCATGTGGCGCAGTGGGTAGAGCGCTGGAACTTTGCCCAACAGATCGCGAGTTCGAGCTTCTGGCGCCGCAGCGCCTGGGGTTGGGAATTGCAGGCTGATGACGTCTAATAAGCCAGAAATGGCAATTCCATTCTCCCGTGTCTCTATCGGTAATATCATTCTGCCTGTATCACTAGCGGCTCTGTGGCTACTGGCGGGCCTCTAGAGTTAATTCCAAGGCAAAACGAGACGAGTGAGTCCTGTAACCGATCGGTGAGCGCCCAACTACCATTGTTTATATTCAAGATTGCAACCCGTAAGACAACGAGCTTGTGGCGCAGTGGGTAGAGCGTTGGACCTTTGCCCAACAGATCGCGAGTTCGAGCTTCTGGCGCCGCAGCGCCTGGGGTTGGGAATTGCAGGCTGATGACGTCTAATAAGCCAGAAATGGCAATTCCATTCTCCCGTGTCTCTATCGGTAATATCATTCTGCCTGTATCACTAGCGGCTCTGTGGCTACTGGCGGGCCTCTAGAGTTAATTCCAAGGCAAAACGAGACGGAGTGAGTCCTGTAACCGATCGGTGAGCGCCCAACTACCATTGTTTATATTCCAAGATTGCAACCGGCAAGACAAAGAGCTTGTGGCGCAGTGGGTAGAGCGTTGGATCATTGCCCAACAGATCGCGAGTTCAAGCTTCTGGTGCCGCAGCGCCTGGGGTTGGGAATTGCAGGCTGATGACGTCTAATAAGCCAGAAATGGCCATTTCAGTCTCCCGTGTCTCTATCGGTAATATCCTCCCTGCCTATATCAATGGTTCCTCTGTGGCGGCTGGCGGGGCTCTAGAGTTACTTCTAAGGAAAAACGATATGAGTGAGTCCTGTAACCGATCGGTGAGCGCCCAACTACCATTGTTAATATTCCCGACTGCAACCGGCACGACAACAACCTCGTTACGCAATGGGTAAGGCGTGTGACCTTTGCCTAACCGGTCGCGAGTTCGAGCTTTGGGTGCCGCAGCGTCGAGGGTTGGGTATTGCCAGCTGATGACGTCTTATAAGCCAGAAATGGCCATTTCAGTCTCCCTTGTCTCTATCGGTAATATCATTCTGCCTGTATCACTAGCTGCTCTGTGGCTACTGGCGGGCCTCTAGAGTTAATTCCAGGGCAAAACGAGACGAGTGAGTCCTGTAACCGATCAGTGAGCGCCCAACTACCATTGTTAATATTCAAGATTGCAACCGGCAAGACAACGAGCATGTGGCGCAGTGGGTAGAGCGCTGGAACTTTGCCCAACAGATCGCGAGTTCGAGCTTCTGGCGCCGCAGCGCCTGGGGTTGGGAATTGCAGGCTGATGACGTCTAAGAAGCCAGAAATGGCAATTCCATTCTTCCGTGTCTCTATCGGTAATATCATTCTGCCTGTATCTCAAGCTGGTCTGTGGCTACTGGCGGGGCTCTAGAGTTAACCGCAACGCACTACGGAACGAGGGTGTCCTGTAACCGATCTGTGGGCGCCCAACAACCATTGTTAATATTAACGATTGCCACCGGCATAACAACGACCTCATGGCGCAGTGGGTAAAGCGTTGGACCTTTGCCCAACAGGTCGCCAGTTCGAGCTTCGGACGCCGCAGTGCCTGGGGTTGGTATTGCTGGCTGATGATGTCTAATAAGCCAGAAATGGCCATTCGAGTCTCCCGTGTCTCTATCGGTAATATCCTCCTGCCTTTATCAATGGTTCCTCTGTGGCGGCTGGCGGGGCTCTAGAGTTAATTCTAAGGAAAAACGATACGAGTGAGTCCTGTAACCGATCGGTGAGCGCCCAACTACCATTGTTAATATTCAAGATTGCAACCGGCAAGACAACGAGCATGTGGCGCAGTGGGTAGAGCGCTGGAACTTTGCCCAACAGATCGCGAGTTCGAGCTTCTGAGCGCCGCAGCGCCTGGGGTTGGGAGTGCAGGCCGATGACGCCCAATAAGCCAGAAATGGCAATTCCAGTCTCCCGTGTCTCTATCGGTAATATCATTCTGCATGTATCATTTACTGCTCTGTGGCTAGTGGCGGGGTTCGAAAGTTAACCGCAAGGCACAACAGAACGAGTTTGAGTCCATTAACGGATATGTGGGCGCCAAACGATCATTGTTAATATTCACGATTGCAACCTGCAAGACAATGAGCTCATGGCGCAGTGGGTAGAGCGCTGGAACTTTGCCCAACAGGTAGCGAGTTTGAGCTTCGGGCGCCACAGATTTTGGGGTTGTGTATTGCTGCCTGATTACGTCTAATAAGCCAGATTGGCCATTCCAGTCTCCCGTGTCTCTATCAGTAATATCAATCTGCATGTAGCATTAGCTGCTCTGTGGCTACTGGCGGGGCTCTAGAGATTACTGCAAGGCACTACGGAACGAGGGAGTCCTGTAACCGATTGGTGAATGCCCAACAACCATTGTTTATATTCACGATTGAAACTTGCAAGACAACGACCTCGTGGCGCAGTGGGTAGAGCGTGTGACCTTTGCCCAACAGGCCGCGAATTCGAGCTTCGGGCGCCGCAGCGTCGTGGGTTGGGCATTGCCAGCTGATGACGTCTAATAAGCCGGAAATGGCCATTTCAGTCTCCCTTGGGTCTATCGGTAATATCATTCTGCCTGTATCACTAGCTGCTCTGTGGCTACCGACGGGGCACTAGAGCTAACAAAAATGCACAACGGAACGAGGAAGTCCTGTAACCGATCTGTGGGCGCCCAACAACCATTGTTAATATTGACGATTGCAACCGGCAAGACAATGAGCTCTTCACACAGTAGGTAGAGCAATGGACTTCTGCGCAACAGGTTGCGAGGTTGAGCTTCGGACGCCGCAGCGCCTGGGGTTGGGTATTGCTGGCTGATGATGTCTAATAAGCCAGAAATGGCCATTCGAGTCTCCCGTGTCTCTATCGGTAATATCCTCCTGCCTATATCAATGGTTCCTCTGTGGCTGTTGGCGGGGCTCTAGAGTTAATTCCAAGGAAAAAAGATACGAGTGAGTCCTGTAACCGATCGGTGAGCGCCCAACTACCATTGTTAATATTCAAGATTGCAACAGGCAAGACAAAGAGCTTGTGGCGCAGTGGGTAAAGCGTTGGACCATTGCCCAACAGATCGCGAGTTCGAGGTTCTGGCACCGCAGCGCCTGGGGTTGGGAATTGCAGGCTGATGACGTCTAATAAGCCAGAAATGGCAATTCCAGTCTCTCATGTCTCTATCGGTAATATCATTCTGCCTGTATCTCAAGCTGCTCTGTGGCTACTGACGGGGTTCTAAAGTTAACCGCAAGGCACAACGGAACGAGTTTGAGTCCATTAACCGATATGTGGGCGCCAAACGACCATTGTTAATATTCACGATTGCAACCTGCAAGACAACGAGCTCGTGGAGCAGTGGGTAGAGCGTTGGACTTCTGCCCAAAGGGTAGCGAGATTAAGCTTCGGGCGCCGCAGCTTCTGGGGTTGGGCATTGCTGGCTGAATAGGTCTTATAAGCCAGAATTGTCCATTCCAGTCTCCCGTGTCTCTATCAGTAATATCAATCTGCATGTAGCATTAGCTGCTCTGTGGCTACTGGCGGGGCTCTAGAGATTACTGCAAGGCACTACGGAACGAGGGAGTCCTGTAACCGATTGGTGAATGCCCAACAACCATTGTTTATATTCACGATTGAAACTTGCAAGACAACGACCTCGTGGCGCAGTGGGTAGAGCGTGTGACCTTTGCCCAACAGGCCGCGAATTCGATCTTCGGGCGCCGCAGCGTCGTGGGTTAGGCATTGCCAGCTGATGACGTCTTATAAGCCGGAAATGGCCATTTCAGTCTCCCTTGGGTCTATCGGTAATATCATTCTGCCTGTATCACTAGCTGCTCTGTGGCTACCGACGGGGCACTAGAGCTAACAAAAATGCACAACGGAACGAGGAAGTCCTGTAACCGATCTGTGGGCGCCCAACAACCATTGTTAATATTGACGATTGCAACCGGCAAGACAATGAGCTCTTCACACAGTAGGTAGAGCAATGGACTTCTGCGCAACAGGTTGCGAGGTTGAGCTTCGGACGCCGCAGCGCCTGGGGTTGGGTATTGCTGGCTGATGATGTCTAATAAGCCAGAAATGGCCATTCGAGTCTCCCGTGTCTCTATCGGTAATATCCTCCTGCCTATATCAATGGTTCCTCTGTGGCGGCTGGCGGGGCTCTAGAGTTAATTCTAAGGAAAAACGATACGAGTGAGTCCTGTAACCGATCGGTGAGCGCCCAACTACCATTGTTAATATTCAAGATTGCAACAGGCAAGACAAAGAGCTTGTGGCGCAGTGGGTAAAGCGTTGGACCATTGCCCAACAGATCGCGAGTTCGAGCTTCTGGCACCGCAGCGCCTGGGGTTGGGAATTGCAGGCTGATGACGTCTAATAAGCCAGAAATGGCAATTCCAGTCTCTCATGTCTCTATCGGTAATATCATTCTGCCTGTATCTCAAGCTGCTCTGTGGCTACTGACGGGGTTCTAAAGTTAACCGCAAGGCACAACGGAACGAGTTTGAGTCCATTAACCGATATGTGGGCGCCAAACGACCATTGTTAATATTCACGATTGCAACCTGCAAGACAACGAGCTCGTGGAGCAGTGGGTAGAGCGTTGGACTTCTGCCCAAAGGGTAGCGAGATTAAGCTTCGGGCGCCGCAGCTTCTGGGGTTGGGCATTGCTGGCTGAATAGGTCTTATAAGCCAGAATTGTCCATTCCAGTCTCCCGTGTCTCTATCAGTAATATCAATCTGCATGTAGCATTAGCTGCTCTGTGGCTACTGGCGGGGCTCTAGAGATTACTGCAAGGCACTACGGAACGAGGGAGTCCTGTAACCGATTGGTGAATGCCCAACAACCATTGTTTATATTCACGATTGAAACTTGCAAGACAACGACCTCGTGGCGCAGTGGGTAGAGCGTGTGACCTTTGCCCAACAGGCCGCGAATTCGAGCTTCGGGCGCCGCAGCGTCGTGGGTTGGGCATTGCCAGCTGATGACGTCTAATAAGCCGGAAATGGCCATTTCAGTCTCCCTTGGGTCTATCGGTAATATCATTCTGCCTGTATCACTAGCTGCTCTGTGGCTACCGACGGGGCACTAGAGCTAACAAAAATGCACAACGGAACGAGGAAGTCCTGTAACCGATCTGTGGGCGCCCAACAACCATTGTTAATATTGACGATTGCAACCGGCAAGACAATGAGCTCTTCACACAGTAGGTAGAGCAATGGACTTCTGCGCAACAGGTTGCGAGGTTGAGCTTCGGACGCCGCAGCGCCTGGGGTTGGGTATTGCTGGCTGATGATGTCTAATAAGCCAGAAATGGCCATTCGAGTCTCCCGTGTCTCTATCGGTAATATCCGCCTGCCTATATCAATAGTTCCTCTGTGGCTGCTTGCGGGGCTCTAGAGTTAAATCCAAGGAACAACGAGGCGAGACAATTCTGAAACCGATCTGTGAGCGCCCAACTACCATTGTTAATATTCCTGATTGCAAACGGCAAGACAATGAGCTCTTGGCACAGTAGGTAGAGCAATGGACTTCTGCCCAACAGGTTGCGAGTTTTGAGCTTCGGGTGCCGCGGCGCCTGGGGTTAAAGTATGCTGGCTGATGACGTCTAATAAGCCAGAAATTGCAATTCCAGTCTCCCGTGTCTTTATCAGTAATAGTTCTACCTGTATCACTAGTGCTCTGTGGCTACTCGGTGAGGGCTCTAGAGTTAATCGAAAGGCACAACGGAACGATGGAGTGCTGTAACCGATCGGTGAAAGCCCATCAACCATCAACCATCGTGGCGCAGTGGGTAGAGCGTTGGACCTTTTGCCTTTGCAGGTCGCGATTTCGAGCTTCAGACGCCGCTGCGCCTGGGGTTGGGTATTGCTGGCTGATGATGTCTAATAAGCCAGAAATGGCCATTCGAGTCTCCCATGTCTCTATCGAGTAATATCATTCTGCCTGATATCCAATTGCTCCTCTGTGGCTCGCTGGCGGGGGACTCTAGAGTTGATCCACGTAACCTCGAGGCGAGTCAATTCTGAAACCGATCTGTGCAGGCGCCCAACTACCATTGTTAATATTCGCGATTGCAACCAGCAAGACAATGAGCCTCGTGGCGCCGTGGGTAGAGCGTTGGACTTCTGCCCAACAGGTCGCGAGTTCGAGCTTCTGGCGCCGCAGCCGCCTGGGGGTTGGGTATTGCTGGCTGATGACGTCTAATAAGCCAGAAATGGCCATTCGAGTCTCCCGTGTCTCTATCGGTAATATCCTTCTGCCTATATCTCTAGTGCTCTGTGGCGGCTGGCGGGGCTCTAGAGTTAATTCTAAGGAAAAACGATACGAGTGAGTCCTGTAACCGATCGGTGAACGCCCAACTACCGTTGTTAATATTCAAGATTGCAACCGGCAAGACAAGAGCATGTGGCGCAGTGGGTAGGGCGCTGGACTTTTGCCCAACAGATCGCGAGTTCGAGCTTGGCGCCGCAGCGCCTGGGGTTGGGATTGCAGGCCGATGACGTCTAATAAGCCAGAAATGGCAATTCCAGTCTCCCTGTCTCTATCGGTAATATCATTCTGCCTGTATCATTTGCTGCTCTG
>WEDG01000104.1:0-11737 GCA_017591395.1 Schistocephalus solidus
CCAATTGCTTCGTTCAGTTACGTGTTGCTGGATAAAAGTAATTTAACCATTCAAATGATTTATTGTGTAATTACAATAAATCAAGCAAGTATCAACTAAAGACGAGGAATGCAATGAATTTCAGCAGCTCCAAGGGATATTTGCATCTGCAAAGGCAAATGCCGTCGAACAACATTGCAGAGCACCTTGAAAATTTGAATTTTGAGGGTTTTGTTTTCGCTTCAATTTTTTGGTTGCTCTGAGTGCAAAAAGAGGTGTGTGCGAAGTAAAAATGCAAGTGTGAGAAGACACGTACAATGGCATGGATGAAAGCACCATTTTTGCAATGCAATTTAACAGGCAAATAAATATTAAAAAGATTGCTTATCAAACTGCAAAAAGTTTAGAACACTAAAATATTGGCTTCCTGAAAAATAAGTGTTTGCCGTAGCCGACAAGGGTTTTATTTTATTAGGACTCTCTGCCATTGGACTCTCTGTACGTTCAGTTAAAAAAATATCTGACTGTATTGTTGTCGACGTTTACTGACTGAGTACTCTTAAATGCATCAGAATCTGTTCGGTTTCGTAGCAGAGGTTTTTACAGATTTGGCCATACTGACGCCTCCATATTCTCCCATCGTAGTGTTTCCGATCATTTTGTAGTGCAATTTTTTTTAAACATTCAAGAGCATATGAAGGATTTTGCAACAATAGCATATATAAACGACTAATTAATGAATTGAAAGAGAGAAAAATAACGAGTTACTCCGCGTTACAGTGATACAGTATTTATACGTTGCCTGTGATGGAAGGGCAAATATTTTACAACTAAGATATTATTCTGCAAGTTCGAGATCTAACAGACAAATAATGTATTGTTTTACATTCTTATGCTTAAACTTCTCCCTCTTTTATGTTCACACTGCACAAATTTTATTGTACCTAATGCTGTGGTCACCGGTAAGCCCTCGATAGGAACTGCACACATGTTACTGAAAAAGCATCGCCAGTATCAACATGAGTTTTCCTTTTTAAAGCTGCTCTTCTTAAGCCCGATCCATCACATTTTTTGAGTTAGCTTGATGCTTTTGATTCTTTTTTGCAAAGGCAGAGATGAAATGCATCTCGTGATTGCCAAAATAAAAAAAAACCTGAAAGTACGTTTCACATAATGCATAAAGGAGACATTTGCTAGTACCTTTATTCCAGGCTGCTACATCAGTTGCGACACCAGGCTGATATAACAAGCCCGCTAAGGTAGTTGAATATACTTGAAATTTGTACACGGTTGAGGAATTTAGGTTCGTCACGGCATATGACGTCTCCAAAGTTGTAATGTTTTTTTTTCTTTATCCGAGTTTATTACAATCGTGAACAATGCAGGTTTGCGATCAGACTTATTGGAGGCCTTTCAGGTCAATAAAAGACAAGATTCATTTTGAACCACAGCGCTGAGATTTCTTGGGTTTCTTGCAGCTAGAAGTGACGATAACATAAAATATTGCAGAGGTAAATCAATTAAGATAACCAACACGTTGTTGATATTTCTTACCTAATTCTACAAAAATATTTTTAGGGCGATGGGTCAGCTTAAGGTTATTATTTAAACTGCTACTACTGCTACTACTACTACTACTACTACTACTAATCTACTACTACTACTACTACTACTACTATACTACTACTACTAGACTGATGAATAAGAAACAGGACACGACTGAACAACGAACATTATGCTCACTGAATAGAACACACCTCCCTATTTAAACGATTGCCAAAACACATAGACCAATGCCATTTGCTTTAAAGCTAATAACAGAACAAGATTTCATATTGGTTAAGTAAAATTAAAAAAATATACAAGTAAATAAAATAATATCCGAGATAACACAGAACCTGCAAATAAACTGCTTTATAAAGGAATCTCCAATTGACCCAAGTGTTTGGAATTATTTGTAAGAATAACGTTTGTTCCCCTCAAAGGACATGGGAAAATGGAAATCCCCGGCAGACCAGGAAAGTTGCCTCTTAGAATAATTCTTAATTGGTAAAACGTTTTGCCAAAGTCAGACAATTAAACAGAAACCCAATCAAAACCCTGACCACAGAGTTTGCATTAACCGCAACATTAAACAGGATTGCTAAAAACACAGTACTCTCAATTATTACGAAAAAAAACCAAGCATATCCTTTAATCAAAGCAATGCATTTATAGAAAGAAGGTTCTTGCACATCTCATGAAATAAAATAATCGTTACCAAGTTTTTTTGCGGTACACAAAATTTAGAGAAAAATGCTGCTCAAAACATGAGGTTGTTCTCCTCAAATATCATGTTATTCGTCCATTATATATTCTTTGCCTATGCCCTATCAGACATTTATTTGTTAACTTATTTAACTTTATCGACATTGACAAAACTGTGTTTTATTATTATGATGCAGTTTATTTGCGCTTGGTAGTCTACCTGTTCTCAAATATTGATGAGGAGTTTTGATCACATATTGTGAAATTCAATTTCTTAGCTCTTTTGTGAAATGATACAGTCGATAGGATATCTGCCTTTTGGACGTCTGTAGAGACGTTTACTCATAGCACATAGCTGGTATTTATGATAACAGAGGCATGCAATTACACGAATGAAAGGACATATGTGTAATATATTTCAGTAAGGAAACAATTTTTACATGACGGCTATATTCCATGAATCAAATCCAACGATAAAAACTGCACAAACTTAACAATCTAATCATAATGTGCTAACAACCCGATGAAAAATCTCCCCCTTTGTAAAATTTCCACTGCGCAATTCTCATCACTTCAAGGGCAGTGGCCATGACCTTGGCTGCCAACGCAATCCTATTTGTGACCGAATCAACCTCGTCATCAATGACCGAATTTCGCTAGGAATCTGGTCATCGCACGTGAGCCAATCTCACTCTCCGGATGAAAAATGGTAGCTTATTGGTTAAATAGGCATTTTTATAGGGATGCATGAAAGAAAATTAAAACGTTACCTGAATCCCAGGTTCTGACAGTTATGGCTACGCCAGGTTTAAACCATTGGCCCTGGCGTGACAGCGAGCGAATAGTACACCAATAGTTTGTTCCTGGTCGAAGATTTTCTAAGATGTACGACGTCCGTTTGGTATAAAAGTTAATTATATCTGTAGCTGGACAGGCAATAACGTAAATTGTAGGACTTCTGTCAGACTTCTCGGCGGCCTGCCACCTCAAACATATGGAGCGGGCACTTTGCACCTCAGCGGTGGGATTTTTCGGGTTGAACTCATCTACACGCACATAAAAGGGAAATAAAAGCAGCTTAATTCAACAACCTCAGTTGCGCATTTATTCTGTTACGTTGCTTCAGGCTTACTAAAGCGATTTTTAGATCAGGCATAAAATTAACGAGGTGAACTAAAGAGTTAAAATTATGCTAATGCAGACATTATTTTGTTTTTCCTGTTCCGTTATTTCATCAAAAATAAGTCTGAATATAATATGGAAATGGAATTTGAAATAGACGTAAAAATACGGTTCGGGTTCGTTGATAAACGCTCAAATTTCGCTTGTTAAACTCATTCGTTCCACATTGCATTAAAACTCACTCGCGAGCCAGGCCAGCAGCCACGCAGCTGATGATAGCAGAATATGCAACTAATTATTGCGGCAAAAACTAGGAATACTCGAATGACCATTTCCGGCTTTGTATCTTTATTCAATTATTCGTACCCAAATTCAGGTTGTGCAAAACCCAAGAATCGGATCCGTGATCAGATAAATAAATTAATCAAAGCCATTTAAAAGTTCAGTTGACTTGATGCAGAGCTTCTGAGTTTTTCGTCCGTCGTTATTTCGTCAAAAATGACCCTCGCACAATGCACAAAGACATATTATATTGCTCAGACTATTTTACAAAAGATAAGAATTTTGTTATAAAATTTAGAAGCAATTTGTTGAAAAATTTTAATTTAAAAGTTTTGGATGGAAATCTTGAATTCTTAAAAGAAAATTCAAACAGATACCCCGCTACGGACGAAAAAATCATTTTGAGCAACAAAAATAAGAAAATAAAGTGTTCTTTAAATGGAGGCAGGAAATAAAATGTTTCTGATTTTACGAAAATAATTGTATATAAAAGTTTAAGAATATTTAGATTGATTGGGAATCATTCAATTTATTCAACAAAATAGTCCCAAAAACATCTGGATTTTACTGGCAGTTAGAAAGGCTATCAGTCAAATTGTTCAGCCTTAGCTGATTAAAATATCTTGTCATTATCCTGCACTATACCTTTTTTTTGACTGCACTGAAGTAAATTTTTTTGAAATTTAAGCGCCTTTTACAGTGTACTATGCATATTAAATAAAGTTATATTAAAACAATCGATAAAATATATATGCGAGCAAAAGAAACAAACGTACCAGTGTCATTCCAAGCCTCAGACCATACGATAAAAATTGCAAAAATAAAACAGAATTTCAACATAATCATGCTTCGGAAAGAAGTAAAAGCTGCCTTTACCAACAGAAAGTTTTCTTAGCTTAATCCTTTCGCTGCTCAAACAGATATATATTTATAACTACTGGCGTGAACAAAATGAAAAGATTGGTTTGAATATTTTTTGCCTGTCAACATGTGGCATTCTAATGTTCTTATATTACTCATGCAGTCTCAAAAGGTTATATCCTGCACCACATTTTACCTCTGAGAGAAACGCGTAGAAAGCGTGCCTCGTTGCAAGATGGGTGTAAAAATTTACTGATAGGTCTGGTTGTAATGTAACGTGTTTTTCCACAACCCATATTCTGATTTCGAGCTGTAAGATCCGTCTGGAAAATTTATTCAGTTAAGTATACTGCGTTTCTACTGAACGTTTTTGTTGAATCCCTATGAGTAAATCGTTATCCAGTATAAAGAACGCGCGATGTCTGGGAAGTTATGTGTACTTTTTTGCCCTTTCAAGGATGCTAACCAGCAGAATTTATGACTGCTCTTGAAACCATGATTACAAAAACCAATTCAACTGACGATGCAAGACACACTGTGCAAATAGGCCAACTTACATTGGTTCAGACGTGGAAATAGGGGCAAAAGAAGGAATTAAAAATGGACAAAAACATAAAAGTGCTACCATCGTTCAAATGAAGAGCAGCCGTTGTAATGAACCGGTTTGATTACAATGAGAATGCACAAGCGCTTTTCAACAACCAACAGTCCTACAAATCCATGTACTTCTAAATCGATTGAGGTGCAATCCCGTGATATTGCTAAATGAATGGCAACGGACGAAATTAGGTAATGCGGCACTGGCCTGGTTTTATGGATAACCCAAAATCCACAAACATAATGCTCTTCTTTGGCCGCTCGTCACCTTGTAAGGCAGTCCTTATTATAACATATATAAATGTATAGCTGAGAAATTAATCTTTCTGCGAAATGGCTCTTAAATATCCCTCACAAAGGCCAGCCGTTTTTCTGGCCACCATCCTCAATAAAAATAGTTGCCTGAACAAATCGTGGTATCATTTCACGTTGTTTAAGTAATTACGTCTTTTCCACGAGATGTAGCACAATATGTTCTTAGGAAACGGCTCAATCAGAACTAGGACGAAACGGGGGTAAGCGCAAAAATTTACTGCTTAATCATCTCCTTGTCTTCTTCCAATTTAACGTTTTGACCTCAAATTGAACTACATACGAGCAAATCAAATGACTCCAACGGGACCCGAAATATCGTGTCTGAGTGCAAAACTGGTCTTGCAGAAAAACTATATCTGAATGAATAATGGCCTAGAAAACCCAAGCCAAATGCGTAATTTAAAGTCACAATATATTTCAGAGTATGGATAATACTCACAAACATTATCCTGCATATCTTTATGCGGCATTTTAAACAATTTGCAGCATTGACAGCAATGAGTAACGAAAACAGACCTATAATAAAATAATGTTTTTCTTATTTGGCCAGCTAATAACGAACAGAAGAATCTGCATTTCCCTTATCAAAAACGTATTCTTATCCTAATGCGTATTGCGGGGCATTAACGGAATATTTCACAAGTCTCAGCATCATGGAAAAGCACATTTCTATAAAATGTGTAAACCCACTTCAAACACGATTAGTTTTCCAGATAAGAACTGAGACTAAAACGATGCCCTAGTTCAAATGGTCAGAGGTGTATTAAGGAAAGCTTGATTAAAAAATGATTTCAGACCTTTGAAATCATTACGCAACGTTTTACCTGGGTAAAGGTGAACCGACTATCTTTGTCTGACTAACCCTCACACCGTCAGCTTCCAGCACATGTTCCTGGTCGCTATGCCCCTAACGAACTGAGCTTCAGTTTGAACACCTGGGCAGAATGCCAAGGCAATTCCCGTTGTACCATCCGCATAAAAACTTCGGAAATCCTTCCTAACACTGCCAAGTTTTGAATCGTTGCAATGAAATGCATAAGACTCGATGAGAAAGAAATGCAGTTTTTTGGAGCACGTGTTGCCAAATTGTGTCAGGATTAAGCTAGCTGAGCAAGAAATACATGCCAAAAATATATGTCTCAGCATGATTTCTTACGCAATAAGCTCATTTATGTCCTTGCAGGATATCGGTGGGCGCGATCTCTCATTGTTTAATGGGCACCGACCAGCTACGAGAGTCATGTGAACCATTGAATTCTGAGGCTGAATCTTGATCCGAAGCAGTCCAAGCAGAGAGACTAGTGATCGCAACAGACGTTCGTTACCGACAATGAATATGCATGCGGGAATTGTTGTAAACATGTTGGCCCAACGCCGTGTTCATGCTGCTGTGCACGCTTTTTTACTTGAAGCGATTTAATTCAAACTGGAATATTTGTTGTTTTTTATGTAACAACTGACGTTGATATGGAACCCTTAGGGCGTGTTTGAAATTCTTTTGTTAAAATATTTAAGTAAACCCCTTTACGCAATAATATATAAAACACGATTGTTAATAAAGGAATCATCAGACGTGACTTGTCAACACTTTCTGCGTTTCTGAACAGAAAGGAAAGGAACGTCTACGTTGCTTTCCTTATATGCACTTGCATGCCATAACATATAATCAAAATAATAACTTACGTATTGAATGCCTGCTTAGTGGTCCACTTACCGATATAAAACTTTATTGATTGTGCCACTTCTTTAGATCTGAAATTTCGATAAAAGAATGCTTGAGTTTTCTGGCATGAAGAATCTTTTTACGCGTGTAGTTTTATATGACATTTATTACTTTTAGAAGCTCTAGTATGTATTCCGCGAAGGTATTTAATTTAGTAGTACAGTTATTATCGAAGAATTTCAATACATGGCGGTGTTCCTCTCTGATTGTTGACTTTGAATTTAACATTGGAACATAATGAAATGAAAACTTTTTATTCCTTTTTTCAAAACAATGACAGTGCTCATAAAACAAACTTAAATGCCATTTGCATACACATCGCGGCATTGTCAAATTTAAATTGTACTCAATACAAATGTGGAAAATGTTAAAATTCTCCGAAGATGACTGTTTTTTATTGTTTTACATGAAAAATGCGAAAAGTTTATCTTGTCCTATTTGTTTCCTATCTAGACACGTATTGTTATCTACTATAACAAGCGATGTTTGCAAAATTTTATGCATGAACTTATTCCACAGCTAATCCAACATATAAAAATAACTGCACCTGATGTAAATTATTATTATTCGGCGATCAACTAAAATTATTTTGATTAATGCCAGCCGTTCAATGGTAAGGTTTAAGTATAACTGCTAAAGGGAATGGAGCTTTGGCTGTCGATCGGAAGCGTGGAATCGACAGTGTATCTTTCGATTGACGCTACAATGCGATCTGCCTATGGTATCGGGTTTTTTGTCACTGTGAAGGTCTTTGTTCATAAAAACGTAAGGAGGTGACAAAGAGATAGTTTCAAATTTGAAAAACTTGCTGATCAGTGCAACATTATGAATATTATTTTGTATATGATTCAGTTTAAGAGCACACACAAAGGTGTCAGTGTACTTTATGGATAACTTCATAACCTTAGTTCAGAAAAACAAGGCAGTAACATGGAGAACAAACACAAATGGTGGCTCAAATTTAAAAGCCCGCCAAATGAGGAATTTGCGGAGGACATGGCTTCCTTCTTAGCACCAGAAGGTTAAAAGAAACTGCTTTCCGCATTTTTGTGGCTGACCAGGTTCGTCGTAGAAGCTGATGCAGAGATATTTTGTAATGCGGTATAAAAAGCGGCGTATTGATATCAAACGTATAAAATGCTTGGTCCTTATTCATTTCTTTTCTAGAGATTTGAATAAATTCTTTAAAAATAAAGACAGTGCGCTCATTTCAATGCCTGTAAGAATAGACAGGTTATCAGAAAATATAAATAAAATAAGCTTTATATTAAAAATGGACAATGATTAAACCTAGTAAATACAAATGTGGCATTATATTAGAAAACGATGGTGATAGCAACGCGATAAGATGGCCGAATAAAACACCAATTATTTAAGTAAATAAACCGCTTTCTCATTTGAAGCTAAGATTAATGAATAAATGAAATAAGTTTCATGTGACGGAAAATGAATGAACCGCACCTCCTGTGGCGTATAAAATCCTACCAGTCTCTATGTAAGATTTTAAAATAAAATCAAGATAAACTTAAAGATTCATAAGGTTAAAATCAAAATAGTTGTGGGAAAAAATTCATAATTATATACTCTCAAATTCTAATTGGCATTTTTTACAATATTCAGATAAATATGGCAGATTTCGTTAAAATAGGAATCCTTGAGTGCAATTTTACATGTTATGTACAGTAAAAAGCTTTATTCACCTGAACGAAAAAAAGAAGATGTAAAGGCGATTTGGGTTTTTTGACGTCTATTTTTTATGCCAAAACAGCATTTGGATGTGTGAGCTCCAGCAGATACCCATTAATTACACGTACGCCTGATATCCTTTTAAAGAAGATGCTACCTCTTACATCATTGACGTACGGAACTAGTAGGTTCAGACTCGTTCAGCCTGCCATGCTCGTTTGTCCAGTGTGTCGTAGCTGCCAAGAAACCTGGCAACAACCAAATCCAACCGTTGTTCCATGACATGACACTCTTTGGTTAATGCCAACACACACCACGACTGGAAAACAATTAAATTCCTCCACAGACCTTTTTAGCAGCTGCAACCCTGGTTCTCTCTCTCTTTCTCACTTTCAGGCATGACTCGACACATGTAACGCCATCTCTAAATTCACGACTTCTGTCTAGTATAGCAGGCTTCTCAGCACAGTTAACCCCTTATTCAAGTGCCATCCGTGATTTCCAACAACCCCGGTTTGGCCTGATGATCGGAGTGCTCTGATTACTGCCACTGCTTATAGTCTAAATATCACTCAAAGTTGATATATGAAGCAAATTTCCGCAAAAAAATTTTTTATAAACCTTAAACTTATGCACTAAAAGGTATAAGGAATTGGTGTTGTTTATCTTTGTAATAATACGTTAAACAATACTATGAATGACCGGCCACTCGCGGATACCTTAAATACTACTTCGGCCAAGGCATCTCGGCACTCGTGAATTGCTTTAACTACATTTGCTGGGATTAAACACATAGGGACTTGACATATTCCCTATGTTAGGAAAACGTAGACGCAAAGTGTAAGACAACTAAAGGATCTCACCCAATCTGAAAAAGCAGGATTACTGCCTATTCACGCATCCCTAGGTTTAGCATCTACAATTGATGTACGGATCAGTATGCTCACTTTACACAATGCCAGTTTGGCGGAAATGATCTAGGTACGATCATTAAGTGGAGTAGGCTTATTCTCAATTCTGTTTGATTAGCAACATAATGTGGATGCAATCAAAGCGCGAGGAAGCGCAAAGGGCTGCCTGCGCTGAACTGGATCGGTGAGTCAACGTTTTGGCAGCACCATTAATGCAGGATGGTGCTTACCTTCTGCATAAGTTGTGGTGTGGAGCGCATTTGTGGTCAAGTAAATTCCCCATTATATCAGACTGTTATCGCGCAATCAACCCTAATTTTTTTAAGTGCACTCTCGTGGATTTGAAACTTGGAAAAAGATAGCGAGCTAAAATTTCAAACTAAAGACGTTTATTTTCAATAACCTTTTCGACTTGATATATTGTAAAATTTAAATTTTGGCATTGAGTGGTTTATCAGAGAGAAGCATTGTAAAGACTAAATCATGAGACATCATCAGGACCAGCAGCTGGTAAATCAATGACATTTTTTAACAATTTATCCAATGTTGACGATGATGCTGGAGAATTAGCTTTTGGCAGAAACGAAAGGTTGTTTAAGGGGGATTGGAGGCAGAATACATATCAGGTTACTAAATTGGTCAGTGTGATGCTGTAAAATTTTATCCAGAGTTCGGCAGAGAAAGGAGTCGAAAAATGCGTGCGGAGGCATAAAAGTCTGAAAATCAATAACATCATAAGGTCTGGAAATCTCACGTTTTTATAAAGACTTCATTATTTGTTAAGACTGCCACGGAAACCAAGCTTGCAGAAAGGTTTTTTTTCATATTAAAATAAAAACAGAAAGAAGCAATTATATCAAATCTGACCGAAAATAAATCAAGAGGACAAAAGATATGAAAATATTCTCTTAGAATTGTTTTAAGGTAGCTGAAACAATTTTTTACATATAATTGATTGTGAAAGGCGGGGATGGCGTGTGATGTACAGCACTGCAGAAAAGAAATGTTTTGTGGGAACGTTTCGTTAATCTTAATTTAATTTTCGGGTTTTGTTTCATAGCACTTGCATAACAGAGGAATACATTTTTGAGGGCGTTTTAGTATAAAATGATCATAACCGGGTCAAATGGCTCTGCTCTAAAAAATTTAAAGCTTGGTTAGTCTAAACGTGATCAACGTGCGCGTTCTCACAACACCTCCTGTGGCTTTTAAAATCCTAAAAGTCTCTAAGCAGGATTTTAAAATTGAATCAGTATAACTTAAAAGATTGATAGGTAAACATCGGAATACTTTTGGGAAAACATTTAATAATTATATACTCTCAAATTCAAATTTGCATTTTTTACAATATTGGGACAGATATGGCTGATTTCGTTAACAAAGGAATCCTCGAGGGCAACTCCACATTTTATGTACAGTAAAAGCTTTATTCACCTAAACGAAAATAAAGCAGATTTAAAGGTGATTTGGGTATTTTTGGCGTCTATTTTTTAATGGAAAAATAGCATTTGAATTTTTAAGCTCCAGCAGATACCCATAAATTACACTTACACCAGATATCCATTTTAATGGGATGCTACCTCCTACATCATTAAAGTACGGAGCGAGTAGTTTCAGACTCGTTCAATTAACATTTCGGTTTAATACACGCAGCAGCAGAAACTTTGGCGAAACACTTGTCTGTGCTTTGAGCTAGTACCTATGTCGGAAGTACGGAATTATTTATTTGCCATAAATGATTCATAATACTTGTAGTACTACTTGTTTCAAAATAAGGAATAACGTGGTTATTCCAAAGCGTTTGATTGTTTTCGACCAGTGTTTATTGAAAATCTTTGGTCTGACCCTAAAAAGTCATGTCCGAATCACCCGAATCCATGTCCTGCGCTTAAAAATTCCAGAAATTACTTTTTTTCGATATATATATATATATATATATATATATATATCGGGTAAATAATTTCTGAAATTATTGCGCAGGACATGGAGTCAGGTGCTTCGACATGACTTTTTA
>WEDG01000105.1:0-156193 GCA_017591395.1 Schistocephalus solidus
TAGCCATATGTAACCGCAGGTGTTGCAACTGTGGCAGTCGGTTCACACGCACCGCTTAGTTCGTCGTTCTTGGTAGAGGCAGTCGGCTCACGTGATGGCCGGCGCAGACGCTGACTCTCACCGTCCGTCTTAAGCTCCCGCTTAGACTACCTGAGCCTTTGGCACCAGCCTCGCGAGTGCTCGAAACCAATCAACGTGTACCATTTCACTGATTGACTGCAGGCGACAAATGACGCTCTGGGGTCAAGTGGTCTCAACAACGGAGACACAACAACAACTGGCATGACGAGACCGCTAGCAGAGCCCCCTGTAAGCTCTTTGCCTCGGTACAAAGCCTCGTCCTGCCTAATCCGTCTTCCCCTGACTTAGAAGTTAGGAAACCTTCGTGTTGTCGACCTTACAACTTCGACGCAGGTGACCCCAGAAGAACGCCACTTCTTCTAAATCTACGATATAGTCAGATGTTGACAATGGACAGCTTTCCAACAGAAGTTCAGCATATTTTGGCCCCTGCTTATGACTATCTTACGGCCGCAACACTGACTCAAATGGTCGAACGGCTGATGAAGATGCCCGGCATTACCAAGCCACCACCTGCCGCACTTCCAACTTCGCTAGTTCCTTCTGTACCCCCTCTCTCACATCTGAAGGCTGAGCTCGCGCAGCTTGCCGAACAGGTGGCTTCTAAACAAGAGCCAACAGCCTCTTCATACCTGAGCCCACCTATTTCAACAGCCCGGTCTGTACAGCCATCATCGTCGTCACCGTCACCTGCTGGTATACACATCACCTTCGGTGCCAAAGCCCGGCACTGCACCTCTCCCATCAGGGCAAACGAGTAAAACGAATCTGCCCGAACGTCAATGCGACCAATATCACTGGCGTCTCCAGCACTGGTTGTACCTTCTACGTCTGCGACACTCGGAGTGGCAGACGTTTCCTGATTGATACTGGTACTCAACTGAGTGTCATCCCTCCCACTGCAGCCGACCGTCGGCGTCCCAACCCTGGACTCATCCTTTGGCCGTCAAAACTTCACCAATTTCCACCTTCGGTACCCACTTCCTCTCCCTTGACATCGGTCTCCGGCGCATCTTCTTTAGGATCTTTGTCGTTGATGACATTCCCTGTGCAAATCCTAGGTGCAGATTTTCTCATCGCTTTTAATTTAATGCTGCTACTTCCGTATACACGACCAAACCAGCAAGTTGGCCGTCCGAGGTACCATTCTTCGGAGGTATCCCATCAACTCGCCGTTCTGGACCCTGAACCTGAAAGTTAATTTCGGCAGCTCCTTGTCAAACAGCCTGGACTCACCCGTCCCAACTTCAGCATTTCTACCCCACCGCACGACATTGTTCACCACATCCGAACGACTGATCCTCCTGTGTTTTCTCAGTCTCACCATCTCAGGCCTGCACGACCGTCTGCCGCCAAGGCCCAGTTCGAGCACATGTTTCAAATGGGCATCATTCGTCAATCTGAGGGCCCATAGGCCTCACCTCTCCACATGGTTTCAAAGACCGCCACTGGTGACTGACGCTTCTGTGGTGACTTTAGGGCCTTGAACAATATCACCATCCCAGACCGCTACCCTGTTCCGCATCGTCAGGATTTTGCCAGGGCCCTATACGGCAAGTATGTTTTTTCGAAGATCGGCTTGGTTCGTGCCTCTCACCAAATCCCTATAGTTCCGGAGGACGTTTCGAAGACGGCCGTTACCACATCCTATGGCCTCTTTGAGTTCCTGCGTATACCTTTATGACTCCGCAACGCGTCCCAAACTTTCCAGAGGTTCGTAGGGAAGAGTGCTTCATAGCTTACGCTTTGTATACGCCTATATTGACAACCTCTTAGTGGCCAGCTCCATCGCCAAAGAACATATTGAACACCTCACAACGGTGTTTGACCGCCTTCAACAATTTGCATTGTCCTAAACTTTTCCAAGTGTGTCTTCTCTCAAGTTTCTTGGACACTTGATCGACAGCAACGATATCCATCCTCTCCCTTCGAAGGTTGCGGCTATCCGTGAGTTCCTACTTCCCTCTCCAAAGCGTCAGCTGCAGCGATTTCCGGGCATGGTAAATTTCTACCGCCGGTTCCTCCTTAACTGTGCCGCCACCATTGCGCCACTCACGAATGTTCTTTCTGGTCCTAAGCGTTCATTCGAGCTCACTACAGACGCCCTCGCTGCTTTTGATAAGGTGAAGGCTGCTCTGACCCATGCCACTCGCCTGACGCATTCTGCTCCTGATGCTGCCATTTCCCTCATGATGGATGCCTCCAAAGTTTTAGTCGGTGCATTTATTCAGCAGCACCTTGCAGGTAAAGCCCAACCCTTAATTTTCTTCTCCCGAAAGTTAACACCCGCCGAATCGCACTACAGCACGCTTGGACGGGAGCTACTTGTTGTCTACCTCGCCGTGAAACACTTCCGGAACTTCATTGACGGCAGGGACTTAACAGTCTTCACGGATCATAAGCCCCTTACCTTCGCCCTCAAGTCCAATCCCGAAAAATCAACCCCAGAGAGAATCGCCGACTGGACTATAGCTCGCAGTTCACCTCAGACATCCACCATATCGACGGGTAACACAATGAGGTGGCTGACGCTCTGTCCAGGACCCTCCATCGCTCACCTACAGCTTTCGCCTGCGATCGACCTCGTTGAGATGGCCGCTGAACAACGCCGTGTCGGTTCCCCTTGTGACAAGAATGTTTCCGGACTTCAACCGCAGGAGCTACCACTTCATACTGGCAACGGCACCATTCTATGCGACGTCTCCACTTTATCTCATCGCCCAGTTGAGCCACCATCCCTTCACCGCAAAGTCGAGCTACCAACTAGCTGGTTTCGGCCATTAGAACCCCCCTACGACGGCCCATTACCGATTGTCTCTCGAAAGACGAAGAGGACATGAGCGTGGACCGTCTCAAAGCTGCTGTCCGTGACACTCCGTCGGACAAGCCCTGTGGTCCCCTACCCTCTTCTCCTCCGCCTCACCACCCCCTACCCCTCCGTCCCACATACTTCCTCTTCCTCTAAGTGCGCATCCCCCAACTGCATCTTGCTCCTGATCAAACTCCCAGTCCTCAAGCTGCAAGCCACACTCACTCTTCCCCTGTGCTCCCTGTATATACCACCCGCAGTGGATGTAATGTACATTTTCCGGACCGTTTGGTTACTCATGTGTTCAAGACAGGAACCATGTCTTCAGCGTCGCTACACGCCGCCTTCGTTCTAGCCAGGGGGTACTGTGGCAGCCCGTTCACACGTGCGCCGCTCCTGGGCGAGGCAGTCGGTTCACGTTAGGGTCGGCGCATACGCTGACCACACCGTCCAGCTTACGCACCTGTTGGGACTACCCGAGCCTTGACAGCGGCCTCGCAAGGGCTCGAAAGCGATCAACGTGCGTCGTTTCACTGACTAACCGCATATGCCTCACTCACGAGAATCTCGTCACCAACAATATCATGTATTCATGCTACTCGTAATATGCGAGTACACATTTATGTTTACTCTTTTCGATGAGCCAACAGCTGCTTATTTTCCGCACGCTATTATGTAAACCAACTTTTTACATTTTCATGATGTACCAGAGGCTTTTTAGCCATACTGTAACCAAGAGGGAGTTCAAAGGCGTTTGCCTATCTTTCCCTTAATAAACTTGACTTGACTTGACTTGACAAATGACGCCCTGGGGTCAAGTGGTCTCAACGGCGGACAGACACAACCACAACAGCAACTGGTCTGAGGAGACCGCTAGCAAGAGCCCCCTTTAAGCTCTTTGCCTCAGAAAACACTTGTCCTACCTAATCCGTCCTCCCTGACTTCTGATTTGGGAAACCTTCGTGTTGTCGACCTTGCAACTTCGACAAACTTGACTGATTTCCGCAAAGGATGGCAAAGGTTATTTACAAGAGGAATAATTACTGAAAAAGGCAGTGCCGGTGCCGATACTAGTGAGTGCAGTAAATTAACCTGTATTCTATTGTATGTGTACCCGGCGGGCAAACGGAGTGATAACTTACCTAGAAAGGTATGTCCCGACACCGGAGCCGGTTCCGCCAGCGAGACTCATTGTCATTAGGATCCCATCAACACAGTCGCATTTTTCGAGCTCCTGTCGGAGGCATTCAGCGACTGCCGACTCACAGGCCGGACCATGTACAAGAAACCCAAATGCCCAATTGTTACCTGAAAAACAGAAATGTGAGCCTTTGATCAAACAGCGCTCGTATAGACGCGGCAGAAAAAAATAGGCCGATTAAATTTCACTGACTACTCATGTACCTAAGGGATCAAGTGAGTTTCTAAGCGACACACGCGAATAGATGCTTGTAGCACGCAAATAAGCGACAGTTGTAGCCTTCCGTCATTGCGCTTATGATATGATTGTATGGGAAGCCGGTATCTGACTCGACCTAGCTTCCAAATTGATAACTAAGCAGAACTCAGGCAGAAATACCATACAAGAAATGACGGTCAGTCAAGTTCACTGAATAAATTCGGCTTAGTCGGCGCTGAAATGGCAAACAACTGCCGAACTAGCGACACACTTGCAGAAAATAGAAACGAGGTGGAAAAATGAAGTCAGAATAATTGTTTGCTTGACCTTAGCATGTCTTTTTCAAGACTCATTTAATCAGTAGATCTTAGTGACGAAACAAATTAGCGTTTAGAAAACACTTGAATTTTTCATACAATCTGAAACTTGTATGAAAAATAATGGATTTCACTTCCGTGCATATAAACTACAAACAGGGAATAAAGCAGCAAAAAACGATGAACAGATTTCTGTTTGAAAGTCGCTTGGTAGGATTTTCCCACAAAATGTAATACTTCGTACGGTATTTATTTGCGAATTTCGTACGAAGAATATGGCAAGAGAAGCGAAACCAAATAGACGCTTTGAACACTTATCTATCGCCTTTAAAGATCAAAAAAACCCATGGAAATGCTTCATCAAAGGAACGAGTTATACAGGATGGTAGGAATCGTTTGAAAGCTACGTCTGCCGGAGCTGGTGGGAGAATAAAAATCGTGAACATTTTTCAAAATACCGATTCGCCCACCAGTCCAAGCAGGCATTTTGCATACTTCGTTGGGCTCATCAAGCATAGTACCGTTTTAGTGTGGGCGCGTGACAAAACTAAAGCGAAACAACTTTCTTACCTGAAAAGTCTTGTGGATACTTCCGCAAAAAACGGCAAACAAATATGTTAAATAAGGGAAAAATAGACCACAGAGACAACTTCCTAAGCACTCCCATCTCCCCTTTCCATCCTTCTACATCAGTTAGCTCCTATTTCACAGGACACGCTAGAGCGTTGGAATTCTAATCAACAAATTACCGGTTCAAGCCTCGAGTGGCGCAACACCTGGCGTTGGATAACGGCCAATAAGCCAGAAATGACCATTCCAGTCACCCTGGCCTTTGTAGGGAGTTCTAATAGCTGTAGTACTAGCCGCTGCGCGGCTGCTGACGGGGCTCGAGGGTAAGCCCCAAAACAGAACGGGACGAGTGAGTCCCGTAACCGATCGGTGAGCTCCTATCAACCAATGTACACATTATCCACATTTAACGCCCACCAACATTCTATTATCGCACCCGTCCCCCCGGAGCTCAGATATCAAGACTCAGACATGAATTATGTACTGACCCGCTGCCGATTTACTGGAGACGAACGTGCATCGGTCCGCTGAGTTGACTAAACGAGAATTCTCGAAGAGACGAGCAAACACGGGTCACAGGCTGTACAAAAGGTCTGAAGAGTACTTCGTGTTTGGTAAACGCTACTCGCGGATTCCTAACCAATTGGACTGAAAAAGTGATAAGTAAAGCAGCACTAAAAAATAAACATACGGAAAATGCGCTAGAAAGTGTCCTAATCGGAAGTAGAGAAGTTTGGCAGTATCAGTTTCAAGGCCTCACATCAGTTGAATTATTGATTCATAGTGGAAAATCAACCTTCCGTCGCTAAGTGCAGCCCGTAACTAAATAGTGACCGATTAATATATTGGTCATAACCATGGAAAAATTTGAGCTAGACAGAACGTTGAAAAAATGAATAGTACACATTGTTCCACATGCAATATATTCTGGCAAAGGAGGAAGATAATGTCCTTCAGATGACAGAAGCACGCCTTAAAAAACCAGAACGAGGAGACAGCGCTTCAACTTCTAAAGATTCGTAGTGCTGAAGCGGAAAATCACTTCAGTTCCGTGTAAAAAAAACTGGGAGCAAAGGGAAAAGATGTTGATCGGAAGTTCTACGATGACTTAAACACACAAATACCCTCAAGAAGATGAGTATTCAAAACTGAAAGCAGAGGTCAACTGAAATAAGACCAAGAAAGACATGAAGATAATCCAGAGTAGTAAGATAAAAACACACCTGATCCCTGTTTTGCCGAATAATAATTCTTTGGGTAGCGCCAAGTACCCTCACGGGAGGCGTCTGATCGCATCTGCTGAATAACCTTTTCTTCCATATCTACCTGAACACATCTGGCTTCCAGTGTTTCACCTGTTCGAAGGCAATACATTTCGTTGTATCTGAAGGTGTCTTACCTTGCTCGAGTGCGTTGAAGAAGGTATCAGACGACGTCTCAAAATACTCTGCCTCTAGGCGAGATTTTAAGGCAGGAAAACTTTGGATATCACTTGTGATGGCCTTGAAAAATTCTCCACCGACCTGATTGCCACACTGACCAATCTGCAGAGACACTACAGACATGATACCGGAAGCTAAAATAAAACATACAAACGAGTAAAGTGAGACAAGACCGAAGATAAGCAGCGAAGTAGCAGTAGAGGTGGGAGCAATTTTTTCAAAACAAAACATCGTTAGGAGTATACCAAAAGAAAAGAACTGAGAGTTGAGCCATAACAGCACAGATACTGAATTTTTACTCAGAAACTGCATTTTATCATGCGTGTACATAGTACCATCCTCGGAATAGGGGTAAAGTAATCCCTCTGGACGCTTTGCAGCGAACGCCATCTGCACGCGCTTACAGCTTACATACAACCGCAAAGGAAAAAAATACAAGTTGAACACACGATAGGATTTTTCTTTTTAAAGTAAAAGAGCCTCAAATGTTGACAACGACAAGCATACGCAGTTGGAAACCGGAGGACAGCAGATGATGACCAACCTTTGGATATAATGCCCTTTATCGTAGTGAACACGACCGTTTCGCACATGACTCCCCACTCCAATATTATTTAAATAGCTAACTTAATCTTGCGGAGACGCCACCGTATCGAGCTGAATTTCTGCATTGTTTTTGGGCATAAGTATTGAAGGATTCAATTTTGTCTCATCAAATAGAACACCAGGATTCCTTATATTCAGGGCTAATTAGAAAACATAAGTAAACAATGACGCGTTTTAATTGCTAACGGTGGCATGAGGCCTAAAGGGAGAAGTGGAAATATATTCAGGCAGGTTACCACCGCTTTACCCAGAGTCACGCGAAGTGCTGACGATAAACGCACACCACGGTCTGTTCCAATGCACTAGGTTGCCCTTTGGTGTCAAGATCACACCAGCTCTGTTCTAGCAAACGATGAACGCCATGCTCTCCGGTATTCCGGGTACGGCTGGGTACCCGGAGGGCATCATCATCAAGAGTCGCTTGTCTAGTGAGCTCCAAGAGCGAGTAGGTGTAATATTCGAACGCGTACTTACTTGTACTTGTTACGGCTGCGATCATGCCTGATCTAGCCGACCTCTATTATTTCGCGGATTTCGCTCCTCCACGCATGACGATCCGCGGCAGCAGACATGGACAGTTTAATCCATTCTCTCCGCCAACGACGGACGCCAAATATCGAAGGTTCAAGAACAATTTCCATGTTTTGACGAAGTGTATCGAGCCAGGTTTTGAGCTGACCCCCTCTTCGACGTCTCCAATTGGGTAGTGCAGTCGGTTCAAGGGCAGTAACACCGAGCTCAGCATTCACAACCATAGAGAAGGACAGACCGGACAGACGCACGGTATACGCGAATTTTTGTGTCGATAGAAATGTCGCGTCGGGTTCACAGGCACTTTCTAAGGCTTGAGAAAACCCGACGAGCAGTACCGATTCGGGAGACAACGCCATCCTTACTCTGTCCATTTGGCAGCAACCTCGCCCCAAGGTATTTAAAACTGTCCACCTCTTCAAGTTGACGGCCACCAACCTCGAGAGGTGCTTTTTCCTGGGCAGGGATGCAGCTTGAAAAAACTTTGGTCTTCCCCGCATTTATGCAAAAGCGGACTGATTTAGCGACTTCATTCACCCGAGACACCATAGACTGTAGATCACCAAAGTTTGAGGCTAGTAAGGCGATATCATCTGAGGTCAGCCAGCCGGTGTCCGGGTGCAAGCTCAACATCGTCCTCTTCATGCAGGGCCTTCCCAAGAATCCAGTCGATAGCGTAGTTGAACAGGATGGGCGATACGATACAACCTTGTCGAACGCCAGACCGGATATTGAATGCTTGTGAAAGATTGTTATGGACCAAAACTCGTGCAAAGGTTGAGCTGTAATAGGCCTTGATCATGGCGATGATTTTCGATGGTAGGCCATTATCCGCCATAAGGATTCACGATGGACGGAATCGAACGCGGCGGCGAAATCGACAAAGCAGACGGCTGTCGGTTGCAGGTAACTATGGCGGGCTTCAAGGATACGCCTTAGTGTGAATATTTGGTCCACACATCCACGCCCAGCACGGAATCCGGCTTGGTTGGGCCCCATCCTAGAAGCTCGCACAGCCTGGAATCGTCTGAGAAGGACAATAGCGCAAAATTTTAGCAGCAACGGTAGTTTGCGCATCTCATTTTGTCTCCCTTCTTGTAGACAGGCACAAGGATGCCTGAGCCCCAGTAAACAGGAAGAACCTCGTCTCTCTACGCTTGTACAACCACTTCATGGAGCCAGGGAGCCAGTGTGTCGACACAAGACTTGTATATTTCAGAGGGTATACCGTCCTCTGCAGGTGCCTTGTTGCGCAACCTTCTTATGGTATCAGACTTCTCCTTTAGAATGAGGGTCGCATGAAACTGCATAAACAGGAGAGGGAGGAGACTCCGTTGCATGTGGTAAGAAGGTCCTGGGCTCGGTATCGAAATTGAGAAGGTCATCGAAGTGCTCACGCCAGCGCTCGACCTTGGCCGGGTTTTCAGCAATAAAGCTGCCATTCACGTCACGAACAGAGTCGTTCGGTGTAGAGCACCTACCACTAATTTGGCGGATAATTCGGTAGAGTTTTCGAGTGTCACCTAGGTTTGAGGCCTGCTCCATCGAGGTCGCTATTCCAGCCCAATATTTCTTCCGGTCTTCCCTAGCCGATTTTGCCGTAATCTTTCGGAGTTGGCGGAAGGAAGCATCGTTGCGGGACCTGGCTCGAGCCATCTGGGCAGACAACTGTAGGGTCCTTCCGCTGATCCAATCACTGCAGTGTCGCTTAGTAAACCCACGGACTTTCTCAGCCACCCCATAGACTAATGCCTTCAGTGAGGACCAATAACTACTGCCTTCTCCGTCTGTTCGTGTAGCAAAACAGGACCGGATTTCTCTGTCCAGGGCCTCAGCAGTGCCAGGTTGCCGGATTTTGTTCACATCAAGGCGTCTAGCACGTGAAATTTTGGGTGCGTATGATAGGTGCACTTTCAGGCGAGTACGGACGAGAATATGGTCAGATCCATAGGCATTACTAGCCTCGGCACAACACATCGATCTGCTATCATGAACCCAGCTGCGGAACCGTGAAATGACTAGGATGTAGTCGATCTGACTGGCCGTATGACCGTCGTTTGAATACCAGGTCAGCAGGTGTTTGCTGCCATTTTGATTGAGGACCATGTGCACCGTCAGTTTTCCGATACCATATAAGGCATACCTGTTACTGCCGCTGACATCCAATAGGCTACCTAACAGGATCCTCCTCTCCACCATGACGTCATCTAAGTGCTGACAAGTCGGTTAAACACCACGCTCACTGGCAATCTTTACCAGCTTTTCCCATGCCCAGCATCGCTACCAGTGATTGATTACGGCCTCATGATTGCGGGCAGTGTGGTGATTCCAAATTCACATTGACCAGTCGTAGTACACCGATTTCAAACTGTTCAGCCTGATACCAGTCGAATGAAGTCAACTGCTAGCAGGTTTGCTTACTGGCCGAGTATGGACAGCGACATCGACCACCTGGATCGAAGTTGTTTCCGATGTCAGTAAACTATCAAGATGCCTTCTCGTCAATCGCCAGTACCATGGCAACCATTGGAGAGAGCTTGGTCACGTGCTGCTGAATCGGGCAACCGCATATGCCCCCATCGCATCTTCAGTCAGCATGGCCTACTGGAAGTCCCGGTTTCAGATAATTACTCACAGTTTAGTTTGTCAACGGTTGAGGAGTTTTACCACCAACAAAACATCCAGCACATTCAACTCCACCCCCGCCCACCTAACAACCTCAGTCTAACTGCCAGGCAGAGCATTTAGTTGAGCCATCCAGGAGAGCTCTCTTGAAAGCTCGTGAGAAAGGGACTACGGATGAAATAATCCAGGTTTTTCTGTGTTTTTACAGGAGAAATCCGAACCCGGCGTCCCACCGAGGCTTTGATAGGCCAAAAACTACCCAACACTTTCGATACACTCGCTCCTACCGGTACTCAGTCCACGCAGCTAACTTTACGTGCTCCACAGAAAACTTCTCAGCGGAAAAACTGCCTTCTTCCACAATTATAAAACCAGTCTTCCTGACTGAAATGAAATGACCGTAGCAGCGCAGCGAGGCAGTATATTGTTCGGCATCCAAGGTGGTGATGACATCAGTGGTTGTTCAAAAGTTTCAATTGATCAACTTTTTCGAACAGATGGAATTCACCTTACGAAATTGAATGTGATGGTTATTTAGCCAAAGCTGATACCAAAACTTTAAATGCCCAGAATGAGTCACACGTTTAGCAGGCCATGGCAGGACCCTCGATTATGATGTCGTAGACAGGCAAAAATCAAACGCCTATGCACCCCTGAAAACATATGGTAGCGCCTGAGCCACCGGTGGCAGTCGTTTCTTCCTCTACAATACTTATCGGGCTAAACAATGCTTGGGTCATTCCCAACGGTTCTCTAGTTGATTCCAATTCTGAAACTGGTCTCAGTATGATGCTCAGTAGCTCGTATCAATCAGCTAATTTGCCGAAAAATGAAAGTTTATTCTGAAGTACAGAGAGCGCAAAACACTAGAGAACATCGAACAGCTTACGAAAATAGGGTATCCGACCTGTTATGCTCCACAGGTTCTTCAACTTTGTGCAACGTCGGATTTTAGAGTCCTCCTTGGTACGAGTTCGGCTCGCACTCTAACAGGGTCACTATTCAAGAGGTGAAGAAAATTTGCTTTAAAACGTAAGATAACGCACTAAAACAAAAGCCGAGTCAGCAGAGGCGCTTTCAAATAAAAATAGAACGTCTACATCAACCAGCCAACCCGAACTGCTCACTTCGAGCGCAACTACCCGGCGACATAGAAGACACCATTCAGTGTGTCAGGCCTTTCACAAACAGACCGCCAAGGATGAAGAAACCAACGGTAAGGCACCTACATAAAACTCAGGGTATCACCAACATATAGATGAGTACCAGCCCAGTGACCGCGATCGCGCAGGGAACAAAATCAACCGTCCTCAGACAACCTACTCGTCTTCCACCTTACCATTACCATCATACGTTGGAGAACCCAAGAGGAGGAAAACGAGCTGGTATCCAAATTATATATCCTTTTTTCAAGTGCTTTTCAAAATACTACCGGTTTATACTAGTCCTACTTGACGACCTTTTAAGGCGTGGTCGAAATCGACGCCGTCTCAACAGTTTGAACTGGTATCCTTTTCACGCATCGTATAAATGGCTTTAGTAAGAACCACCGATTGCCCAGCTTGTTAAATCAAACTATTTTAAGATGCCCACAGTGGGATCAGTTCAGCTTCCCATAGCATTCCTTAAGAGTACTCAACGGCACGCATCGCCAGTCATATATTAGTTGGTGTATTTTAGTGAGAATATATTTCCTGACTAGATACAAATGTTGACCTCTTTGTGTCGGCCTTTAGCCCTTGCGTTGACATTTGAAATCACCCGTGTTTTTAAAAACGGCAGGCAGATTTGTGATACGCACTAAGGAATATCGTTGTTCAACATTGCCGGGGCGATCTTCGTTCACGTACGTCTCAATCGTTTTAACTACCTTTTGGAACACTAACTTCTCCCGGTAGACGAAAGTAGCTTCCAACGATACCGCCGAACAAACTACATGATAATCGCAGGTCGCCAGCTACTAGAGGAGTGACAGGAGACACGGTCTAACTTTAAGCCTACCTTCTTGGACGTGAAAAAGCTCTTGGCACAGTGAATGACGATGAAATCCGGAAAATAATGCAGAAATTCGGTTTTCCTGAGCGATTCATACACATTGAGCGTCAGCGACAAAAAGGGATGATGGTGTACGTCACGGACAATAGGAAAACATCAAAGGCATTCACCGTGACCAAAGGAACGAAGCAAAGTTTCGTACTCGCACCCAACGCACGACTGCCTGTCTGCCCCCACCAAGCTCTCTAGTGTACACTTTTCATTTCGTCTGACGACGGGCCGGTGTAACTTGCTTGAAAATTAAAGAGTAAAACTCGATTTTTCCGACGAACCTTCTTTCTTCATATATATATATATATATATATATATATATATATATAGGATAGTGGGGGCTCACCGATCTGCTTAAGGAACATGCATGTTCCGTTGTGCCCTGGAGCTCAGACTAGAGCCCTCGCAGGCGATCGCATAGCGACGTGTAGCATTTGATGGAATGGAACCGACAAAGACAAGGGAGACCGGAATGGCCATTTCTGGCTTATTAGCCGTCATCAGCCAGTCATAGCCCAATCCTAAGTTTGGCCCACCTGGGATTCGAACCCGCGACCTTTGGTATTTGAGTCGAACGCTCTACCATGAGCCACGGGCTCGTTGTTTTGTCGGTTGTGATCGGGAATATGATGATAGTGTGGGGCTCACCGATCTGCTTAAGGAACATGCATGTTCCGTTGTGCCCTGGAGCTCAGACTAGAGCCCTCGCAGGCGGTCGCATAGCGACGTGTAGCATATGATGGAATATATATATATTTGGGTGTTATTGATCATTTTTTGCGCAGACTTTGATACGCGTGCACGAGTATTAATCTTAATGCTAATTTGGAATCGAAACTTACTCAGGCTTATAATAAAGCAGATCAACTAAAAATTAGTCAAAAAACATCCGAGAGAGTGAATATTTTAAGTGGCCCGCTTGTTACGCCCAAATTGGACGACTGCGCCACATAACTAATACAATTAGCCGTAGCACTATGACGCAGAACATTGGCTAGCTCAAATTGTTCGTTTGTATTTCAGCGCAGTAAAATAGTATTTGACAATGAGAATTGCTGCGGTCGCTTAAAGTCCTAAGGTTAAGATATATTCAATTTGATGTTTAGCTCGTTGTAGAGTTTAAGTTAAAAAACGAAGCAAAATGTCGGCATAAGAAAGAACCCTTTAGTATTTCTGTGAAGTAAATGCATTTGTGGGAAGCAAACATGATCCCTAAGAAAAATTTCTGAGGTATCATCCCGTACGAAGTTATATTAATTTTAGACTGCTTATTATGCTTTTCTTATTTATCGATCATATTTTGCTGCAGCACACCTTGCAGAATTGGTCATTCCAGTAGCCGTATTTGAACATTTGTTCTTGCCACCCCCATATAAGGAGGGTTTTTGGTGACTGATTCTACCGAAACTCATATAGTTAATATTTTGTGGAATTTATTGGATGGCTATCCTTTGTGGCGTTTTAAAGAGCCAAAATAAGTTAAGCAGCTTCCTATTATTTGCGGTACATACCTGGCCGACTTCCAACTGACTATATTATGATAATCGGAATTTATCGTGGGCTCTTGATTTGGTGCCTTATCAAGCAGTGCCAGATATATTTTTACATATTTGGAGGGATGTGAAACATTAAACTCCCTTAAACGTTTTAATTTGTTTTGGCCGCATATATGTGTTCCTAGGAACCTTATGTGCAGATGTATCCTCTTTTATAGTTCGGTTGTACCTTCTACCCGTGAAAAAACTTCCGCGTATCATCCGTACCCGTATTCGTTTCAGCCACTTTGTTTCGTCCTCTATATTCATTTATAGCAAAAAGTAGAATAAAGCCCAATAATGTAAATGGCTAGAACGTTGGTTATGCTATAACATTCCAGTTGCTGTCTTTTTTGATTCCTATCGAAGTCGCCGAGTGTTTAAAATTGGGTCAATGTAGTATAAGATAATAAACCCTTAATTATTCATCATACCTATCACCAAAACATGGGTCTTCTACTGGAGCCATACAACTATTAGTAATTCTTCGGCATTTATATATGTTACTCCATTGACTTGTACCTTAATACTTATTGAAGGAGAGTGCCTAAAAAGATAAAGGACTGGCAATTTATATACTAAGGTACAAACTCGTGTCCTTCGATCATCAAGTTTTCTCAAAGCAAACGATTCACTAGTTGAGCCACAAGTTCCTTGTCCATTTGGATGCGTTTGGAAATACTCTTAATTCTGTAAGTGAGCCCAGATCGGGTTAGGGGAATTGCTATTTGTGGGATGCGCATATCCCGTTACCCAACCGTTAACCTCATTACTAGCACATATATACTTACAGTAAGCTCAGCCTCCTTCAATGAATAAAGCCCCTGGAAGGTCCTGACGGAAGTTCTGCAGCTCCATTTATCTAGAGATCTTCTTCCGTAGCTTTAGTATCTCTTTCAGTGCATAAACAAATTAATGAATTTGGGAAGAACTGCGGGAAAAATTTTCCGCTATAACATTTTTCATTTATAAAGAATGCAACTCCGAACTACCAGAGTCCAATGATCATGAGAGCTGAGCGGAATTTTTCAGGGTTTGGTATTATGTAATATGCTACTTGTAATATGCTTTTAGAACCTTCTCCTAGCGAATCCTTCCGATCACAACCTTTTATAAAGCCATCAGAAGTTGCAGAACAGTACAAGCTCAGTCACTAATCTAATGGCTGGAAGTCTCAGCGCCAAAACTTCTATTCGCACTGAGAGGTGTGGTTATCCAAATTGACAACGAATTCTTCTGTAAAACCGGCGGAACATTCTTTTGGTTTCGTTTGCGTTAAACCAAACAGTTATGCTACCTATGGCTAAGGAATGATTATAAGCGGAAGAAGTAGTGCAGACCAGGGTTTAGAAAATGGGTATGAATCTTGGCCTTCCCTCTTACGAAGGCAGACTGTTGAAACTCATTTTTTAATCTTAATTACAAGGATCTGCGTGGTGTCCTTGATTGGACCTACCGGACTATTAGTGGCCTTGCTTGTGCCCTAGTCTCCGATGACCTTTTTGAATTGGCTGGCACTCACCATCTACATGCTCATCCTGCTAACATGCAGATGAAGTTGGCCCATATGAACTTCTGATATAAAGTCTTATTGCGGAGGATTCTTTGAGCCTGGAGCGGACTCCTACCATGGGGGTGCTTTCAGACTTTTCAACATAGACTTCATATTCATTTACTGAGAGAATACTGCATGTGTAATGAAGATCCTTTCAATAGTCCTAGTTTGCGTCTAACTTACCCATACCGATGGCTGTTGACTTTGAGAATATATACATTAAAATAACATGTTGATGATTTTTCGGATATTAATAGGAATTAAAGGTGCTAAGGCTTTTCCCTTCAGTAAATTGGCTCTAAGTGACATTGAAAAGAGATAAAGCTAGTTAGGACTAGTTGGCAGATTTTGAATAGGTACTCCTGAGGTGAATTTTCGATCACTTCATAAGATAATTACAAACTATCTCAAGTCACCCGTTGTCCAATAGTCGACATACATAAAGTCGACTGGGAAAATACTCTACATAATTCCAAATGGGATGTCATAGACGATACGAAAACAGTTCATCAAACGAATCCAGGCTAATTAAGGAAATAACGCTTACACATAACAAGAGAAAATAGGGATTGGGGCACTTTGACTATCGTTTTACATGTCGAGGTTTAAGCGATCAAGTTTTTTTTTGCTAGATGGTAAGAAGTACCGGCAGAATAAACCTTTTGAATTCAGGAAAGTTGACGTGAATTCTAGTGTTCTTCGATATTACTATGATCGGTTCTGAGAATACGCGTGGATGTGTTGACAATGAATAGTGCCAAGGTCCTAAAAGAACAAACACCGAAATTCGGTTAACCCCAATTTCCTACTGTAGGTGTATCAAACCATTAGAACAGTCAGTTCGCGTTTTAAATGCTTATGCTGAAACGTGCTTCAATGGCGGGAAGTTTCCGGTTAACATACGTACTCTACATATAGTCAATCAGCTGGCTAAACCCTAATGGTATACTGTGTGTATGGTTTCAAATTCTTAGTGCAATACGCAAAATCGAAGTTGTATAAATTGGGTATTTAACCAGCCAAGTGAACTCGACAACCATAAGAAGTGAAAATTGATAATTCAAAATAAAAAAAACAAGGCAGTCCTAAGCCGAAGGCAGCTTTCCACCACTTTTAGGTGATATTCCGCCTGTTAAAATGTAAGGCGTATGCTTTTTGATGTATAACTGCACAAAGTCCTGTAGGGACTCGTATGGCACTGAATGGTCATGCCTTTCAGAACCAATTAATCCACAATTTAGGTTGGCTTTCGTTTACACTTGGATTGTTTCGGGAAGCAGGACTTGTCTGCTAGATTATGGAGTGTTTGCTGTTCCCGATCTTCAATCGGCATTTGCACACAGAATTTTTAACCATATTTTATCGTGCGGGAACCCCGCACAAAAATAAGGCACACCACCAGTTGAAGTACACAGATGGTCATTGGGCCCTCGAATACTGCAAATTAATATGTAAGAATTCGTCAACAATGCACGATTCTACTGCGGCATTTGAATACCCTATTTGTAACGCGAAATCAACTGCGGTGTACAGAGAAATCATGTGGGTTGCATAAGATCAAAGACAATCTATAAATATGACAAGTGGTGCGTGAGTCTCGAGGGTTAAGTTAATTCCTTATCGCTCCGGCTCATTTCGGAACATAAAACTGTCAAGTTTCCCTGTAAAGCTTCTCAGCGATGGTGACATCATAACGTCTACAAGGAGGGCATTCCATATTTTGACCACTCGGACAACGAACAAGAAATTGTGCACATCCGGTTTCATCTGCTGGATGCGCAGTTTCAATGGTTTACCTCGGAGATGGGTCGTGGCAGCAAATTCAAAGAAGTCAGAGAATTTCAAGCAGCAATCCAATCCCCTCACAATGCCAAATGTCTGCAGGTCCCCGCACATTTGCTTACAACTCAAAGGAAACAAATAAAGATTCGTTAGGCGGGTTAGAGATGGCAAGTTACTTTGATTCCTTACCATTTTGGTGGCTCTCCTCTGTACTCTTTCGAGGCAGTTCTGATCTTGAACTGTCCGAAGTCTTCAGTCTTGTACAGCTCATTTCATGTGTGGCCTAACGAATTTTTTGAAAATCTTAGATAAAAGATCTTCATTGAAATCCAAAAAGGCTCGTCTGATGGCGGGCAACACAGCTATTACACGCACACGAAGGTCATTTTGGGTTTCCCCGTCTTGCAAGTCTTCAAAGTTGAGAAAGTTGCTTATACTGTGGGCAGATCTGGATGGGTTACCTAAGCGAAGTATTGATCGCTTATAAACGTTAAACCACAAAAACCAATGATTCGACCGCTCATCCAACCGAGTTAAGTTGATCTGTAGTTTATTTTCGATGGCACGGCTTTGGATTGCACTCCCAGATTTTCATGTCATCTGCAAGCATTGCTGCTTCACAGTCCATATCCCTGAAACAATCATCAAAATATACAAGGAACAGTATTGGCTTGATTACTGAATCCTGGGGAATCCCACTCTCGACTGCAGCAGAACTTGACCTCTCTTGGCCGATGCAAGCAGCTTGGCGCCAACCCACGAGGAATTTTTCGGTCCATTTGAGGAGGTTACCTCTGATTCCAATTCTTTCCAGATTGTAAAGCAGTCTCTGGTGACGCACAGTGTCGAAGGCTTTTTGAAAGTCAATGAAGGCGATGTGGACGGTGTGTCTTTTTTCAAGTGCTTAGGTCCAGCTCTGGAGAAATTGTGGCAAATTGGTCATGCAATGTCTTTCTTTTCGGAACTCGTGTTCACAGTTTGATACCAAATTATGAGTCTCTCGGAGTTGTACTAATTCGCTCTTAATGATCACTTCCATAACCTTGTCGAGGATGCATGTCAAGCTTATTGGCCTGTAATTTGTCACATACGCCCGGCTACCGCTTTTGTATAAGGAGTTATATTCACCAGCTTCCAATCGAAAGGAAGTGTTCAAGAGCCAAATGACCAAATGAGCCAAAGATCATGGACAAAGCTGCGGAAAGCTCATTGGCGATTCTTTTACTTCTTTTTATTGCCTTCTTTTGAGAATAGTATGCGGCTAATGCTTGAAGTCGTCAGCTAATCCGCAGAGGGACGGAGGAAACTTACGTCGTTTGTGAAGAATGAGCAGTAGAACTATGAAAAGTGCTCGGCTTTGTGCCTGTTTTCAGCTATTTTGATGCCCAGGACAGTTTTAATCATCGGGATTTGATGCATATTCCTTGCACATCTGCGGATGTAACTGCAGAATAACTTTAGAGGAGTCTAATTCAGCGTAGATAGCTACCGAATTCCACTGAGGATCGCGAGTCTAGATTAACATGCCTATGCATATATTTAAGTCTCTTTAAGTCACTTTATTTAGGGAAGTAGGCTTTCGCCCTTGAGCTCCCTATTCACTTGCAAAAATTTCAATAGAATAAACGTTTACAGTAATAAATCTGACAAATAACAATGGAGGGTCATTGGTATGTGTGGGCCAGGCGCAAGGTGCCGCTGCTGACACAAGCTTCATTATATGTACAATAGTTTCTCAGCAAATAAGTATCTAGTTTGCATTTAAATGTGTCAACAGTTTCTAAAAGGACCAGCTCATAAGGAAGTCCGTTCCATGCTCCGACGACCCTCTGTGAAAAGGAGTTCAGACGGACGTCCATGTGGACCAACTTCCTCTGCAGTTTAAAGGAATGACCCCGCAGATGTTCAGTCCCAGCCAATTCGAAGAAGTCAGCAAATTGTAGGGCACTCTCGTGGCCTCTGAGAATCCGGTAGGTTTGAATAAGGTCACCGCGTAGTTGCCTGCAATTGAGAGGAAACAAATCAATTTCAGCCAGTCTGGCTTCGTAAGGCAGATGACAAAGATTCTTGACCATCTTCGTAGCCCTCGCCTGCACTCGTTCTAGCTGTAGATAATCCTTCTTAAACCACAGCCACCAGGCCTGGACGGCGTATTCCAAGTGAGATTGAACAAATTCCCCGTAGGTTTTTCGGAAGAGTTACTTACCAATCTGCACAAATCCACGTTTGAGCGCAAATAAGACCTGTATTGCGCATTAAGCTGCCTTTAAACACCGTGAAGATGGTTTAAGTGAGGAGTTTATTAGAACACCGTGGTCTTCCTGTTCCTAGAAAATTGAAAGGGGCTGCCCATTGAGAATGTATTTGGTAGGAATCATCCTTCTCACTGGTCTTTCTGGTACGCAGTCTTAGGACCACTCGTGTCCGAACGTTAAAATTAAAGAGCCAACGAGCAGACCAGTTGCTTAGACGGTTAAGTTCCTCTTGAAGTGCGAGCCTATCGGAATCAGATCTGATGACCCTCCGCAATTTAACATCATCTGCAAACATGACGGTGCTGCAACCCAGGTCGTCGACAAAGATGTTGATTTTACTAAGAAGAGTACCGACCCTAAGACGGAGCCTTGATGGACACAAATTACAACCAAAGTAGGTGTTGACTTTGAGGTATCGATGCACACAGTTTGCAATCTTTCTGTAAGAAAGTCTGTGATCAATATTAGCTGCATTCCTCTTATGCTGATTTCAGATAAGTTGTAGATGAGACGTTTGTGTGGGACACTGTCAAACGCCTTTTTGAAATCAGTGTAAATGACGTCAACCCTACCATCTTCAGCCAATGCGCGAGTCCACTGCTCTGGGTAGAGTAATATACTGGGAAGACAGGAGCGATTCTGTCTGAAGCCCTGCTTGAGCTCTAAAAGTAATCGGTTTTCCTCAAGGAACTTCATGTTCGCCTTCTTGATTATTGATTCCATTATTATACAGCAAATAGAGGTAAGGCTGACAGGCCGATAATTGTTGACATTAGATCGAGTCCCCACTCTTGTATATAGGGCATATATTTGCTGCCTTCCATTCGGATTGCAGTTTACCTGATTCAAAAGATGAATTGAATATATGCGCTAGTGGTCTGGAGAGTTCACCGGCCAGTTCTTTCAAGAACTTTGCCGGTAAATCATCTGGACCAGATGACTTTGCTTCTTTCAGATTTCACAGTTCTCGTTCCACGAGAGGTTCTGGGAAGATTATTTATTCAAGCACTGTACCGGCGTCTAAAAACGGCACTGTTGACGTGGTCAAGCTGAAGTTCAGGTTCTCTAGTGAATACTGAGGCAAAGAACTGACCTAAGTGCTCTACTTTCTCGCAATTTTCAACGACTTCAACACCATTGCCATCCATAGGTACTGCGACTGGGTCCTTGTTTTGTCATCGACTTTTGATATAATGGAATAAAATTTTTGGCTTATATTCAGCCTGTTGAATAATTCTTGATTCATAGTTCTTCCTTGCCTGATGAATCATTTTTTTGACAGCATTTCTTTGATGACGAAATTCCTTGAGATGCTCTGCTGACCCTGTTTCCCTGAATACCTTCCATTTAAATTCTTCTTCCTTAACTGCCTGTTATGTTCTCTTGTTAACCAGGTGGGGCGACTAGTCTCTTTTGCACCTTCACTAGACAAAAGCGGTCAATTAGATCGAGTGTGAATGTGTAAAATGATCGCCAGTTATCCTCTGGATTCCCTTTAAGCAAACAATCTCATTTAACGGACATCAGTTCAGTCCTCATCGCGTTAAAATCAGCCTTCCATATATTTCGCTTGCATTCCGTTCCATTCTGGCACTGAGAATAAAGTGAGTAATCCCACATCAACGTACTATTGTCACTCTTACCAAGGGGTGCAATAGAATACACTTCATCAATGATAGAGAAGTCCTTCGTAAATACTAGGTCCAGGCAATTTTCTCTCTGGTTCTCTCTAAATCTCGTTGGTATGTTAACCTTCTGTACCAGAGGTTGGTCGAGAGTGAGATCCATTAGCTTGTGACCAAAGGAATTTGGTGCACCGTCAACTGTCAGATTTACTCAGTCTACTGTAGGTGAATTGAAATCTCCAGAAATAAGCATTTCCTGGTGATTTGCTACTTCCTTGAGTAAATGGCGGAGGGACTAATCAGCTGCACTTGGAATACTAGGTGGTCTGTAGATCGCCAAGAATTGTAGATTTTATCAGCTATCCTTTATAATCTTTATCAAGAGAAATTCATATTCATGGAAGATAGCGTGAGCTCGTTCGACTGCCGAGATTCCTATCCTAACATATACGGCCACTCCGCCTCCCTGTCTTTTTTCTCGGTCTCTTCGAAAGAGTTGGTATTCATCTATCGAAATCCCGCTATCTACGATTTTGGCTTTGAGCCACGTTTCCGTAATGGCAATGACATCGAGGGTTCGGTCTGAGACTAGTGCTTTGAGTTCGTCTTTTTCGATAGGAGACTCTGAGAATTGGTATATAAACATCTCAATTTAGACTGGGTAACTCCTCCATATAGACTTCTGCTCATTTCGTGCGATTGAATGCTAGATTCTGTCATTGCTATACGAGATGAACTGGTGTCCATCCCTCCCAAGCTGAGTTCTGATAAATGGTCGTCATCCGAGTTCTGGGGCGCCCTCCTTTGGATTATTCGAGCTCTGTACAGTTGGGTACTTCGTATTTAGTGTCCTCCGTCTCGGCGAGGACCCGCCTCGATTATGTACGGGGTCTGCCACGAGAAATACGGCCATGTTTTCCTGTGGCCACTGTGAGGCGTACATTTGAGGGCATTTTTTTCATTTGCACTTAGCCGTGTACTCTACTGCCTATATCCGATATGCAAATATTAAATCTGCACACCAGCCCTGGATATGCCATTAGAAAAATGACGAAAAAAAATAGACAGCGCTTATGCCCCACTCCAACCCTCTTCGTGTGGGCGGCGTGATCATAGTAAATGTCGCAAACCCCCTGAGACATATATAAGTCCTTCTAATAAGTCAAATATTCTTTCTTTGTGTAATTTTATTGGTCCGATAATGAACTACTTAATAAATATGTTTCTTATTGACTTTGCAAAAGGCAAAACTATTGCGAAATTGAAAAAAGATAGTCCTACGTCGTGAGAATACAAACCGATTCAAAAATTAAAAAAATAATACGATTGTCAGAACTCTACGCCTACATTCACTTCACAAACCTTCTGCGTAGCGTGATGGAAAGTTTAGATGGGTACAGCCCTGCTCACAAATTATATTTAGAGAGGCAATTTGAAAAGCATATGACGTTGTGGTTTTTCGAGTGAGAACAGTTTTCTCCCCGTAAAAATCCATCGAAGGGCTCACTTGCAGCATCTCCTTTAAAAGGGTCTTTGAGGAATAGAGTTTTCTTTTCCACAGTAATTGTCGTGAGTTTTACAAGTCTTGCGACAATATTATTTGCAATAGATCTATCGCAATACGCGTTCTCGCGAAGCCGTTTATGGATCATTCGAAGCTCCTCGTGGATATTGACTGTGATTCTAATTTTTCTAGGTCCTTGCGCCAAAACGAACTAGATTGCGTTGGAAGGGGTATGTAATTGTCTAAGTTCATATGTTGTCCAGCAAGCAACAGTAGGAGCAAAAACATCAGGTTGAGGAAGCTGGTCTTGGGCGCACAAAAGTACCTCCTGCAATGCCCCCGCTTAGCATGGCCAACGGGCCCTTAACTGCATACATTACTCCGCACCCTCTCTCTTCTTTACCCACCCTTCCCCCTGACCAAACCAGAATTTAACAAAGGCACGCGTATGCTCGCCAACTAGTCTTCTGTCTTCATACTTTGATAGTCTGGAGAGCAGCAACTACTGAGCACTGTTTGCTGACCATCTTGTGATCAGCAGCATGGGTTATAGAACGAGATTCTGATAAAGAAAACCTGCATTTTAATTAAAATGTCGCGTGCATTTATATTTATTTGTAAATTTAGTCAAGCTAATCATATTTTTCGAGACTTTGAAGTACATTGCGGTCTTCACATGAAGTTTTATACTTGGAGTTTTTTGCTGTTGCATAAGTGATGGTCCATTTTCTTTGGATCTTATTCCTTAGTGGGAAGTGTTTTTATGTAAGGTGTTTCAAGAACTGTAAGGACACAATAGGATGCAGGCAGTAATCAAAAATTAAGTGATTAAGATAACTTCAGCACATTTTACATGCTTCTAACTGTTGATTTTAATGGTTAAAAAGGTTGTCTTTTGTCAATAAATCTTCCAAATTTGCTGACCTGATTATTCCGGAGATAGCTATAGGCACCAAAAGAGGGTTTGACCGCTGCAGCATGCGAAGCAATCTGACACAACATTGTGTATCGTTATTGTTTCTAATTCCTTCCCGTGAACTTTATACATGGAGTCAGATTGCTGTAAGTTTATTTGTCGTTCGTGTATTTTGGCGTCCACTGTAAGCTTGATCAAGTCAGGCATATTAGGGAATTTGAGGGTGACATTGTTTAGTGGCAGGTTTTTTTCATTCCGGCGGATGTAAACGCCTTATGAGAAAAGCATTTCAGGTAATTACTAACCCATTTGGCTAGCTGGGTAACAAGAGACCTGCTAATGTGGAAGTGACAGAAACATGGAGGAGGAAAGGACATTTCGGAAAAAAGTAAATGCGGGTTCTGCAGCTGAGCTGACGTGTCAGGAGCGCTTGTTTATAAAATAGTATGAAGTGAAGGCGTCAATTCTCAGTAAAATCTAAGTAAGGAATGTGTACTTCAACAAATACTTAATATACTACTCTTGGTAGGGTGAATGAAATAAAAAGCACAGTGGAGTAAAAAATTGCAACTGGGAAAACATATCACAGAAGGATGAGCTGCAATATATGATACAAACACGTGGCTGAGAAAAACCAACGATCAATTAAATTAAAGAATGTCAGTCAAAATGGATTTGCAGTCACGTCAAATACTTTTTTTATTTTTGACTATCATCTCATCCCATTCTTGCGTGGTTAACGAGACTGTGTGCTCTTACGTTTGAGCATGCGAAAGCTCACGCGTCCGTTGGTATAAACTAAACTTTCTTATACCTCTGCAGTGTATTAATTGTGCTATGAATTGAGATAAATGAATTGAAAAGCACCGTTCCACGCTACACCAATAACTGTGACCTGATGAATACAATCCATATAAGCAAAGATTTCTGAGTTGTTTTTGTCCTTTAAAAGGTGAGGGATCCTTTTCTGGCTCACTTAAAAACAATGTAAGCCCTGAACCTTCTCAGGATTTGTCACGTCTGAAAGATTTTGGTTCATGTTCTTTCAATTCTTCGCTAAATGTCTGTTTTTATAGAATTTTCTGTAATTTCACAATTCATTAATCCCTAGCCACTTTGCAGTTGGATTTTCGGCTCGTCGATGCTTCACGGGTTTTCTCCTAGGATATCTTCTGCAGATTTTCGATAATTCGTGGGAATTTTCACACTTTTATTTTTTCTTACGTATATTTAAGAGTGTACTATAAGTGTTTAATTAGGGAAGAAAGTATGGATAGTAGTGAAGATGTGATTCCCAGTTACTATGTCGAGACATGTAGGGGGTTCACCGTGGTAGGTTTATTGTATGTCTGAGGTTTCGGGTAGTGGTTTCATCCTCCTAACTTCAGCGGCTGGAAATTCAGGCGCACACCACTCATTTTATGCCGCCTCAGCCGGTATTGGCAGGCAACGTACGAGGCAAAGAGCGAAGTATTTGAGATTCAGTTTATTCAGTTTATTTGCAAGGGATAATAGGCACTGCCGTTGTGCGTTGGATACTTCGGATATGCATATAAAACTCATCCCAATAAAAAAAGTACTTGCAAGATGTAAGTAGGATAGTAGTTTTATAGTTCTCGGGACAGTTAGCTGAGGTTCAGACTGTCGAGGGAAAGTAGGGGACACGTATAGTTATTCACGCTTTTCCTGAGCAGCTGAAGCGATGTCGCCTCCATAACTGATTGGGGAGATCATTCCAGCTCTCAACTGCCTCTTGCGTGAAAACGTCAGAGCGGAGGTTCAGCCTGGACATTTTCATGCGCAGCTTCGTCGAGTGCCCACGAAGATTGGAAGAAAGGTGCTACTGAAACATCTCCTCAAAGTTCAATCCATCGTCAAGACCATCTTTTATCTTATAAACCAGGATAAGATCACCTCTTTGCTGCCTGTAACACAGGGGAAATAGATTAAGGCAGTGAAGTCTTTCTATGTATGATCAATATTTGAAACAATTTACCAGCTTTGCTGCACGACGTACTTTTTCTAGGCATGTTTTGTCCTTTGCCAGCCATGGCCATCACGCTTGTATGCCATATTCTAAATGAGGCCGAACAAAGGTGCCGCAAACTCTCCCCAAAATGTCTTTGTCAAATGTTACATATGTCCTTTTGATTGCATGTAATACACACATGTCATTTTTTGCGTCCTTCGTGCACTGCAGTGCTGGTTTCGTGTTGCTCTGTATCCAAACCCCGAGATACTTCTGTAAACATTCAGCGGAAGAGTAAAGCCTTTTAGATGATATGCCCTGATGCACCCATTTGAATGGTAGTTGGTTGGACGCAGATGAAGGACAGCACACGTTAAACTCGAGGAGTCATTTATCGGACCACGTTTGCAGTCGGTGCAAATTATTTTGAAGGGCTTTTTGATCGTTCGGTCCCTTGATGAATTGCCAGAGCTTAACGTCGTTGGCAAACATTATTTTACAGCAGTCGAGTTCCTGTAGGCTTTCATTAACGCATAGGATAAAGAGTAAGGGTCCGAGAACCGAGCCTTGAGGCACACCGCTAGTCACGTTCACCCAGTCTGACATGTCATCTCCGATACAGACCGGCTGTTTTCGACCAAGCAGAAACCTCTTTATCCAGTTTAAAAGATCACCCCTGATACCGAGTGCGCTGAGCTTTTGCAGAAGGCGGTGGTGTAGGACAGTGTCGAATGCTTTGCGGAAATCGATGTACACGACATCGACCTCGAAGCCCTCTTCTAAAGCCCTGGTCCAGACCTCCAGGTAAGTTAGCAAATTTGAAAGACAGGAGCGGCCTCTCCGAAACCCATACTGAAAATTCTGTAGAATGTTATTTTCGTCACAAAATTACTATATAGGACTCTTTACGAGGATTTCCATTGTTTTGCACGAGAGGCAAGTTAAACTGATAGACTGGAAGCTGTTTGCTGTAATCCTGCTACTTCCCTTATATAAAGGAACGAGGTTGGCTAGCTTCCACTATGAAGGCAGTCTCCTGGTCCTCATTTACAGCTCAAAGTTAATTGAAAGGGGTTTTGCCAGCTCCGTCGATAGTCCCTTACGTACCAGCCCAGAAATTCCATCGTGTCCAGAAGACTTTTCTGACTTAATTTGACTGAGGACGCGTCTAACTTCCTCGACGGAAAAGACAGCGGTTGCAACGAAGGCAGTATCTTGGCCCATTTCAAACTCTTGATTGTGTTCTGGGGATTCCACCGTAAAAAAAAACGATTCAAAAACTGAGACAGCAATTGTGTTTTCTGTGGCCCTTCAACTACTAAATTGCCAAGGCTGTCTTTTGGTTACGCAATATCATCCCTGTGTTTTCTCCTACTGCGGATGTACCCATAGAACTTCTTGGGGCATATGATGGATTCTGCTTTCAGACGGCACTCAAACGAAGGTCTGTCAATCCGTATTTGTTTGCGGCATTTATGTCATTGCTCCTTATATTCGGCGAATGTCTTTGAATCATGAAGATGTAAGTACTTGGTCCACAGCCTCTGTTTCTTCTTCAGGATCTTTTTTGTCAGCGGAGTGACCCACGGCGGCCGAGCATCTGGTCTCACTATTTTCATATGGCAATAGGATTCGACTAGATGCTCTATAATCCCCCAAAATAACAGCCAGAAATCTTCGAAATCAGTCAAGTTAACTGACCAGGGTTACTCTGAGACAACACATCTCATTGCGTTAAAATCCCTCTTCCAAACATTTCCGCACCGTTTAATTTGTGCTTGTGGGTTTCAATATGAGAGAGCACATGCAGGTAAAAGCAATATGGTCGCTTAAGCCGAGCGGAGCTTGTGCATTAACTTCCCTTATGACTCCTTCTTCTTTACTGAAGACGAGATCTAGGCCGTTTGATCGTTGTCCTACTCTCAAGCTTGTACATAATTTTATTGGTTGAACAAGGTATTCGTCTTTAGTAAATTGTTGTAGCTTGTGGTCAAATGATGTTAATGGAGCATTTGCTACATGGATCTTCCAGTCTATTCCTGGAGCGTTAAAGGCATGCGAAAGTAGTACGTTAAACCTCTTACGAAATAGTGTCAGTGCATTTAGAATTTCTAGGTCAGCGCTTTCATCCGAGCTGGGAGGTCGATAGACAACGCATAGGTGAAGTGTCGGTAACTGTTTGACACTAATCTTACATGACATTAGTTCAAAATTTCGTGGTAATAAATCGGATATTTCTTGCCGGCAGCATGAAATTTCCTTTGATGCATAAATCACAACGCCTCCTCCTCTACGTTGAAATCTATCACAACGCAACACTTAGTAGCCCTCTATATTGACTTCGATGCTACTCATTTCCTCAGTCAACCAGGTCTCTGCTGACACAATTATACGAGGTTTCTGCTCAGAGGCTAGTCATTTGAGTTCATCCAGCTTGTTTAAGGGACTCTGCTAGTTAGTGTAGTAGATTTTTAGCCAGCGACCACTGGTGCTCATAGTAGTCTTGAAAGCGGACATCCGATTATTGGTAAGGCTGTCAGAATGACTGACTTCAACCAGAGAAATGTTCGTTGGACTTGAAATATTTGTCCATCTCTTATTTTGAGGCGTTTTTCGCCGTTGCTCCTTCGTTTTTCCAGTTCTTTTACCAAATACCTCATTTTTATTAGCTCCTTCTGCTCGCAAACCGGCTGAAACAAAACACCTCAGAATACAGCTCTCGCAGAGATGATTTCCCCTGTAGCAGGAGCTGTGCTGGTGCTTCAGTTTCCAAAATAATTTTTAGGGGACGTGGTCGAGGATTTGAATCTGGCACTTGCTGAGCCCTCCCTATTCTATATGCTTTGATGGTGTTAATCGACTCATCATCCCTTAACAAAGGTTTAGCATACACTTGTAGAAGGTTTAGGTCGTGCTTAACCCTCTCCTTTGGAATTGATAAAGCTGATTCCGAGATGCCTTTTATAAATACCTTTTGCTTGCGATTGAGTCTAGGTCCTGTTGTTCTTTCACGTCTTTCGACTGACAAAGCGTTCGTTTCCTGTTTATTTATGTCGCTAGGTGTAGGTGAACTGGCTATTGGGCTGACTAAACCCAAATTTGTGAACGCTGGGGTCATCTGTGTGTTGGTAGTAAGTCGTTCTATGTTGCCGTGTTGTTCGTTTGAAAAGCCAGTCTCAGTTACATTCGAAGTCTCCTCTTCAACTTCTTGGCTTAGTTTTCGCCCACACGGCGTTCCGATAGCTCTGTTGCTCGACCTATCTGAGAGCTACCGTCGGCCATTCGCAGGCATCCTGACAGTCTTCCTCTGCTGGTCTATACGTGTGTAAGTGGCCTCCGTTTCTTTGGACCCTGTAGACGTACGTGGCGTTGTTCTGGGACGTTTCTTTGTGTTCTGAGGTCCCTTTTGGTTGTCATTTTCTCGATTGAGAGACCGGCTCCCGGTTAGGCCTTGTTCAGTGAGTGAATCATCCTCTTTTTTAGCCTTTGATGCGGTTTAAGAAGCCGTGATTGCGTATATTTTTTTGTTTTCTCGATTTCGTCAACGTTTTAGTTTCCGCTAAGGGGTGAGTAAGATTCCTAAACTTCTCTTCCTCAATTTTTTAGACCGTTTAACTCCTTTCCCATCTTTGAAAATTTATGAAGGGGTCTGAACCACGTCGTACAGGTTTCGTCACCGCGTTTGGCATCCTTCAAATTCATTAGACTTTTTGACCGTTTGGCGGGTGTTGATGGAATATCAGGCCACCCGACACTGCAACCCTTAATACTAGGTGTAATAGATGTTCCATAATTAGTCTAACCGCGGCTGCGCGTCAGTGGTCTGACGGTAATGACGTCCGTCTCACAGTTTGTTTGCCCAGATCGACTCCAACTCCCAGCGGACATTTTGCACAATGTTCCAAGAGCATTTGTCCGACAGTCATTATTGAGAAAATGATGTCCAAACGTTTTTAAAGGTATAAAACGAATTTTTAACCAGATAAACGATAAGAGGTAAACGACTCAGCCGTTCTTGGATATGTGAGTCCCTCGGTGCTGTTGACAGAGAGGCGGTCCGAAGAAGGTAAGATTTCCCACGCAATTCCGGGATAGATTTATACGGATGCATGTTAAGCAGAAAAGAATCGAATTTTTTATACCCAGCGGCAGTGGGGGCATTTAGTAGACAGATATCCTGTATAAGGTAAATCCCCTTGAAATCAAAAATTTCAAACTGAATTAGAAACACGCAGGTCCCCTTGTTTTCAAAATATGAGCCTGAATTTCCAGCCTCTGAGGATGGGTAGACGAGACGACTACCTGAAACGTCCGATACACAATAAACATCTCGTGATGAACGCTCCATCGTCTTTTATGCATAGGTAGTGTTTATACGTGCGATGGAAAGATTAATAATGTTATAAGAGCGTGCGAATGGTTTAATGAGCTTTAAAAATATATATATATTAAAGAGTTTAAAGCGGTAGTATTAGTAGTATTAGTAGTAGTAGTAGTATAAAGAAAAAAGGCACATTGGAATACCGGTTTATCATTTATATCCTCTCGGAATACACACTGCCTCAGATACTCAGTGTATATTTATGTTGGTGGATGGAAGCTCAACGATCGTTTACGGGACTCCTTCGTCCCGATCTGCCTTGGGGCTCACTCTCGAGCCCTGCTAGCAGCCGCACAGTGGGTAGCATTATAGGAATAATGACATTATTAAAAAAGATAAGGGAGACTGAATTTGCCGCTTCTGGCTTATTAGCTCTCGTCCTCCAGCCATACCGAACCACAGGTAATGTCCCTTCGGGTAATGTCATTCTGCCTATTAAAGTAGCCACTGTGAGGCTGCTGGTAGGGCTCAAGAGTGAACGCCAAGACAGAATGGGACGAGTGAGTCCCGTAATCGACCAGTGAGCATCCATCCAACAATGTTAATATTCAAAAGACAATTTGACGAGCATACGTTAGATTTCGATAAATTATCGTCCGCACTTAACCTTTATATTACTGTGTAACTAACTCAAATATGCGGGTAAGTAGACATAATCGTACGGTTGTCAGGGTGGGGGAGGGAGGGGGGAAGAAACAAAATTGCGGTGCGTTTTCTGATCATTATAATCTGTTAATATTCCTGATCGAAACCGGCAAGACAACGATCCTGTGGCTCAATGGTTAAAGCGTTGGACTTCTGATCAAGAAGTTGCGAGTTAGAGCCTCGGATGGGGCCCCAACTGGGGTTGGGTATGGCTGGCTGATGACGGCTAATAAGCTCGAAATGATCATTTGAGTCTCCTTTGTCTTTGTTGGTTATGTCATTCTGTATACAGCCTGTGACCCATCAGATGCAAAATGCCGAAATTTACGAAAGATTTGTACTCACTCGCAAACCGACATCATCGCATGCACCAAAGCTTTGAAATATTAATTAATATTTATATACTACTTTCCGGAAAGTGAAAGTTGGCGGAGGTTTCAGACGGTAACCCTCGCCATATTCGAGGTGCTAATGTACGTCGAGAGAATAAACTAACCGTTTGCTACCCAAAAGAATTTTGGTATGCATTCAATACTTTTTAAAGCATAACCAACCTCAGTGACTTTCTGCTTATCTATCTTTTTTTTGGGAAAAGCAACAGAAAGTAACCAAGGCGTAGTACATGGAATTCGGATTCACGCGAAACGGTATTTTTTGCCGAGGCCAGAAAAGGCAGCTTACATAATATAGGAGGACAAATCATGCGAAAAAATAGAAAGGCATCCTCGAAATATCTTAAGCAAACTTGAAGGAGCCCTAGGAAAGCACAAAAAAATGATAAATGCTCGGCTTCATAGGGAAAAAAAGAAGGGAAGTCCACCAAAGTAAAATAAGGCCCACCGCCACACCAATTGCTGTAACAAAATGACTAGGAAGATAAAGCATCCGAATACCAGGAAAATGGGGACCACGCGGACCAACCTACGAAAAAATCAGGGATTTGAAATACCTGGCGGAGACACATCTGGCTTTGCATATGAATGGGAAAGTGCAACGATGGTCCACGGCCTACCTAGTCATGTTTGGAAAACTGAACAACAAGTCGATTTTGTCAACACAGTACTCGCCATTTTTAGGTGGAAATAATTCAGCAAAATGCTACTTATAATAAACATTTCGTTTGAACAAGGCAAAGGCGACAAAATAAGCAGAAATTAACGAAATAATAAAATTTTGCGACCTCTTATTCAACTGCATACGGTCATTGCCTATTCAAAATTCAAGATAAACTGCCCAATTACACATCCACCTAGAGGGATGAAACGTGATAGGTAAACAAGGCATAAACTGTGGGTTGGATATATGCGGGTGCACATGGTGAGAGGGAAAGGGGGGGAGGAAAACCAGTGCAGATTTCAGTCAAAACGTGTCAAGCGTGATCACCACTGCAACGCGCGGGATAACAGTCAGTGATGCGGGGGGAGGGGGGAATGAGAGGAGGGGTGCGGGAATGGGGCTTTGTCTATTATCAGTCCTTACCACGACAGTGCGATGTTGATTACATGATCCAGCTGCTTACAGAGTTCTGGTTTTCGTCTCTGCATTGCAGCTACTTCTGTGTAGCTCAGGGTACACCCAGTCGTCGCCCCATAATATGACCTTAAATGCAGCCATTGGGTTCACCATATGGCCAATGTCCACCAGTTGCTTTGTAATTGAACTCCTGCGTATCTTATTTTCCGCCCGTAACAGCAACTTTGGCATGTGTTTAGCTGACCGAGTTGCCAACTGCCTTCACGTGTGCCCAATGTATTTGCATCCACAACTACGTGTAAACTCATAAATACAATTTGCTGTGGCGTGCATAGGCAGGTCGGTCTAACTTGAATAGTCATGGTGGTGCTTATAAACAACAACTTAGAGGCGGCGTAGTTCGTTCAATCGTGAATCGAAGTCATCACTTTATCACATTTGACACATTATCACCTTTATAAGGGAGATAGATGCTCACCAGCTTTCTTGGCACGGATAGTTCGGTAAAAATTCCTTCTCTGAAAGTGCGATACTTATCAATGAATTGCCTAGGCTACCCATTTCTAAGACAGACATTCTTCAGGAAAGTGATCTCATCACCGCTGTAGTGTTACAGTGTTAATCACGCTTGACACGTTTTGACTGAAATCTGAACTGGTTTGCTTAGATAAGTTTTCCTCTCCCCTTTTTAATCTCACCCCGTGAAAACCGCACGTATCAGACCTACAGATTATATTTTGTTTACCTGTCACGTTTCATCCCTCTAGGTCGATGTATAATTGGACAGTTTATCTTGAATTATGAATAGGCAAATGACTGTATGCAGTTGAATAAGAGGTCGCGAAATTTTATGACGTCATTAAATTCTGCTTATTTCGTCGCCTTTGCCTGGGTCGGATAACTGTCTGTCATGCGGGTGGGGGTGGGGGGAGGGGGGATTAAAAAGGGGAAAGGGGTGCGGGAATGGAGAAATGTTCTTGAAGCTTGGTTTTCAGAAGAGATTGCAGCGTAAGTTCCGGCGACGGCTTGCCTCCTTCCTGAGAAAAGTCCTCATGCAAAGAATCTAGCGAATTCGGTTGCCTTCTAAAAAAGCTCCGATTAAGTATCTTGAGATATCGCGGTGTCGGAGTACCTTAACGGTTTCGAGTTAGTCTATTTTCGAAAACAAGTAACATGCAAGTATATAGAAAACCTTCAATAGTTGTTTTTTGGAATGACAAAATAGTTCTGCGAGTCTAAGAACCGCAGTTATCTTGCTTGCGTTTGCCTTGGTATTTCTATATTTCGAAGCCGAGGCGTGACTATTATTATTATTATTACTACTACTACTACTACTACTACTACTACTACTACTACTACTACTACTACTACTACTACTACTACTACTACTACTACTACTACTACTACTACTACATCTACTACTACTACTACTACTACTACTACTACTACTACTACTACTACTACTACTACTACATCTACTACTACTACTACTACTAGTACTGTCCCGGCCCTGTGGCTGCAGGTCGCGGGGACGGTAGCACTTGGTAGACCTGCAAGCAGTGTTTGCACCCGAGACACGGCCTACCGCACACCTAAATGACCTCGAAGTGCACTGTTCGGTGTCAAGCGCCTGGCCTTAGCATCGTCGAAAGCTGCTTTAGTTTACGTCATTGCTAAAAACTTTGAAATTAGACTAGTCGCTGAACCATACCGAGAAGGAAGATAATTTGTAAGGAACCATTTCGGTCCTTACGTTTTAAGCCACAAAACGTTCAAAATGAATCTTACCAGCTACAGTAAGCAGAAATAAGGCCAAACTGGAGTTCCTTTGCCATGATAATTAGTGTCACCTACTTAGATGCAGACACACCGCTTTGAGGCAATAAATAGCTTACTTTTTATGATCATTTGTGGAAAGCCTTTTCTGCTGTGCCCATCCAAACTTTCCAGTACTACCGACGCGTGAGAGCTTGGGTGACTATCACATTCGGTGAGAGGCCAGCCTATAGGCCAACAACAGACACCTTCATCAACATGATATTCATAGTAAAGGATGTCATCGGTTACAACAGAGACCGAGGGGGAACATTAACTCTGCAGGGTGATGTTTTTGTTTATTGCTCCAGAAAGGTAGGGTTGCCAATTGCAGTGGAAAGGCAAGGGTAGGCATGTTTTGTATGGCCACCTAAATAGGACACGGAAATAGGAACTGCCCAGCCCGCTTAAACAAGGTTGCCTTACAGTAAATTTAAGGAATGGTTCATATACCCATGTTTTAATGCTTAAAAGAACCCTAGCATTAAATTTTCACCTTAATCTTAACCCTAGCCCTACTTTAAACCTAAATCCTACATTCAACACGATAATAACATTAACCCTTAGCCTAATCACGATGCATAACCTCAATTCTGACCTTAACCTCAAACTTCAACCTAACCCTAACCCTCACCTTTATCATAAACATAACTTCCTCGAAATTACGCGCAAAGCCACAAGTATCGTGAGCGGTTCCGTTTCCAGTGTCCTGTTTAGGCGGCCATACAAGGCATCTCAACCGAGGCGAGTTCGAAAATGCAGTCAGATAAAAAGAACACAAACGCTGGAACAGGTGCTTTCCTCTCCCTAGGTTTCACATTCATACTCGAAACTACCATCAGAGTTGGAACCCGGTAAGAATAATATGTTTCACAGGCGGTGCAGTAGTTATAGAGTTCAGTTGCAATGCCGATGCCTGCCTGTCAAAATTAACGGCTCTCGCATTCCCCATAGGCGGTCGCCAATCGTGCTATAATGGCTTACTTGCCTGATGCCGAGGCGGCAATTAGGAACATTTCATCCTGGGCCTTCTGGCTCACAAACAATCGCACCGAGGTCAGTGCTCGACTGCGTGATTAATAAGTCCGCCTAGACGAAGTCAGAGCACTGCAATTTGGGAGGGGATGTCATTGAACTTGGTACTGTACTTGAACTAGCTTAACCCTCACTCAAGCAGCTTGTAGTTCACGGGATTGTCACTCCTCGAGAGAATTTTGGTGTCATCGTAATGGACTGTGCGGCCAGATCTCTTCGAAATAGCCGGGACTTTAGATTTGGCACGATTTCTATGCACTACTGCTAAGTTTCCGGCCATCTGCATCCATAGCAGTCTTTGAATTTCTCTGATATGGTCGCTTTGCTTGCAACTGCACCAGATCGACAAACGACCCCAGAAGTTTCTTGCCGTGCCAGTGGGTCTTTTGGTTTCATTACCTAATGGTTGCCTCTGGTTTGTGTGCAAACTCACATTCAAGGCGTGTGCGAAGACAGCTGATAGCCTCCAAAATATCCTTGATGTATAAAACGCTCGCTAAAATATAGGGTAGGTTAGATTTAGTTTCCCTTCTTGTTCGCACATGCACCTGTTGACGGAAGTGCGTGGATAGCCATTTGCTCTGAGCACTCGTCTAAGGTATTATAGTCGGCCAACATTGTGTTCAAGTTCACAATAGTGCATCGCAACACGCTGAAATAGCACCCTTACACAAATACGTTTGCAGCTGATTAGGTGGTTTTTGTTTTAGGTTATTGCTTGCGTCATATAGGTCACCTTTATGAAAACGTTTTTTAGGTTACCACCAAATTTTCGGCAGATCAGAACATAGAGGAAGGTCTATGGTTCGTTTACCTCATTCTCCGTCCTAAATTATATATCCAGGAAGACGATGTAGAGATCTTCTTTGATAAAAGTCGAGGTACCATCCATGTAAGAGGCCTAAACTTTCGATCTGTGGCATTCGAAGACTAGCGGCTCCAACCGTTTCAGGACCATCTCAGCTATGGACTCAAAATAAATGAACACATTGGCGTGCCTTTTCCCTGCTCGTAGACTGATCCATTGACAGTGAACAACATCTTTTTACAGAACTTAAATGTGTGAGGAATTCTTACGCATCGAATACATTTATTTACTTCGTTGTGTTTGCTTTGCAAGAGTGGCTCGATGGTCTTGACCCCCAGATCATGAAAAAGAGAAGAAAAGGGGTAAATGACACCAAAAGATACCATGACCTCAAATGACAGGAGAAGTACCCAGCTAAATTCCTTCACGAATTGTGTTGAAGAATAGACCGTGGGTGTATGAATTGGCGGTTAGAATTTTGAGACCTCGAAACAACCTCTTTGCCAGTCGGTATGCCGTGGTAACTTTCGGGGATACGAGAGGCTGGAGAGGAACACACAATCTCTGTGAATCATGGGAAGGCTATATAATCACCTTGCATCGACCGACCTGCCATATTAGTGTGAGTTCTGAAATGTAAAAACCGTCACAGTAACCTCGCGTGTCAGAATGCTTATGAGGTTGCTTGCATATGTGCCAGAGAACTTATTATCCACCACTAAACTTCTGCTTTCTGAAGCAGTTTGTTTGGTCCAATAAAACGATAGAACACCCCTTGTCCACGGGTACGACGACGATGTTTTATCGGTTTTGAGTTCCCTTCGTGCATCACGCTTTACCTTGGGGAGTACTTCTCTTGGCCTGTAAGCCATGAGGAGAAACTTTGCTTGATGTTGGATAAGGTTTTTGTCTGACTGATTCATTTCACCTCTGCAATCAGGCTGACAGGTTTGGGATCAGCTGTGTTGAATGATACAACGTGCCCAAACACATACACTTGGTCCTTCGTCAAGTTTCTTTGTGACCAGTTGTGCACCAATTTGTTGTTTTTATGCAACACTGGCCTATGCATTTTCCAGAACTGGGTTTCCATTGCTGCGCCCAGGATCGCTAAATATTCAGATGTTCATTCGGCAACGATCCACGGGAGTACTTTTGGGCAGTTCATGCCCACGAACTCGCAGCATCTGGTCTTCTCTTGGTCAGTTCTTGGATGGTACTTACGAAGCTTTGCGCAGCAATTTCAAAGGAGCACTCGGATCATTCATCTGCCAGTTTAAAATATTGTGCGTTTTTAATAAAGCCCGATTCAGTAACAGATTATTGTCGACAAACGTGTACGTAACGCGTATCTATACAGACGTAAGTGCCTATCGAAAGGCAAAGGGTATACTGCAATAACTGAACAATTAAGAAATTTTCGCACGGCTTGCAATCAATGCAAGAGTTGTCAATTTGGATAGGCAAGCAATAACACAGTATTTATAATATAACTGCGCTGGCCTGCAAAACACCTTACCCCATCGGATTATGTCTCTGACGCGGGAATTCAGTGTGAATCTGAAATTTCAGGCAAGTAAACCTCTTTTTCCAGCGATCTTGTTTACTTCTTCCCAAAGGTATGATTATAATAACGCTTGCGGTCATAAGCAGCTTTCTTAAAAAACACCTATACTCTTCACTCGTGCCCTCTGAGTCATTTTCATCCCTGTAACATACCCAACCTTAATCTCCCTAAAGTAATTTTACGACCAAACAACAGTAATTGATACTAGGCTCCTAATGCTCATCAAGGTAGAAGGGGCTGTGCTAAATAGACCAATGTACCCTCGATAATTTGGCTGTTTTTGTAGCTTACATGCAGTAAGTGAGAGGAGAATCAATAAGGTTCCGAACTCTAAATTTTTAAAATGCTCATTTGTGTTTTCTTTTGATGCTTCTCTATTCCTCCTACATGATTAAATTTAGTTTTAAAATGATTCCGTTATGCGTTCTTTCTGTATTTCTAGTTTTCGACGGAAAAGTTGGCCTTATAATGTGGTAAGGGACTATTTATAAGCAAACCCTTGTTTTCTTGTGAAGAATGGCCAGTTCATTAAAAGTTCAAAGCAATGAGTACCTGAATGGCGCGGCTTTGGTAATATTGTCATTTTACTGCAAAGTTCATTGTTTTTCCATTAGCTAGGTCATTAACTGGACATATGGGTTGATGTTCACAGCCTAAATTGGACCATTCACATGCTATCTGAAAGATCTAATCGCTTAATTAAACTCTTGATAAATGAAGGCATTCTTAAACGTTAGTCAGAATTGATTGTTCCTTTCCTACGGCTTTTTAATCTTCACAGAATTTAATCACTTAATTTGAGTACATCAGTAGGAATGAAGCTTTTTAGACTCATGCCAAAAGTTCCATCCTTGCCCTTGTTTTAACTTTATCTTAAAAATTTCTCTCGTTACCGGAATTTCGATTTTGATGGGATATTTGAGGGTTATCTTGGTACGATATATTCTGACATATTTTATAGAAAGCCTAAGTGAAATCAATGTAAGAAAAATTTGTATATTCTGTAGATTGATTATAATTTTTTCCTAAATTCTGTCTACTCACGACATAAACGCACTGTAAGCAAGGGTTTTTGAAAATTCAATGAATACTATTTCAAACATCGGGAGTAAGAATACCAATGATGATAAACTGAAGTAATTGACATGATACTGTAGCTTTTTTGAGTACAAGTCGCAGTTTTTGAGCTAATCGCTCACTATCACTGAAGTCGTCATAAACATAATCCTCTTTAGTACGCCGAATGCCAAAATATTATCTTAAAAAGAATTTTCATTGCATAGCGCGCGCTCTCTTTGATTATTTATAATGTGCGATCGACCTATCGGCATCGAAACGCGGGTTTTTGCTAACCAAAATAGCCATTAGCAACTGGCAACATCAGCACCATAGGCGAACCAGAGGGAGAGAAAGAGAGAGAGTTAGAAAGGCCACAAAATGTTCTTTGCTTTCCTCATATATTTTGTCATTGCAATCGATGTAACTCAATTCTTTGTGAGCTTCAGGTTAACTGAGGTCTGTGCGTTTGGCCTCCGCTCCCCAAATTTTGGTTTAAAGGCCTTATAGTAAGGTAGATAACATTAGCCAAAAGGATTTGAAGCTGTCCGCTAAGTGGTAGTCTACAACAGGCATTTTGCTGTTTTTCACTTCCCCTACCTCAGCTAAAATTCCCTCGATGATTGACATGGTGTAGTCTTTGCAGTACTCAAGTGAAATTGAAAAACAATGTATATTGCTACTCAACTGTATCTAAATGTATTTATGTTATGGGTGACATTTCAAAATCTCTCCATCGTTAACACGTTTTTGTACCTCTTTACAACGGCTTTCCCAGGTCATGCCAACAGATGCCTACTAGCTGTTTTTTTCCAAATCTGAAACTCATTGAACGTGTCAATTGCGTAGGTTTACAGCGTATCTAATGAACTGCAATGGATAAGATTGCCTAAAGGGAACTTTAGCTTATCCGTAGATGAGCTCTTGAATGGTAAGTTAGGCTGTTGGATAGAATTCAGTACTGCTCATGATAAGCGGTCCGAAAATCGTAATCCTTGGGATAAGTTCATTTTTTCTGGAGGAGCATACAATCTTAGTTGCCAAGATTCTGGGCACTGATCCCGAACGAAACTTTCGGTATAGGAAAAACTCGTGATATGTCCTGGCCCCAGGCATTAAATTCTTATCTAATAATAATAATAATTAATGTCTGCTATGCTGCCTTCGAGTTGTTTATCTGAGAAGAGGCAGTTAAAAGTCACACTTTAAGCCTATAGGCATAATTTTTGCTCCTAAAATTAAAATGATACGTAGAGAAAAACAAAGTAAGATGTTCAGGAATTAATTGCGTTACATCAGAAGATTATAAAACCAAATGCAAAACGAAGCTTATCCGGATTTCTTTTTGAATCAAAAAAACTTCGTCACCATTCTTATCAATGACAGCAGTCTAGTGTAAAGATAATTTTGTTATGCCACATCCAAAAGAATGGAACTTTGCTTCCAGAAGAAGGCCCAACAAGTTCTTTTCAACCTCCTCTCTTTTTCTAAATGTTTTTGCCTTCTATAGTATTTTTATTCATTGGATCAAATAAAAATTTATATGCACTAAATTAGTTCAGTGTACAAGCTGTAGATGAACCACCCAGCATAACAATCTTGCCTTTCCCAAGTTTGTTTTGCGCCGTGTGGCCTTGCAGTGTCACACTGGAAACGAATGCCCTCCTTGTTTAGTAAGCCAGGGCGATTTTGACGTAATTTTTCTTGAAGACGATCTAATTTTTTTAATAATCATCTACAGTAACTGATAATGGTCGATACCTTTCATGTTACAAAAAATACAGAGCAAGGATTCCTATAGATGTACTTCTGGTTTTGGAATTGGCACTGGCTTTTCATTAAGCGATAAAAATTGTCTTTCTCGTTTTCGGTTGCGATGTACAAACAATTTTTTATCACATGCAAAAGTGAGATGCAGAAATGACAGGTTGCTTTTTCTGGGTAGAAGACTGCTGCAAGTGTTGGAGCATTGTGTTGGAATCTCAGATGTTAGCTCACATGAGCCCAAATTCCCGAAATTGCATGTTTTTCCAATTCGTCTGAAATGACTATGAATAGCTAGGTAACAAATTTTATAGTGCTTAGATCCCCAATTACTATTGAAAAAAACCTTCTAATTTCAAATGTTTAAAGACATGCCGTCAGGTTGACAACCGTGACTGAGATCTGTTCGCCAATTAATTTGTCGTAACAGACGCTTTTGAACTCTAATTCAATTCAGTCTGTCGTGATTTGTACCAACTTTACGAGATGTTAGCATAAACAATCAGTCAGTGAGAGATTGGACAATAAAGACGACAAGTTGAACTGCTAGGCCACAAGTGGCCATATAACAACAAGTGCAAGGTTTGAAAATTTAGTTTTGAGTATTACGTCGAAGATCCGCGCAAATATTAAAAAATAATATTTCATCCACCCTTATTACAATTTATGTATAAACGTCACCTTCTTCAAAACAACTGCCAAGAATGAGAGGTGAACTTGACTAAAATGTTCTTTTAGCGAGCGAAAATAAGGTAGAAAATTCTGAAATTCTGTAAAGACAAAACATTTACCCAAAAGCAACACTATTCACGCTACCTCAATGATTTGATGACAGAGAGAAACATTCGCGCAGAATGTATCCCGCACCAAGGCCCATGCATAGCTTTATGCTCTAAACTATAAGGTTCAAATTTTCTACCCGTTCTTTAATGCCAGCTCCCTGAACATTTTGATCGCACTCGAAAATCTCCCCTGAAACGTGTCGTTTCGGTATTCTATAGTTGAGGTGTCATTAGGGAAGCCTTGTATGACCGCCTAAACAGGACACGAAAAAAGGAACCATCCGCCCACTTAACATATGTAACCCTACGGTAAATTGCAGGAACGGTAAATATACCAGTCTTAACGCTAACACTAACCCTAACATAAAACTAAATTCTTACCTTAATCTTAACCCTAGTCACACCATAAAACTAAACCCTACGATTAACACGATAATAATGGTAATCCTTAGCCTAATCATGAACATTACCCCAACTCTGAACTTAATCTCAAACCTAAAACTAACCTTAAACTTAACCCTTAACTGAATCCTAAACATAATTTTCCCAGAATATAGCGCAAAACCACACGTATTATGGGCGGTTCCTATTTGCGTGTCCTGGTTAGGCGGCCATACAAGGCATTATTATCGAGGTGTCTGCAGGCTGTTTTGTTTTGCCACTGCAAGAGGGTTCGGGCTTTTAACTCAATGGACTGCATTTGGCCGGCTCACCAGACAGAGAACCATGTTGCGGGCGGACAGCTGCGCAGTGTCCAAAAGGTTGTTTTTTTTGACAAACTCAACCATTTTGATCTAATAAGAAGACAAGACCAGGATAACTGGAGATGCGCGTAGGCACAAACCAAGCAATACCCACCAAAACAGCACCAAAAATGTTTGAGATAACGTGCTCTGCCAACGAGTTAGGCATAAGTGGGGAAGAAGAATGCCAGCGCTTTCGTATGCCATCCTTACTGAACTCAGACAAATCACTCCTTTAAATACTAAAGAGGCTGAAATTATTTGGCGAAGTGGGGAGTGGGGGTACAGCCGCTATCACTACTGTTGCTTACGTCATAGTTGTTCGAGCAAAAATCAACCATGAAATTTTGAGCCTCCTTTAGGGTCTGCCTGGTGTCTCACAGAAGCGCACAAAGGAAGCAACTGTAGATAATTCCCCATTCAGGAATATTGGGAAGCGAGGTTGTTAGAACACTATTAAACCACTAATGAACGTCGGTAACGCATGCTCAGTGATGGGCGGTTTTTACAAGGCACGCTAAGTAATAATTTAAATAAACACAAACATCTAGATTCGACAATTTGAGTGTAAATTAGCGATGGGTATGTGTGTGGCGTCCTGTGTTTCCGATCGATTTGATTTTTGTGGGTAACTCTGTTATGTCATTCAAGTGGATATATTTCATTTGCAACCTTTAGAAATGATCCTAGTTAACTATTTAAATTTAAATTTTCGTGTTGAACGTCAAAACAATATTTGTCCAATCTTGATGGAAGCCAAACTTTAATCCGAAGAAGTACTATTTGCTAAATAAGTTTGGCTCACCACCTGGATTTTTCAGTATGGCATGCAGACCAAAGTTGCAGTCTTGTGATTCAGGAAAGCAGCGTCTATTTCAGTTGATGGCAAAAAAGCGATTGCATGTTATGGAACTCGCGAAATAATTGCTTTCTTATCAAGTCCGCAGTATTTTTTCATTCACTGTTTCTATGTAAAGTTTTCCACTTATTCTGGGTAACGTATGGTCATTTTTAAAAGTTCAAAACACCCATTCCAGCTGGAACAAAAATAAAGGAACCGAACTATGCCCAATGTCTAGCATTTGGCTGCGTGTTCAGTGAGTCATTTCGGAGTTCTTCACGCATAGTTTAAGCAGCTTTCCCCATCCTGAGTAAAGTATCAATAACTGAATTTTTTTAGATTCAGACAGAAATATTAACAGGAAAGCAAGCCCTGTCTTTTAATATGTTAAGTGATTATGACTACTATGCTCCTAAATGAATACATAAATTATTGTCAGGAGAGCCGCGGAGATGAGGATAATATGTAAAAGCTATTCTTTTGGACTTATTCTGTCTTCATGGGGCAAATCATAAACGTGATCACAATCTAGAGCCAGGAACACAGAAATGCGCACTCTGACTGCGCAGAAGGTGCCTGAAGGGGTCCAGTCTATAGGCGGGCAGTATTACCTGATAGAAGTTCATTGCTATCCCACCATCTGGTAGTCTCTGTTGCTGTAGGCCAGATATTTATTAATTCCAATAAACCAAAAATGGTACGCTGTCTTCTATGAGTAAACCTACTCAAAATAAGATGGTAAGGGTTTTGAAATGGAGATCATCCATCAGGCTAAGAAAATGTTAGCCTCTGTTAGGAGTTAGACATTAATGAACGCGGTTTCGCTGCTGCTAGCCTCTCGACCACATCTCATGCTAAAGTGCACCTACCGTCTCGAACCTCCGTAAACACTTACCGCAGTGAATGGCAATTTAAAGTTTTGGCCAGTGCCATACAACTGGCCCTACCCCTTTTCCCCATAATTTACTTAACCCTCTTCTCTGATGGCCTTTTAAGTGTTATTTTTATTAGTGTACATACAGTAGTGGTGCATGTTACCGATGCATTTCCATGAATTCCGTTGTTTTTACACCCCAGACGCTGACTGCCTGAATATTTAGGGTGACCGCGCCTCGTGCTATTACCAATGAACTGAACCAAAGTGCTGCCAACCGTTGCCGTTCGCACATTCAAAGAGTTAACTGTTTTCAATTGTATTGAACTTAACTTAACCGTTGCAGCAATATCAAACAGCATGGGCGTGTACTGAGTAGATGCAAGGCGCCCGGCATACGATTGAAGATGATAAAAACTTTGACTTTTTTGGTGAAAAGTAACTCTAAGAGGGACTAAAATATTTGCCGGAGCTACGGCAGTCTGGATATCAGGTATGCAATTGAATTAATGACTGAAAAACTTCTTGACTCTCAAGAAAGCGGCTGAAAGGGCACTTTCAACAAAGTTGGTCTCCTGACTGACCCAGCAGTTTTAAAGGGTAGCTAGTGAGTATTTAGCCCTTGTGTAAAACGAAAATATCAGTCACATATAAACGTGTTCCGGGCGTGAAAACTGCTTCCGATTCCTGCCAAATTACAAGGAGTATTACTTGCTTAATTTTTCATAAATATCCTAGTCGTCATTTTTAGCCTGTTTATGCAGTCCTTAAGTAGTAAAGTATAAATGTTTAGTTTTAATCGGAGAGTCATGGCCCCACTTAAAATGTGAATAAAAGGTTTCGGTCAGCTGCATAAAAATTATCAGTATCTGACAGGAAATTACATAGGCGTAGTAGCTGTTCAAAATTTACCTAGATTTAACCTTAAAAAACAACAGATTGCGTTGAGATTCGTCAACGAAGTGCGCTAATAAAGAATATTTTCAAAAGTCAACTTTTTAGGGAAATTTTTAGAATAATGAAAGAATTTTAAATTGGACTTTTGTTAAGGAACTAAATTTTCGCTTTGGGTTAGGTTTTATAGTTCGACAAGTCTCTAAATATGACCGAAAGTCTCATCTACGTGATAGAAACCTCCGAAAAGCACACTGCAGGGTTATAAAACATCAAATAATCTTTCATCTAAAGAGTTGGAAAAACTCAAAATGCAGAACCTATCATTTCGTTCAATTGATTGAGACTACTGAAAACTGTAGTGAATCAAATAAAATTTCCCTGACTGCAGGAAAATCAGAGGAAACCCCTTTAGCCAAAGATCACAATTCTTGAGGGGGAAAACGCTTCCTTGATATCCAGCGATGGTACCCCTGTATGCATGTAAGAAGTCCAAGTCGGTAAACGTACGTTTCCGCTTATTTATCGTCAGGCCTTTACAGTAATATAAGGGAGGGTATGGTAAAAAGCGTTTAAACATTTAATGAACAGTACGTTTGGAGGGAAAGGGTTGAGGACCTTCAGACATCTTGTTTTGTCAGGAGCTTAGGCGAGGGGGTTGGAGAGTGACATACTTATAATTATGACTACTGATTGTATATCAATTTGTTAGTCGCTGATTATTGGCCTGTTGACATCGGAGCCTATCAAATATTTTAAGAATGTGACCTTTGTGCGCGAACGATAGCGAAATACTCGTAATTCCAGCCAATAACATCTCAAACAAAACAAAACCTTATCATTACATCGAATTCTTTTGGAACCGTTTTGAAATCTGCAACTACCTTTAATACAGTTTGCTTATCGCCACAAATGAATGCTGGAAAATACTAGGGTACAAAGTGTTGTCAAGGAAAGTTCTGATGATGGATAATTTATTATTAATTTATCATACAAAAAACTGGAGTTTCTGATGCTTATGTATCTAAGCGTTTTGTTTATTTTAAGCATGCTATATTGACAGTACAAAATATACACCAAGGTTTATACGCAAAACGTTAATGAAACGCAACCCTACTTAAATGAAGTAAGCACCGGTTCTTTAGCCACCCGACAAGAAAATCTTTGTTGATTTAATTTATAATGGCTCATGAAACGCAAATTGTTTTTAATTTACTCTAACTATCAAGATCGATAGTTTTAGTCAATGTTAAAAGTGTATTATAATATTTAACTTCGTTAGGGGAGCTCTCACAAGAGCTTCTTTCCTCACTATGATATATTGGTTCCTCCCTCATTAATTTTGACTAAATACTTAACGACACATAGAAATCATACGACACTCACTGTATACTGACTATAATTGTGCGCGTACACTAATATTTTAGTGAAGGCTATTTAACGGTGTCAAATTGTCGGCTGATTTTGGGAGTTTATTCCCTTAAACGACTGGACAAGGTAAGGCATAACAGTGCCTAAGACAAGAAGGTATATCATGCCAATTTGTCCAATGTTAGCCAAGTAAGGGTTTTTTTAAACGGTTTTTATGAAATTAAATTTTTCACCTCTTTGCACACATAGAAAGGGACACTTGCCTTAAAAGTAATTTTTTTGAGTGGCATAGGCGCAGTACTATCCTAAAAATATGTGTTTTGTTTTTTTCAGTGATAGCTGGATGCCCATCTTCGTCTATAGAATTTGTTGATTGTTTGCCTGAATAAAAATCAATCGTGATTTGGCAGACTTTTACAATATCGACTTTCATATAATGTGTTTTAGTTTTCCCCGATTAACAAGTACACTTTTATGTTGATACCTGGAATAAATCCTGCTCAATTGAAGCCCAAATTTGGCCATTGACCACATACCAATTCAGCGATTTGATCTTTATGATTTATAAGGACTGCAAAGTTGAAATTTGTGATTTTTCCCAGAAAATGCGTTAATTCAGGCGCTATGGGCCAAGGCCGTCAACCACAACAAAGCTGCATGTCATTTATTTATTTAAACTAGCAGATTATGGTGAGATTTGCTAGTCTTAGGCCTTATGATGCGAGGCCGGGAGTTGACCTTATTCATGTGGTCATTTGATGTCAAAAGGACATTGCGCATATTCTAATATTAAATATTTCGTAAGTAAAATATCCTTCATATCTTCCAAGTGTTGCCTCTGTGTTACGATAAGTGATCTGATACCCACCCATTCACCCCTTTGCTTTTACTTCATCCGTCTATTATCCGCAGATTTTCATCTCTCGATTTCACGTTTGTTCACTGTTCCTGTTTTTTATGGCCAACTTGGTGACCTGGTGCAGGATAACTGGAAACCAACGCCTATAACGCTTGACATCTTTAATATTCAATACTGCTTCTCGCCTTACTAAACCGCTGGATTTCAAAGATAGCGGACACGTGCAGCATCGTTTTCAGCAGCCTATTCTTTGTATGAAACTGTGGCACGCGTATTTAAAATTACCTGTTAGTAAGAAAGTGCGTATAATTGCACTTCAGATTCACCCTTGTTTCCAGAACTGGAAGGTGAAGGCGGACCTTATGGATAAACAATCATTTAAATGAAATGTGAGCTACTTAACGTATTTGTCAAAGTAAGTGAGAAACACTTACTACAATATTTGAGGTTGCCAAAAAGAGGTAGATTAGAGTTTCGTCCTAAAAAACTCACTGGAGCACATTGTAGTATTAAAAGTCTTTTATTACTCTACTGGATATAACATAGAAAATATACCCTTGTAATTCGGTTGGTGTTGTGCTTAAGTGAAGGGAAGTTAGGTTTAGGGTTAGGATTTGAAATTGGATTGGATTTGTGACACGTGAATAAATCCCATCGTGAAATTTGGCGCAAGGAAACCTGTCATACGAGGGGCACGTATTTCCGTCTCCAAACGCTGCACTGATTGCCCGAGTTCCAGAAAATGCCAGACAAATAGAGTATTCAGGTAACGACAGCGATCGTGGCCACGCGGATAGAGATTTTGATTGCCTGCACTCAGAAAAGCTAGAACCTGCTCAATGGCTACTGTGTCCCAACACCTGCATGATTTCTCGCTCTCTCATTCTCATGATACTTTCCATTTGCATCTACATTCGATCCTCATCAGGCCACTCCTTCTGAGGTAAATTGTTCCTAAAATCTCTGCTTTATTCTTCGCTATCCCTCCTCTCAAGTTAAAACTGATGTCTTCTTAAACGCGACATGACGTTACTGTTTCTTCCAAATCCGGGTCCGGGTAAGAGGTTCAATTCCAAGTTTCCTTATGTTTAACTAAGGAGGTGTTATTCAAAGCGTCGTTTGACCTATCTGCCTTCAACAAAATACCTGAAGTTTAAAACTCATGTAGGAAATTTTGTAGTTTTGAGCATTTTCGCTCTGGAAGTTCCTTTGTTCATACACTATAACATGCCAGCACTTACCTGATTTTTTGGTTTGCCATGCTAGTTTCCCTTGAGGTGTGCAGATTATTAAGAAGCCGGATTGGTTCCTATGCAGACATAATGATTCCCGGTATCTCTAGTTGATATATTCAGAATCATTAAGCTGATGAAATCTCCCTTGCAGTTTATGGATTTTACTTTTAAGCGTAATATTAAGTGTGCCGAAGTCATTGAATGATATATGAAAGACAAAACAATCTTCACGGAGGACATATCTGTTAAACATGCGTGAAAAACCTATTTGAAAAGCCTTATCGTGCAAGAAAACAGGCCAGCGAAATCATCGACTTTAACGTTATATGATATCAGAAGTATTTTCCCTTCTCATTCAAGGAATTTAGCTCACACTATAAGAGAAGTGAAAATAGTAAAGCTTCTTCTTAATAAAGGTTACGAGAGCATAATCAGTGCGAATGCTTACTAACCGGATGTCCGTGCAGCAGAAAAAGCCCACTTAAATACAGACATGGGTTTGGAAACAAGAATAAAATGATATAAGTGCTTAATGAATGGGTTAAAGGAAATGACAGGGGTTCGAATTTGCATGTCTGCAACAGTCGTAGTCAGGATAAGAACTAGGCGATAGAACTACACAACTATCTGTAGAAAAGTTTCTTAACAATCTAATCTGCAGCAATTTGGACAAAGGTATTCGCTTCAGCGTCTCCAATAACAATAGTTTATCCTGTGCTTAAACAGGAATATGCCGAAAAATGTCAGTATAAGAAAAGATGCTGTAGGCAATTTGACCGCCTAAAGCGGACCAAGTATCCGGTTGACCATTCGTTTGGAAATTCGTCATGGTAGATGTTGTGTAGATATTTTTGTCCATTTGTCCAATAATTTGATTCTCATTCAACGTCCATTGTACTCGTTCTCTCGGTTATCTCCGAACGCCCACGCGTGTTAAACTTTAAGGTGCCCATATCACTGATCAAGTCCTGCTCATACAAATCCATCACAGTACATACACGAATCGGCTGAGGAAAGCTTTCACTACCTTAGCTTACTGTTATTGTGCGAGCAAGAAGCCACACTTTATGGGGCCTTCGGAAATCTAATGGCATCATCCGTGGTGCATTAAACACACCCAAGATTTCAAATGGCTAAGTTATTTAAAATGGAAACAATTTGGACTAGATGTTAGATGTTCTCATTCGGCTTCACGCAAACTAGAAATAATTCTGCCTCTATTTGGCATTCTTATTTTTTGATAGATAGGTAGTTATCATTGACCTATATATCCTTTCGTATAAAACAAATGATGCCATTATATCCACCATCCATTAAGCCAACTGTCCACAAACCTCACCCACGCAGCAAGTGCATAAGTTTCTAGCGATGCGAAACACATGGAAACTTTGCATATCTAACTACTATTAGCCCGAACAGCTTTGACCTAATACCACAACTACATAAACTTTCCCTATGGCTAGCGTAACTCGTCATGTATCTACAAAAACTATCACGAAAACCCATGCACTTAAACGATATTTATACAAGATTATGCAAATTCGATGGTTAATTGCCGAAGATAACAGGCTTTGATGCCTCAATCGAAGGCAAATATCATTTTGCAACCTTCAGAACTATAAAATTATGAAAATGATAGGCTAAATTCTGATGTATACGTTCAGGTCAGATATAAGGGCAAACTAGTTTAGGGATTCAGAGTTCAAGTAGCAAAATACAAAAGCCGTATTTACAGAAGGAATAAAAAGAAGTCAATATGGTTAGAAAAAAAGACGTAACAACTAGAATGGACTGCAATGAGATCTCTACAATCTCCGCAGACTTAGCTGAGACACTAAAGAAAGATGATCAAAGCATTATACACGCTTACCTCCAAGGAACAATATTTCAAACAGAAAATCTGATAACTGAGTCAGCAAAAGCCTGGAGGTACGTAATACACTTGGGCTACGGGATCGGCCTCTTTGCGTACTGCCTTCTAAAAAGAAATCCCTGCAGCATGAACTACCTCCCCGTGTTGTATGTCCAGTATCAGTCCGAAGAAGCAATTTTATGCTTCGACTGGAAACAACCACTCTATTCATACGAAGATCCCATGGCCGGCTAGGTGTTCTCAACAACTCGGTCTCAGCCTTTGAGTGTGCAAGATCTGTGCTAGTTTCTAAGGGGGAAGGGGTTGGCTTAGAATTTAAAGTCATCGTGGGCTATATAAAGGATGATTATGCCTCCCAAACGTGTTCACCACAATTTAGAAGCTGAGCAGGATCTTAAGCAGTGGAGATGATGTTAAAACTGGATTTCTAGTTCGAAATCAGGCCTTTTCATCTGAGCCATTTAACCATTTTCTATCGGTTCATTTCTATCGGGAGGTCAATCAACAAGAATACAAGTTTGCTCAACCAAATCACTTTTGTGTTCCCGTATTTATATTACATGACGGCCTCGCCAGCACATGTGTACTACAATTAGCAGCTCTCACGATCACCGCTGTGGGTCGTAATTTATGCGATGCTGGCCTGGCCGTCCACGTCCGAGTCGTTAATGGCCGTGATGTCATCATCCATGTGTACATGGTCGTGATACTGACCTGGCCATTGGGCTCACTGTTATCGGACGTGTTGGTCACTGCCTCAACTCAAATAATGTCCTTTAGCATTGACATCATACGTCGTTTCTGAAATGGGTATTATCAAGAGAGTTGGTGACAAGAGCACGAACCTTTTTAATTGCAGCTGAAATGCAGGTCAAGAGAAAAGTCTGAGTTGGTTTCAGCTGGCGACCTTCCTAGCAAAGAGGTAACGTATAAACCATACAAAGAAAGTTATGGAGTAAGATCATACCACTTATTAGTTATAATATTTGTTTTTTTCCTTTTAGGCAACGCCCTAAAAGGCTAGATAAACATTTTATGAATGCAAGAACGCAAGAAAGGATATCTTCATAAGTACTCAAGCCTTTTTGAATGTTATAAGATCCAGGTGTCAGGTATAGATTTTGGAAAAATATCTTACATTATTATCAGTAAAAGCGGTCTATCAAAGAAAGATGGTTGCCGATTCGAAGGTTGCTAAATCAAGAGGCAAGTACGAAAGGTTGGTTGGACAACTTTTACTGCTGCAGGAAAGCGTACAGGAAGCTCACCAGGCCGTTGCTGCAAGAGTTCTTATCATCCAAATGACAGCCATTAAGCTTGTTAGATCCGAGAACCAGATATGAGCACCTGCAATTCGTCCACCTTCAGCCAATCAGCGAACGAGGCAGCATCGATTAATTTCAAGTTTCCGGTACGACAAGGCCAGGTCACACACGGCTCAGTACTTTGATTGAATGGTGGCGTTATGCAGACTGAAGGCATCTTGAGTGATCGACCGCGCTGATGACCGTGGGAGCAAACTGCCCCAGGCGCACTGCTATATGGAGTAGCAGAAAAAAAATGTACATCCCGTAATTCCGCAGCTTAGGTGCACCACGCTCAATAAAGTAACATATACATAAACACACGCTATTCATATCCTCTTAAAGCCTGCTTAAAAGGCGGCATTGCTCTAGTTTTCTAGATCTGCTTCCTGCTTACCGTGTGTGTTAGCCAGTCTTGTCCGTTCGGCAACAGCCCGTTTAAATTGCCTTTTCTACATTTTATTAGTTTCAGTCCGCTTTTCGGCTCCCAGATTTTTCTTAAAAATGAAGCGCTGTGGCACTTGTTACACCGTTTTTAACCGCTGTGAGTTGTATATTCGCCAGCTGTCCTATCTCCAACCATCCACTTTCTGAGGGGCATTCCAGTGCTTTGCCAGGGTTTCAGAAACGTGGAGATTCTATCAGAAAAGCAACAAGATGTTCGGTACACTGATTTGCAGATAAATGTTACACTTTTGCTCTTGACTGAGAAAACTTTCTGAAATATTGGAAACTGGATCGGAATATATTTTCCCTCAAACAAATATAGTTTTTCGGGTTTTTACTTCTGACTGACTGGTGGAATAAAATGAAGGGTTTTCAATTTGTGCACGAAAAGTGCAACTGAAATTACACGTGGTAGCCACATTGAATGAATACACATTAACATGCTCTTCGAGCGGTTAAAAGAGGGAAAGAATCAGCCTTATTTACAGATGAAAACGCCAAAATATGCAGCAAAATTTACCCAAAATAAAAATGCATGAATTTAAGAGTTAATAAATTTTAGGAAAAAAACAGTTGGTATGGTTGAATTTATAATCTTGCTTCTGGCTTTCATCCTAATTACATGCTAGTAATAGTATCAAACAAACTAAAGTTAATGTAGGGGGATAGGGCGATGTAAGATCGGCTATAAGCACCGGTCTCAACGAAGTAGATTCGCAGCAGTTCAATTAGAATAATATGTTGAGCAACTTGATCGAGTATTCGATTCGCAGATTGCCTAACCACGATAAAATTTCCTTGTCTCTTGGTTTTGACCGGAAAAGAAATACCAGACAGGAATAGCACAAGAGAGCGGGCAAAAGAATATCCTTATTGGGAAGGCAAAGAAATGGTCAGACGACAGTAAAGCATAACAGGGGAATACAGACATCAATGAAACATCGGATTCAGTGCAGTGAATTGTGTTGGAAATGCCGATCGCGAATGCGATAACAATGTGAATAAATTTTATCAGAGACGTTTGGACATGAAGATTAGAAGTTCCAATTGATTACTGAGCAACAGAAGAGCGCCTAACAGCGGGAAATTTATTACACACCATGTAAAAAGTCAGCGCTATATGAACTTCGCAGACATTTAACCTCTAGATGAACTCCTGATGATTCCACAAACAACAGTTTTCTGATGAGCATGCTCAGATAGGAACGAAACCCTCTGCCTGAGGTTGCATAACAAATCCTATTTATGATAGGATGGCTGACAAAAATATCATGTTTCACACAAATAGTTGATTATCGAATCGATAATATCCCTATGTAGTGAAACTAGGCCACGAGATAAGTTGCAACATTGAAGTACTTACCAGATTTTATGAAAACGAATAAAGTTAGCGTAACCAATGTTGTTTAACTGAGGTTGAAAAGAAAAAGTCCGCTGGTCTAAAGACAATCCCACTGGCGATGCTGCAACCCAATGTTTTCCTAAAGGAAGTGCGACTGAAAATATTATGGCATACAAACCAGTGAAGAGGAAATGAACATGCAGATAAATGGAAAGCAATTGCTTGGGCCCCTTGCACCGACGTTTGAACACGTGCCCGCATGCTCTTCTAACAAAGATAATCGTCCCTGTTCCTGCAGTGAAATGAACAGCTCAACAGAATTGAATTCATTTCATTCGTTTATAATAAAATTGAAAACTGGTTTAGACGTATTACCTATGTTGGCGTGCGGTGGCTAACAACTCCACTCAAATGGATGTAAACGGTTTGGAGGAGAATAAACCGAATCAAAGCATCGGTGCATTTACTTCATTAATTTGAATTTTGATGGAAAGGCCACGTTTTTTTCAAAATTGCAACAGCTCACCTGTCACCTTGCTTGATGAAGTCAACCACATTGGCGTTGATTTCAGAGCCAGCGGTGAAGCAAAATGTTTGACCCTAAAAGATCATTTTGCAAAAAACTGTGCTTTGCGCGGCTCCTAACATATAATGTCTTCCAACAAATCATTCGTGATAAAACTAAGGATCATGAGCATCTTGCTCTATGTTTGGTCGTTTTATTGAAGAAATGAGGAGCAAAAAGGCAACCAACCTAAGTATGGACACTAGGTACCCAGGTCTACCTCGTGCCATTGGAATGATTTTGGTGACTTAACCAGCTGCCAAAGGTCGGCTTTATCCAAATCATTGGATCAGTTTGTTGACTGAATCCGGTAAACACTGTCTCCCAGAACATTTTTATCCCGATTCACAGCCTGATTCATTCGAATATATGATGGTGCGTGCAAAGTTGTGGCTTGAAAGATTACCAGCTGACGGGATAAATAGAGTAGATTTCATAAGAAGGATGATTTTGGCAGACTTAAATAATTCATTAGACCAACTTTCAAAAAACTCGGCGGCCTTGGTAAGATTAAAACCCACGCCAGTACAGCCAACGCTCTAACCAACTGAGTTACGAGGCCCTAACGGAAGTCGTGTGTTTAATCACACTTGGGTCAAGTTACCCACTCAGCCTACTGCAACATATGGAATCCACCAATTCTGATGCTGTAAGCTGACTGCCCAAGCAGGATTTCCTAAGCAATAAATCTAGAATGCACCAGCTGACTACCAGGCACAATTAATTAGTAAAGGATTTTGGCAGAGTAGATGCCCTAACTCATCAGATGTTTACCGCCAATTCTGAAATGTGTTTTTGATTAAAAACAAATTACTTAAGTAGGGTTGTAAAATCGACTATCTTGTAGCATAATGTTAAGATATTGCTGTTACGTTAGGAGGCCAGCTTTTGCACAAGCTTCTTTCTGGTTGCTTATAAAACACTGTCTGCAAAAATGGCGACATAAGTAGTAAGCATTTTTCATTGATTTCTGAATCCCGTTTAAATTCAAATATATTTTATTGCAAACATGCGCAAAAATATTTTGTCGAACTCTCTTGGTAGCAAATCACAGCTCCTTCGAATTTTATATTTGAAGAGAGTGCATCTTTCGGTCAATTTTGTTTAACTTTTTGCCAAATTTTTAAGCCTACCGGCCGTTTCACAGGCATTGAGTGTTTGAAAAATACATGCTGCATAAATTGTATCTAACGGAAATTCCACATGTCTCTTTGCTATGAGGAAGAGGTCACACAATTCTCATAAACTTTTGCAATGGTTATGGAGTATTATGCATGCTTTCCGGGAACACTAAGAAAATGACGGATATAATGTGTCATGAATGACAATTTCACGGTCTTAAAATTTCATAATTTAAACCGTTTTTAACAAAAATACCCTTTCTGCAGGTGTATAATTCCAAGAAGGCTTAACGTACTACCAAACCGAGTACAAAAGGATATTTTTGTACGTTTGCTGAAAATATATAATTTAATCCTTAAAGAAATCGAAATTCAATGAGATAAATGCATACTAATTAAGTAGCCGTTTTTACAGAATATGATGTTTTGTAGACGAGCAGAAGCTATCTCGTTTAAATGCCAGCATCTTGATGTGACTGAGATATTTCGAGATTTGCCTGCGTGATAATCAATATTACAACCCTTCTTCAGTAATTTCTTCGAATTGAAAGCACATTTAAAAATTGAGGTTGACATTTCATAGGTTAGATGATCCAAGCCTGGGTGAGGGCTCGCGGCATGTCAGTCACCTGCGTCTGAGCTGGCCTCCAGTTTTCTTGATTCCACCGCCACACCGGACCCAAATGGGAGGGAAGGAGCTAATGCGATAGATACCATGGAAGTTTGCCATCACTAAAACCTAAATCACGTCCAGGTCCCCGTACATTGGCCCACCCTGCTATGGCGTACACACTGGATGGCATTGGAAACTACGGTAAGAACGTCATGCATTGCACAGATATTCGTTTTAAGGCTATATATATAATAAGAAAAATAAAATACCAAGGTTTATTTTATTGATATTGAAAACACAATATCGTCAACTTTAAATTGATTTTATTACGACGATAAAATTTGGAGCCGGGCAGAAATTTTTCGCATAGTTAAACAGTTGTATGGGATACTGATTTGACAAGAAACCCTCGGAAGTTCAATAGAAATAACCTTTTGTTGATGATTATTGCATATTAAGAATTAGCTGTTTATATTAATTCACCACCAAGCACTGTAAGAGATACGTTTAATGAGTTTAAAAGCACTTGAGTTTCGTGAAAATGATTAGTACTTGACCCTCGTAGATGTCTTTGTGTTAATTTCAGGACATGACTGGACCTCTGGTTAATCTAAAGGAACAGATCCGTTTTTAGATTTATTATAACAATTCATTAAGCCGTATATTTCCTTTATTGTTTGATATACGAAGTAGTAAAACTTAGAAAAGTTCCATAAGTTTGCACTTGACATGCATTAGTGTCAATTTCTCCCGTTTGAAAAGCCATGTTATTACCTTATTGTATAAAAGAAAAATAATTGTGCAGAAATGGTAAAAAGAAACTCGCTGAACGTTTTTCTGAATATTTTGACAACACTTTTGCTCCAGTAAATAAGTATAATTTGTACAGTAACGCAAAATGTGTGCAAAAACAGACAAGTATCTTCACTTACCTCTAGAACATGTGGCTAAAGAAGGTGCATTTATGAAACTGATTCTTTGATATACTTTGGTACGAACTCAAAAGACTTAGCAACGACCATACTCTATGTTACTTTCAACGTAGCTGAGCAAATAAGATTCCACGTCTCATGTTTCCAATTTGACCATGGCCATGGCTGCTCTACTGTTTTGAAAGCTGAAAAAACAGCTTTCAGGATTAAATTTTGCGTTATATTCCTATATAATGAGAAGATTAATTTTTGAAATAAGTCGTGATCGGCAAAAACCAATCATACGGCAGAGGCTAGCCGTAGCAACTGATGGCTTCCGTCAACTTATTCAGCATGAATAGGTTTATGTGTAAATTTGAATGCACAGTTGCATCGTTCATATGCACACAAGGTGCACAAAAGTCAATCTTTGGAAAAATGCATCCATAAAAACTAATTAAACAGCTTCCTTTTCCCTAGATCACAATAAGAAAAAAGATGTGTTATTTATAAAAAGAAAGAAGCCAATATATACCAACTATATAATAAGGTCACGTTGCTTACGTTCTAGCGCGAAAAGGTGAGTTTTCCTATACATATTAGGATTTGAAGAGTGCAAACAGTGGAATCTAATTAAAAAGGTTCAAATGTAATTTTTTAATAATATTATACCACGTTTCATGGTTTTAATAATGCGAGCGCAGTGCGCAACCGCAATTAATGCGTTACTATTTTCTCATACCATTAAACATAAATATAGGGTAATGCATATATTCAAATCGTTGCGCTACATAAACCATTTTGTCATTTTTCAAGATGTGTACGTTATTTAAAACTTTAATACGATAATAGAATGTAAATGAACGAAAGCTTTTAATATGCGGAAGATGGTTGACAATAAGGAGCCATTGTAGTCGGTTATTTTATATATTTTTGACGCAAACAAACACAAGTATTAAACATAGTTTTGTTTGCATTGCCGACTCTCCCTAAGTGAATGGCAAATGAGAGTTGGAGCATTCACAGCGAATCCTGTTAAGAGATATAACCTGAACTGAGCATATCCACAGGCGTTATGAATAAGTCAACGGAGCCCTCGGTTAGATGTCCTGAATGACGACCGGATGAACTGATGAACCACTACCGGAAATTAGTTCTTTGAAGCCACATATAAAGATTCTCTTGATAACTTTCACCACTGTTTTTACAATCTGCTTTATCTGACGCAAATTGCGACGCTTTCAGTAAATATTTAATGAGAACAAAAGAAGGAGTCCATAAGAGACCAGATATTTGAGCTTTTTTCTTCATTATGGAACGGCGTTGTCTTTATTTGTTCATTTAGCTTTCACTATTTACATAGGGGAAGATCAAATGATCCGGCGTTCCTTCCAAGCACAAGGCTTGTGTAATCAATTAATTAAATTTAAGGGCACCCCAAACGTCGTTTGTACTTCAATCTAGGCGGTGGTTTTACTTTAAGTAGGAACGACCATAGTTGCGAGTAGCTGCTATTGCTCGTGCGTGGCTTTATATTGTAGTTAAATGGAAGATCAAAAAACCAAAGAAAAGCACATTGCCATTTAAGCTGAAAAGAAGTCAGTTATCATCTGCCTAGCATAAATAATTTAAACTGCCACATCAGTCCCAACTATGTAATTATCCTTAGGCTGTTTCAGATATCCTTTAAACTTCCTCCTCACGAATATTTTAGTTATAAAAGCTTATTATTCATACCTTATTATTCATACCCGAAGAGGATCAAAAATACAAACTTGCATCTGGAATGTTCCCAGTTTCCATTGATTAACTTTCCTTTTAATAACCTTTGACAACGAAGAAAAACAGATTTTCATGCTGTTCAAGACATTTTAATGTCTCGTTGCGCAGTATAAATCGCAGGCAGAATGGAAGTAGATTTTTAAGCAAAAGTGTCCATGACATTTCTCCAAAGTCATTTAGATGTTTAGAAGCAACGATGTTACCCATGTAAGCATTTAAGAAGCCAAGATTGGAGGACGTACGCTTTCGATTATTTATCATCAGGTCTTTACAACAATATAAGGGAAGGTAGAGGAACGCAAGTTAAATATCCAATAAGGGAGAGGGTTGAGGGCATTCAGAGGTCATGGGTTATAATCTAGTCCTATAGGAGCGAGGGATGAGGAGGGGAGAGGGAAGGTGTACGGCAATTATCTATGTTACTGCTTCGTCGCTGAAGCGCGACATGATATGCTTGTCTGGCTGGATTGTCCTCAGAACAGGGAACCACCGTATGTAAAAATTAGAAAATATTGCGCATTTTCCCATTATTTTAATACATAAATATTGATCGTGCACTGACAGGTTGTACCTAAATGAGCGTATTCCTTTGATGGACTGAATGATTGAAGTTATGGAAACTTCAATAACCAGTTTTTGATGAAAAAAGTAGATTTCTTATTAGTAAATTCGTGTAAGACAACAAACTGAATACGTTGTTTTAAGTGAATTGTTGCATAGCAGTGTGCGCCGTGTGCGAAAATGGTAACAGGCCTGAAGTACGAAATCAATTTCTCAGTGATTAATGGCCGGAAGTTTGACTGAACTTATTTTATGCATCCAAATGTAGGTTCAAGTAACTATTTTGAACACAAGAGACTTCAATACGAAAAACTCAGCATATGCAGTGAAAAGCGCCGAACGATCTAAATGGTGTCAGCGTTAGTAGTACCTACTTACTCTGAGGAAAATGAGATATCTATCTAGAAAATTGGCACTTTTTCGTTTCAAGATAAATTTTGTCAAAAAGCTTCGCCTAAAGAACCTGCGTACAGCCTTGAAAGCTGAAGATAATGCTTCGTTGTAGAGTCTATTAAATTAAGATATAGGAAACAAATGGAGCCATCATAAAACAGTTACCAACGTTTTACCAATCCATTGACGTCTGTACGAAGAATTTGTCCTTGTAATTAATAATGGCCTTGGTTTTCTGCCAGCATTTTCAGTCAAAATATTGGGAGAAATTTTGCAGGTAGCATTCATTAGTCAAATAATAAAATTTTGATTAACTTTATGGACAAATTCTCACTAGGCTTTAACATTTGGTTGAAATTACTGTCGAGTGCTACTGTTTGTATTTGAAAACTAACGATAAGGGAAGAAAATGTCTCAATGAGGGCGTTTCATGAAAGTAAAAGTTTATTGACGATTGATTCAAGGAGATGGCACTTTGAACCTTAGTTCCGAGGTAGACTATACAAGAATACTCAGTCATCGTCTATGATTCGTTGACCTCATTACCAATTACCTCATTAGAAATGCTCGAGATGCCGACTTTAATAATTTTAACACGACTTGCTTATACAGAGGCCATTGTGGAAAGCAATAGAAGATCAAATTTAGGTAAGCAATATACGATTTTGCAGCCATGGGTATGTCAGCATACGCTGGGGAATTGTAAGAAATCGGCTCCGCTTTTTCAGATCTATTTACTTTGGTTCAAATGTTAATTATAGTACGCCTTTCTTTATGAGATAACGGATACAAATAATATTCTCGACACAAAACTGTCAGAGTGGACTGTATCTGTAAGATGGCATGGTATGTTTTAGGCTAAAAATTCACAAATTCAGTTCACAATATGCCTAAGCAATATCGGCTATTACATGGGCCTTCCATACTTCCAAATAGTGACAAAAACTCTTCTAACAATAATACCTTACTAACAATTCAATGTAAGAAAAGAAGGAGGCAGATAACGGATCGGTCTCGTCAGGCTCCCCAAGATCACGTTCAATAAAAGACCCCAGTTCTATGCTTCATAAGAATCCCAGAATGAATGAATGAGGCGAACCAATTTGTGTACAATATAAGTAGAGAGAAGTGTAAGCGTTGAGATGGGATGGTTGTGTGCATGAGATCAAAGAGAGAAAGGAAAAAGACAAAGAAATGAGTTGGAAGTTTTATGTGGAAATGTTGATGAGAGCTAGCGTAAGCAGCAACATCTACTAATTGGTCTGCTTGTTTCTAACATAGCCGCAAAAATACGTCTTGCAATAACGATGCAATTGCAATTCACCATCAGAATAGCACGGCACATCAAATGGATATGTATAGTCAAGCAGCACCTGATTCGAGGCAATGATAACAGGTTAATTATTTCTCCCACTTTAGAAAATTCCCCACATATCACCCCCTACTGCAGCGCCCGCCACGGCCACGGCCAAAGCGAACACCACCATCAGCGAGCAAACTCCCAATTCCCTGTTCCTACCACGCCTCGAATGTCAATCCGCCTAATCCCTTAACGACCACAGCACTACCGGAGAGAACAATCTGGACTTCTCGCTTTTTACTAAAACACCAACACCATCAGCACCAGCAATTCGGACTGGATTCAAACATGTCCCCGTTTCGATTGCACCTTAGTGGTGTGAATTGGCCTGGATAGTCGCTTACGGATTCCTCGCATTGAAACCAGTGTCTCAGTACTTGAAAATCCGACACAACCTTCCCACAGCGCGTCACAGACCACAGTCTCCTAGAACATTCAGACACCGTGTGGGCCTATTCATCCGGACGCCCACGCAGGTCAGCAGAATTCACTACAACCCACAACGAGCATCCAAATCTCCCTTACGTTCGGCGTTGTCAACACCAACAACGGTGCAGTTACCATAAACTTAGCATATAACAACCTATCCTGCTTACATTGTAACTACACATTAACATCCCGCTCCGACATGGTCGGTCACTAGCGAATCAATCGCACTGAGACTGGCGACTCAGTCACAGAATCACAGCACGACCCGTCACGCCCGAATCAACTGTCAACGCATTGACAAATTCAAATCTAACAGGGTCGACAAAGACTTAGCAGACCGATATGGCCATTTCTGGCTCATTAGCAGTAATCAGTCATTCATACCCGACCACATGTTGTGCCCCACCCGGGGAGCAAAAATGCAACCCGTTTATCAGAATCACAACGTTCTAATCATTGAGCCACGGGCTCGTTGTCTTGCCGGTTTAGATCGGGAATATTCGCAATGTTTGTCCAGAAATGGCCATTACAGTCTCCCTGCTCTTTTTCGGTATCGTTCATCTACTACTACTACTACTACAACTACTACTACTACTACTACTACTACTACTACTACTACTACTACTACTACTACTACTACTACTACTACTACTACTACTACTACTACTACTACTACTACTACTACTACTACTACTACTACAGCTACTACTACGACTACTCCTTAAACTAATACTTCTACCAAGGCTACCGTTAATACTAATAGTATTATTATTACTACTACTTCTACTAATCCTTCTCCTCCTAATACTAATACTTCTACTCCTCCTCCTCCTACTACTACTTCTGCTACTGCTACTCCTACTACTTCCAATACTTATCTTATTACTACTACTATTACCACTACCCCTACCACTACTTCTACTATTGCTGCTACTACTAAAACTACTAGTAGTCTCTACGCGGCTGCTGACGGCACTCAAGAATGAGCCGCAAGGCAGAACGGGTCGAGTGAGTTCTGTTAACGATAGGTGATGGTTCATCAACGTATAGTAAACACTGTGTAGCCCTTTGATGACAGGCAGTGACGCATCGCAATCCAACTCCCTCATCAGACCAGCCCACTCACCATGCACAAATCTACGGCTCATCACTTGACATACGGACGTAGGGTTAGGGGTTAGCGTGTTCCATGGTTCAACCTTTTGCCCTACCAGGTTCACGTGTATACGCAGTTCTGCCAGTCACTGCGCTCAATCCTATTGCCAGTTTAGGGACAGCCTCGTTGAGTCGACAGGTGCATGAGGAGGAGATAGATCGACACTGCAGAATCCACCATCATGGCACATCCACGAATTCCTCACGATAACAAATGTGCCACGTTGGAACCTAGCATGACGCATTAAAAGTAGTACCTCAGAATGCTGTCAAGTAACAAGTAAAATCGGTCCTCGTGGTCAGTACTAAGTGCATGTAATTTGTCGAACTGACGTGCCGTACTTGGCTAGAAGATAGTGAGTCATGCATAACGGATCCTGTATAATGTGGCGTCTCAGGTTTGTGGCATCCCAACCGCCTCTTCATTTGTTAAAATAGTTCACCATCCATGACGTAGTGGATTATATTGTTTAACGTTGTCATTCGCAACACTAGACCTGCTAACTGCGCGTATCTGCTAGAAGAACAGGTGAAGTTGAAAATTTTATTGTGAAGTTGCCTTGGGGAGGGCCAAACTGCGATTCGTTCGGTGTTACTGACTCTCGTATGGAAAATATCTCCCAGTTGCCTCAGCGTGCAGGGTTAAATCAAAAGTTTAATAAATTGAGAAAGGATATGAAGCCTGGCCTCTTCATGAAATACAGAGTCGAAACGGTCTCGATGACAGTCGTTGGGTGGACTAAGTCTTCCTACATCATTTCTGACGCTGGGCTATTTTACGGCAGTCAATAAGGTAAGGGAAATTCATGGTTGTTTATCAACTCATTTAATAACGGAATGGGGTAGAACAGATTGTGGAGCAACGCGCTCATGCAGATAAAATTGAATAATAAAACTCTTTTAAATTTCAATGACGTGCGTGGTACTCAACTAGTATAACCCTCGCTTGCATGGCTTCAGCGCAGAAAAGAAGAATTTAACAGTGTACGACAATTCTTGGCAAATTCAACTGAGTTCGCTATAGCCGAATGCTTATAAGTCTAAGAAAAAGCGAAAAAACATCAGAACTAGAAACTGCTGAAATTGAAATTCACTATCATGTTTTAAAATGCAACCCAGCTACCATGTTGGCTTACAAAGTATAGGCCTTCCAACTTGTTTCGCATAGCGGTAAGAAACCCATATTTTAGCATTAATTAGGAAAATCCATTTCATCCTATTGCCCTTTTATCTCTTAATGAGCACAGTGATTGTGCTTATCTTACATTTCCTGAGGTTTTCAACCTGATGCTTCCTGATAGAAGGGTAGAGCGTTTTCATGCACATTCGATGCTGTGCAAATATTTGGATGCAACATAAGTAGCGAACATTGCAAGAATTGAGAAGGCAGGGCTGCACACGTCACATCAAAGAAGGAAAGATTGAGAAAGAAGAAGAAGGGAAGAGAAACAACAATGAGGTGGAATTTGTGTGAACAAGTTTTGAAGTGCCTTCGCTGAGCAAACCGACGAGAAAGAAACAACTAGTGACAGTCGGGAGATGCGCAAAAGCGTAAGGTTGTTTTGGGCGCGTAGGCGGGCAAAAAATCAATTTAACTCGGACGTTTGCGTAATGCTCTCACAGGCTTGCCTTACTTGTGAAGGGAAATGTTAGGCTTGTTGCGTTCATTCAAGCGTTTTGCACTTGGTAGAAGTGGATCTTGGACGGGATTTGGGCCAGTTGTCGGTGACAGCGTCAATTTACTCACGCATGGGGAAACAGCCTTTTTTTAATGGTCGTTTATTGCTTTTGTCTTTAAATTGGGATAAAGCTTTCGAGAACAATACAGATTCCGCAACGTGGAACACGGTGCGTATCCTAATCGTGCAATTACAGAATAAATTTGTAAAAAGTTGGTTGTTTTGACCGAAAGGGGCTTTCCTGTACTCAAGCCTCTTCAAATGGCATTGTTATTAATGTGTAATGTGTTATATTCTTTAAAATATCTCCGTGACAATTTAGCTCGCTTCCTACTACGAGTTAAGCTACCTGACTAAAAAACAAGAAAACCTGAAAGAACGAAATTTTTGCCGGAAAACTAAGCATCCAAGCAAGTGAGCCTCATGTCATCTGAGTGGAAATGCCGTTGATGTTTATTCCTAAGGGCATATGCTAAATAATAACTTCAAATGAAATAAATTACTGGATCTTGTCATAGTTAGAGAATTCTAATTAATTAACTTTTTATTCCCAAGTTTCTCAGAATCAAGCATGCATTTCATTTCCTCACTGATGGATGTGAGGAGGTATCTTAAATTGACTAAGGTTTAAGCCATCGTTTATGCCATTGGAGCGGTTCAATTAAGGGAGTGGACGCGGAGTGGCATGAAATAACGTCGGATCGGTTGGATAAATTAACCATGGTAAATTTGTCTTTGGCCTTTTGTTAAGTTTACGGGCTAGTTGAGAGGACCAATTAAGTTTGGGATCATCTCTTATGTTTGGTTCTCTGCAGAACACTAATGGTTCAACAAGTCCTCCTCGGGATTTCCCAGCTCCTGTGGTGTTCTCACAGGTTTTGGCAGAGCATGTGTTACTGCTGATTAACCTTGTGAGCCCCTGTGACCTTACAGCATATGACTGGAAAATTTGCCATCTGTCTGAAGGTAGCTACGCAGTGCATGCTTGCATCGTATTTTGAATTACCTACCTTACTTTCAATGGTTTAGGTTATTTGATATTCATAGTGCTTTTGTGATTTGCAAGACACCTTTGACAATAGCTGACTAAAAAGCTGTAAGGCTACTTAATTGGGAACTTTAGTGGTTTGTCGAACGGAATTTCTTGTTTATCAGAACGTGAGCGCTTAGTAGATATATTTAGTGCGAATTCTTTGTGTACGCCACATGACCTTAATGATTATCTATATATTTTTTGCGCGGCCCTTATGCAGGGGGCTGCTATCAAGACTCTTGTAACAGGCATTTAATTTAAAATTGCAACCACTGAAGATGGTATTGGAGGAAATAAATTAACATACGAATTGCGTGTTGAAGTATCCAATCAATTTATTTATTTATTTTATTTATTTTTATTTTATTTATTTTTTATGAAACATAGCGGCCTACACTAATGAACCTCGTCAGTCAAAACAAATGTATTGTCATGAAGGCGTATATTTCATGATGGAAAAAAGAAAATGCTTACTTGCGTCTGATTAGCTGATATAAGATGGCTTTCCTTCTCAGACCACCAATAATTCCAAACCGGTGGGATACTACAGTTTTTTGGTACAGCAACGATCCAAAGCCTTTGGAACAAACGAAAAATTTCAGTGATGACTGCCGTTCGATCTAAGTTTACCAAAAATTGCTTTTCATTTTCAATAGCAAGAAAATCTGGTGTGTTGCTCGATTACATGATACCGGTTGACTCCTGTAAGTGGATAAAAGGCTTGCGTGTATTAAACATATTTTATCCTTTTATATGATTTTGCAATCTCCAAAAATCCTTGAAGACAGTTTGCCGCTGCAATGTGTTAAGTCACATACCAAAGCTTTTAACCAATGGAACTTTTTATCCACTCCTTTGATATTGTGTAATATTACTTCATACAGTTTCCATTCAGCGCAAAGCAGCTGGTCCAATGATTTTGTTCTATAAACTTCAAGTAGGATTTTGCATATTACTGTTTTAAATTATAGACTACTAGCTTGCTCACCCAAACCGTTGGGCTAACCAGCTACAAATGTGAAAATGCTCCAAATACCGGATACTGAATGGTGGTCATCCTTGTTTTAAAATATTTCATAAAAATAGTGGCGGTTAGACAAAGATAATAGGAACTAACCCTATAATAGAGGTGGCCTTGAGGAAAATTTCATGATTGGTACGTGTTACCAGGTCATAGTACTTATCCTTAATATAAACCTTAACCATACATAAATGCTCACCCTAACTCACCGGAGAGTAGCAGAAGCCCTCTCCGAAAGAATTCAGTTCCTATTTGGGCTGCTTGCCTTATTCGGATTAAGCAGATTTCGTAACGAATCTTAATCAAAACCCTTAATGCAGGAAATGCTGAGCAGCTGCATTCCGTGTTCATAACTTTATTCTAAGCCATTGTATACATAGATACGAGCATCATCATATAAATAACTTATCAGTAGGATCCCTAGGACGCGAAAAATCCTTACTACTGGTAATTTGTCAAATCAGATATAAAATATCAGGCAACAGTGGATTTTCTTTCTGATACATGTGATGCTGTATCTGTTTACTGCATTTCCCACATGGTAACTAGTATAACAACAGGGTATAAGTCACCTCAAGTAACGTTCCTTTTAAGGATTAAAAAGATACTGCCCAACCCCCTGCAAAATCGTTTATAAAAAAACTGCTCTCTCAAACCTTACACAGGTTGGCGCTGACCCTACGACATTTTGACTGCCAAGAGCCTTTGTACGAAACTGATCACTAAAACCTGGTCTTCAGCGTGCTAAACGTACCCTCACAATTAAAGAACTCTCACCATAGATGATTCTTATAAGGTAAAGTTGATTTCATAAGAATGACACCACGGAGGTCCAAGGCCTGTGCCGTTTTATTCAGAGAACATTTAGAAAATGTCATTAAAATGTCTGCAATACATTATCACTGAAGGTCACACCTTGGCAAATTTTACCGATCTTTATCTATTTGGATATCATACGTGCGTTCTTTGGAGTTTGGTATGCGACTGGGTAGTTAAAATGGCATTTTTAATCCATTTAACTCAAGTATATTTTCACAGACTGTCTGTTTCACGCTTTTTGCCTATCAGGTAACGATGCGCATAGGCATAAACTAAGATTTCTCCCTAAGATGCCAACCTTAATTGCGAATCCATTCATTATATATTTCAGCAGTTCAGATGCAAATACCTACACCGAGAGTCACTCAACATCCTGAAATCAAACTTTCCGTCTGTGCTCAGTAATTCCATGATTTAAAGCTTTTGCCCCACTCAGACTTTTTTGTCATGGAAGGATGCAAATTCCGAACTTCAGTTTTACATCTTCTGGGCGTTTGTTGTGTCTGCTTCACTTCCTTCATCCCGCATATAAAAAGAAGAGCAATTTTGTCGATCCACCGGAATCAAGTCTCCGTCGCAGTTTGCAACGAGACTGTTTCGAGCTGCCGTTCCTTCTTTTTTAGCGCCAAAGAGAGGTGGGCGTTAGCAGGCAAAAGTGAACAGAATGGCAAAGACAAGTCGTGAGTTGCGCTTTAAGTTAATAATAAAGTAAGTACAGACGAATGCACAATGAATATACACGTATGAGTTACGTATGTAAGTGAAAATGTTTTATCAATCCAAAAGTTTCAATTTCGCATAAATATACTGTGGACATTTGTTGACGTCCAGGGGTATGGTAAACAAATCTGTTGTGTCTCCTGTTTTTCATGGGAAAAAGGCTATCTCATTGGTACGACCGGAGTTCGGGAGTATATTTATCTACATATCAACTCGAACAATCAGAGAGGAGTCGAGTATATGAGGGGAAGCATGTATATTGCATGGTCTGATGCTCATTTACCCGGACCCAAAGGAGACTTGACAGTGTGAATACTATTTGTGCAGAGAGCAGGATTGAGATAAGACTTCATTTTTTATCACTAAAAGGGGCATTGCTGCTCAAAATAGCGCAGAGGAGGGCACAGTAAGGCGGATTGTGCAGAAAGAACATAGAAATGTCATGATTCGTGAGTGGTCCCGTCATCGCCTTTGAAGTTATGCCGAGGTAGAGGGGAATGCTATTGTTCGGAAAGGCCAGGAATCAGAGCTTGTTTGCACTATTCGCCAGCATTTTATCGGTACTGCTGAATGACAGTTGATATCTGCGCTCTCTCATTCCCTGTCGGCTAGTACTCAGTGCGACTTGGGGAGCAGCCGCCTATATAAAGGAGGCATTAGTGCGGTGCAGGGACTGAGGCGGTGGTGCTGATGATGGTTGCTGATTCTGGGACAACTCACGAGCTCCTTGCACCTGCTGAAGGGGAGCGGGAAAACCCGGCCGTGGCGGTGTCGGCTGCAACGGTGCCTGTGACATGAAGTGAGGCCTGCTGTCGTTGCCAGGTCCTGGGTATGTCTGATTTCCATCAACACTAGTCTCCCGAGAGTTGAACCCCACAGTGCTGTTGGCGCTGCAGGAGGATTTGCGCAAAAAGTGTGTCAGTAGATCTACTGGCAGCGGAAAGATTATGGTGGAGTTCTTTTCGGCTGAAATGGTGCTGAGTGTCTGCAGGTACCTTAGTTGAATGGCGAATGGTGACTCATTGATGACATCAGCTGCTTCTTTGAGGGCTTGTGAGGCCTTTTGCTCACCTTCGGCGGCGATCACCTGATGAAATAGTAAGAACATCAGCTTATTGGTTTGGTTCTGTTCAGTTTTATCTTCGTTTCCAGATACCTTTGCTCACATATATGGCGACTATTTAAGGGATTTTCTGCTGAACTGGCTATCTGCCAACCATGTTTTCATTGGCTATTTTCATCAATACGGACAAGTTCACAATGTATCTTTATGCAGACTCACTTTGTTTTCAGTCAAGTGAAAACCTACATTTTAAAAGGAATGCATTTTTTGTTTCTTAAAAACAAACAGGACCACACAATGTTCCAGATGAACCTAACAGCTCGATTTTGTTACAAAAACGAGCATTCACGTAGGCTTTAAATAAGCCCCCAGAATACACTTTTGTCCTTATGTTATCTCAGAGCTATACAACTGCGACAGAAACGATATCAACTGTTGTGCGCTGAGCAAAGCAAAAAGCATATAAATAAAAGGCCTCATCACCTGTAGGTAAATGATTTCAAAAAAAATAAACCCACGTAAACTGAGGAACGAGGATAAATATTATTTTTTGTTGTTAGAACTTGTCTATAGGGAAGGCATGTTTACGGAAAGATGAACCACCCATACATAAAAATGCAAAGTCTCAGTATGCGATATGCTGAAGCGTAGTTTATGTTGCTGTCAAAATCTGTCATTTGAAGTCTTTTTTACCTTTTACATAGTATGGCAGGATTTGGATTGAGCACTGAGTGGTTTTGAAGTCCCTTATAGTCTGGGCTGTTTGGTGGTCATACAACGCGCAGAAACATGTAAGGCCGAAACGGATTGGACAGAGGCAAAAAAATAACTGGAAGCTGGGAAATGACTGTGGACTTCATTTGATAGAATCTTCGCAGACGTGGCAGTGCGATAATATATGATGTCAGGCATTAAGTGCATTGTTGAGCGTTCTTCGTTAGGCTGTAATAAGAGGTCATATTCAGGTTAGGACGTAACTCCAAAGCAACCGCCAACTGTCATTTGGTAGACAGCGAGTGGAAATACTGAGAACTTAAGAATTAACAAAATCTTGTTTGACTGCTTCACTCGTTCCATAGTCGACAGTTGGGTTCAAATATTCCGTAGATGCCGATAATATGCTGCATGTGTTTTTCATTACAATTTGCGCTCTGGTTCGCCAAATGGTCTCCTACTTGAAGGGCAATATACACTGCTTCTTATTCAAGGAATCTAGTCTGCCCTACAGTATGGTTTCAAATGAGTAAACGTAAACTAATATAGTTTCCTTGTTAAATATAATATCACGACGTATCCCTTTCTATTACTTGTCAAAAATTTGTGAACTTTCTTAAAGTACTAACAAAACAGCATCTGAACCTGCTCACTAAGATTTATATGAGCAGTTATGCAACTCTCACAAATCTTGCCCACCTCATCCACGAGCTACATTCTAATAGTTTATCTTCAAAAAAAACATTCGAGGAAAATATATTGTTAAGTCTTCCTTAGATGCTTGATATAAGTTTTTTTAGAAAATAATATACTTGGCAAATTGCACAACACGATTATAGGTTAAGGGTAGCATAAAGATCGGAGGTTGGGTTCAGTAAAGATTTGGGTTATATTAAGGAAGCAGTTTACTATTGTGTCAGGATTAAGACACAAGAAGATTTGCGCTTTGTTGGTCTTTGCACAAGGCCACCTGTAATCCTGAAGTTAATTCCTATAACTTTTCGTTGTACAATTACGTATATTCTTTAAGTGAACTTTTGCCTTTTAGGGCTAACAATGTTGAAATGTTGTTTGTGTTGTTATAAAAGTAACGCCTGACTATTTGGAGGAAAACCAAAAGCCATGCTGCATTAATAACTTTAAGAACAACTTAAGTAGCGCAATATACGAGTCAATTAGTATATCCTAAAAGATAGTTTACACTGGTTCCGAGGCAGGTGGATACAAAATACTTATTGTTCATTAAAATAAAAATACTCACGTTCACTCAGTTCCTGACATTAACATTTGCACACTTAAACCTGCCATGTCACATTCCACTTGCGTGCAACGTTGACAAACTACAATGACCGATCGTCAGAACTTACCGCCATTGATCGAAATGTAGAAGGAAATTACCGAAAAAGTCATTGAATATTTGAATCGTCATTTCTGGCTCATAAGCCATCATCTGCTTATCAGGACAGAGAGTGTGTAGCTGAATCCTTAGAGCTTAGGACTTAATAATTGAAAGAACTCGGGTCTGAACCTCAGATGCCTCCAGACCGGAGATCAGTTGTACAGGGCTGACGACGGCTACTAGACCAAACATGGCTATTACAGTCATCGTTATCTTTCTCGGTAACTTTCTAGTTTATTTACTACAAGTCGTTATACGGCTGCCTGCGGAGCACTCGATGGAGCCTCAAGGCACAACGCGACACAAATTTCTGACGTCCACGTCCGATTTAGCTGAAGTACCTTGCTTGAAAGGTTCTGCTAGTTTTTAATGCTTTCTGTGGTTGTTGTCTTACCTTCGGATGAATGACTACATGGTGAGCCGTGAAATTGTGATGCAAAGCACTAGTTTTGAATGTATCAAATTATATTTCCTTAAACAGGTGTTACCTCCTGACACAAACCTTTTCCTATGCCTGTCAGATAACATCGCAAGTAATATAGTGAACGCTTGACCTAGAAGCAGGAACATAAAGCGTATTAGAAATGATACGAAGGGAGATTTCAAATACCCTACAAAATATTATATTCATAAAACAGAAAACACTGCTGTCGACAGAAACCAACGCGTTTTGCATTACAAAGAAGGTGGGCTTGGCACGTAGGAAGTAGCTGAAAAACAAGTGTGCTGAAAAATATCATTGCCATCCTGCAATGTAGAACAAAGTCAAAAATGCACGCTGTTAAAAACTATGGTCAATAGTCAATTCCCAAAATAAAAATAATAATTAGACTAATCCATAGGTTTGAAGTGAGTATGTGTGTCAATTAAAAAGATAAAGGGGTAAATAAAACGTGTGGCTGGAAAATCCTTGTAATTAGAAAAGTAGTTAGTGCGTATATGAGTACAGCAGGTCAAAATTAACTGAGTGCTATTTACGGTAAAATTGTTCGAATAATGGCGTAAAAGAGTGCCGAAATAATGAGTTTAACTAATTTCTCCCTCTTAACCTGTTCTTTCGAGATAATTTACTGTCTGTGAAGAATGTGTCATACGTCCCATGTAAACAAAGTCAAAATTTTCTTCGCCATCAGAATATACAAGACCACGTTCAAAAAGGTTCTTAGTTCAGAATGTACTTGGAAAGGTCTTCTGGTTGATAAGGATTCCATTTTTAATTTACAAGTATGGCATGAAATTTTGTTCTTTCGCCTTTTAGTGGCAGAATCTGCACTTTCTAGGTCCATAGTACTTCGTAAAACCACTTACTGACCTGTGCTCATGTTTTCGTTGCTATCAAATGAACCTCGTGTAATATATTTAGCCCAAAGACTTTTATAAATGTTTTGTCTCATAATTAAGATTAATTGAATTTTATTATTTCAAAATTGTTTTAACCATGAGGTATCGTTCACTTTTATTTCATATTATTTCGAATGTTTCCGAACTTTTACTTAAACTTGTACTATTTTATCCACAAAAATATTCAATCATGGAAAAAGTCACCTCAATAAATTGAAATATTCACTCTTTAAACTATAAATTTGGTCAAAAAGCAAAAAAAAATAATGTCGGCAGGCTACCAGTGTGCATAACAATTTACAAAGTTATGCACGACGAGCATGTGATTTTCCGCAAAATGTAGGCCATTAAACAATTTATGAAAATATTGAACCCTTTGTTCTGAACGATTTCCTCCACGTGCATAAATTTTCAGGTAAATTAAATAGCACTGCATTTATGCTGGCAGTTTTACCAGAAAATACACCACGAATGCTGGTAAGCCCACTGAGGAGCCGACCCCCTGCAGTCACGTCATGCAGCGACGTAAAATCAATGAAAAAACTGTGTAACCTTTAAGCTAGTACCTGGGCTCTCAGTATGGTGAAAGGTCCCCAAATATGAAAGCAGCACTTCGGTGTTACATTTCAGCATATTTTTAACGGTCTGTAAATCACGTAAGTGCCTGTGTGCGAATATTAAGCAAGAAAGCTGAAACACTCCTATTAACCTATTTGTAAGCCGTATTTTCCCGGCATTCAGGACTTTAATTAAGAAAAGACAGATGTACTTAATATGGCAATCGTTTTAGAATTTTCGGGCGTGGCGTATAAACACGCGGCCAAAATACAAGGATTTATTTAATTGTTTATTTAACCGCGTACTGGTAGACAAGTGAAGCAGTTTTATCTTTTGCGTGAGTAACGGTGCCTGATCGGTGGTAGATTATGTTATGCAACGGAGTGTTTTCTAAAACTGTTTAGGATAACCATAATAAGACAACTAATTGGCGTATCTAACCCTATAACATCCTGTCAGTTCACAGTGCACTAAATATGTTTAATTCGCAACCGCTTCATCAGATGATCGAAGTCAGCCACAGTTATAGTCGCTAATTGCCACCTGCGATTAAATTGAGGGCCAGAAGCAGCCGTGGTAGGTAAGTAGATCCGATTTCCACCACATGTTTTATCACCGGATTCATAAAAGCGAAAATGCACATACCTTTTTAAGAGAAGTATTTGACAGTGTGTGTACTATATGAAAATAAAATTAATAGTTATATTAATTTTGATTAAGGAGTTCCAGCGTTTGCTTCTTTTTTTAATAATCAAGTGTTTAAACCACCGCTCATATGCTGTTTTTCGAGTATGTTATGAAATGTCAATTTCTAAATCTAATTATTTTTTGAATGCGGGCTGCAAGTCTAGTTTTACGCACCAATGGGTGCGAATGGTTCGGCCTTAAAATACCAGCGAATTAGTTTTCCTCCAAAGGATGCATTTCTCTTATTTTGGTTCTTGCATTGCGTGAGCACATTAACTTGTTAGGATGTTATCTAACGCTATTTTGGAACAGCACGCGTTGTCCAGCTTCCAAAAACTTGATCACACGGTGCTCTCAGAAAGGTAAATACTAAGAAACTCAAGTATACAAGCTAGAATATCATCGGGACAGGCTCAATCTTTAGATAATTCAAGTCCCATAAATATGCTTTTTGTGACTTTCTGCTTTGACATTATGAATCAACCACTTGGTATAGAGGATGATATCAGATCGTACGGACATACATGAGCGTTTTCGGACAATGTTTGTCTAAACTTGCAAGTTGATTGACCAGAAGAGTAAACATTGTTAAATGATAGTCTATTGACATCATTTTGCAGTATTATGCAGCCACAAAATCATTGGCTAACTGCCTAGGTAGCTGAAGATATCAGATAATTATTAAAATATTTTGGGAGCCAAGCAAAAACAGCATGCAGATCCATCTGATGCCAAACGAAAAAAATAAGAACAAATATCACCAACATCCGTTTCTTTCCAGAAAGATGTAAAACAGGTGCATTTTTAACCATATTCCCTTACCGAGAACCACTGAGATATTTACAGCTTGAGGCAGTTGCTGACCACTTTCCGCGCTTCTTCCCCCAGAATAAATCCGAAAGACTTTACTGACATTAGCATTACGGGCATGAGGAAAAATGGACGACTGTGACTGTGATTAAATTACAACAGATAGATGTGATTTACCAAGATTTATGATGCCCTGTGTGATTGGAATGGTAAAAAGCCGATCGTGGGAGTATCAGGTGGTATGTCATTGTTTAAAGACCGGGGATTCAGGCTTGGCGAGACTGGTAAGATGCGGAATAAACTGAACTTTGTGATGCACATAAAACGTGGCACACAGACAAATAGTGCTTCCAGTTGTGTTGCAGAATTTTAGGGACGTTTGCGAGCCTTTGATAGGGGCAAGGTAAATAATCGTAGTATTAAAAGTTTGGAGACCATGTTTGCTTTAATTTAAGTGAAAAGAACAATGCGGGGGAACAGCGTAGACGGATGGCCATTTCCTGCCCACTAGGGAATTACTCAGTTCGTTGTTCTGCATATTAAATTTCCACGCATACAAAAGGAACTGTTGTAAAGCATACCCATGTAACGTAGCTATCATATTCATGCCCAGTACCTTAGAGTAATAAAATTACCCAGACCCGCAATTGGAATCACCTGAACCCCTTAATCGAATTCAAGTAACGTGCCACTATCGTCGTTAATAAAATGAAAGGTCATAGTTCAGAGAAAAAGGAGAGAGAGCATAAAACCACTTTTTAGTTTACCACTTTCTTATAAACAAAAAACCCTTGCAAACATTTCACGACAAAGCGATGCTTATTTACTCCATATTGCACATGAGACTCAATCTTCAGGGCTGTGAAAAGTCAATTAGCTCCCATCCTATCTGCAAAAAAGTACAATAAATTCTGTTCTTTCGTAACATTTGCATTTACTTCAGTCACGAAACAAAAGAAGTTGAATGTCCTAAATGCGCAAAACGTCCTTTCTGCCTACGTTATCGTGCAACTTCGTCTTTTTGCATTTATATTAAAGCAGACATGGATTTTTTTTATTTACCACTGCCAAGCGAGCGCTTTCAGTGATAGAACTCCAGTGGAGTCAGCATTTATCGGTGCGTCAAGTTTAATACGCACCAAAAAGGTCAATGCATCCCACATTCCATCAATCACGTCTAGCCTCAAGTCAAGAGCTCCAAACCACGGCTCACCGTCTAATTAACGCAGCGACTTGCTGTTTACCACTCCACTCATAGTGGGTATCATAAATCTTGGTAAATCACCTCCTGACCTTTGTATTCTGATCAAAATCACAGTGCTTCCCATCATTCATTAAGCCTGCTGTGCTCAGGTCAGACGTGCCTCCTGGAGTTGTTTTTAGGGTGAAGCTTAAAAGTCAGATTTACCTTTTGCATTTCTGAGTTTATTTTTTATTTACGCCTAAATAAACTTTCGTGGTTCAACTCTTGTCTGCAGAGTTTGTTTAATCACCAATTTGTGCTGTCTCTCTCGACGATTAGTAGGCAGACGCAACCCATGACTGCTTTGAAAATCAGGTTGTCTAGAGATTTCGTTGTTTGTTTTAACTCGCTAACTTATATAGACAAAAGCTTGTAGGTGACACTGAGAACGATCGTTTACATTTTTTCTTCAAGATTACGCTAAGAGAATAACTGGTCCACAATCGGACCTCCGTATGCTTGGTTTCCTAAACCTAGATGCTCTTTTTGCTTGCTGTTGGTTAATGCGCATGCAGGGCTTCAGTTATTTCTTCTAAGATACCTTCTGGTGATACTTCAAGTGTATTCACCCGATGTCTGGCGTGCATTCCCGTTTTGTAGTCAGTGACCTAGTATTCTCTTGAAAAACATCCCTGTAGCTGTGACTTTTGAGTCTGAAGACTTGGAACCCTCGGGGGCAAGTTAAATAACTTGAGTACATTAAGTGTAGTTTAATTACGGAAACCAAGTATGGTGCTGAGAGTTAAATATGAATGACAGAGTAGAAAAGTATTTTGACGATATACTTTTCGAGCTAACGGAATAAATCTTTTCTAACTGTGTTAAGAAGGTACATTTCAACAATGAGTTTATTTTTCCAGAAATCAGCATGAAATTTCCAACTCTGATTAAGTTTAATGGTTCCTTCTACGAGAAATCTAACTTGTTGTCGGAAATGGCTGTTTACGCAGAAGTATGCAACGACTGACAGTCGGGAAGCAGCTTAATGGGACAAGAGGGGAGAGGTTTTTCAGAAGAAGAATGAAATGTCTGCCGTCATTTGAGTCCATAATGTGAAATAACGACATTTTACGGCAAAATGCGCTCATTTTATATATTAAGCAGATAAGATTTGTGCGACATTAATTTAGTGCTGCATGAAACTGGAGTGACACTAATGTGAGACTGCAGAACTTTTTAGCATAAAGACTAGGACACGAAAGGAAAGAAACTAGATAAAGTCAGGAAACATTGCAGGCAAATAAGGCCGGGCTTAGAATTTAAAAGGCTAGATAGGGATTGAAAACGATCTACATATTTGGAAGAGCCTGAGGAAATAAGGCAAATGAAAAGGAGAAATAGGTGAAGGTGGTAGACAGGAAGGTTTGAATTTCAAAGGGTTTAAAGAGAGCACGATTAGAAGCAACTGGGAGACAGATTCCAACACACAAAAAAATAAATAAGAATCAATTAAAGAATGCTGGAAAGAGACCTACATTAAAATTAACAAGAGCGCTGGAATTGCTGTGCAATAACTTAATGGTTTTTAATCATATTAAGATGATATTTGTGGTCATATTTTTTACTGTGACTGGCAAAGCCAGTGGGAATTTTTCCGTGCTGGAAGTAGAAAATGACCAAGTAGGATAATAATTAGTACAAAGAAGTGGTCGATAGAAAACATTTGAAATGAATTTAATATAACGTTATCATCCACCAAAACAAAAATATGACCAAAACGCAAGCATTAAAGGTCTAAACATGTTTACAGCTTCATGACTTATGGCCTGGTTATTTCACTTATGTGTGGTCTGTTTGCTTTGCTTTCCCTTTATATTGAGCTACTGATAGAGATTCAAAAAACGAAAAGCTCAATTCTACCTTAATAATGAGAATTTTAATTAAATTTAGATAATTTCTGAATAAGGATATTAGTAAAAAAAATATAAACATTAATTTTAGACGAAATCGTCTTGGCATAAAAAATCGGATCCAAATTTAATGAAGCAGGTACAGAAATCCAATGCCTGAACCATGCTGCCTTTGCAAATCTGCTAGACAGGAAACATTTTTAGATGATGCATGGGACTGAGGATGTAAACACCAATTATTTCGGGTTTTATGTGACCTCGTGTACACGGTCATATCATTGACCAGTACCTTGAACTGAAACAGCAATAAGACCGGCCAGATTTTGGAAATAAAAATTTAAACTAACAGTTAATGAAAATATCCTAGTTGTTTTCGTAAGGCATGTGTCATCTAGCCTTATCTATCAGGGTATATCGGGTTTCTTATACACTGGAGGCTGTGTGCTCAGAGTCTTTTCGGCATCCATGGCTTGCTTTTGTACTGGAAAACTAGAAAATGTAGAAGATCCATCCTTACCGATTTGCAATGTGTTGTGGCGCGTTTTTAACTAAATAAATTGGATTGTGTTCCGTAGGTGTCATAAAAAAACTATCTACCGGGTCATCAGTTGTTTATTTTGCTTGAAATATAGAATGAACAAAACTGCACGAAAACTATAAATCGACTATATTTGGGTAAACGAACTCACTAGAGACCTAAATAAAATACTTTGTTTTTATTACTGAAAAGCCAACTGATATGACACCAAATTGTCCATTGAAAATTCAGTGCATTTTACTTAACCAAGTCACATAATACACAGAATAACAGAGGAGATAATTTTCGGGCTGCCTGTTTATCGTTTTTTGACATAGAATGTTTGGATGACCAAACGTTAAGTGACTGATCAAATATTGGTTAAAATAATCATTAAGTTAAAAAGATACCAAACTGTCTGCACGTGAATTTCGGTTGAGGGAGAATCTACGATAAGTCATAGCAAAAGTGAGTGATGAGTTATAGCTAACGCATAACCAGGTCAAACAGATTAGAAAAAGGGGTTTTCCGTCGAATACCATAGCCTACAAAAATTATTTAAGAAATTTTACTATCAAAACTGTTCTCTAACACGGTGTAGCCATGGTTCAACGCCAAGACTGTTGCTTTGGCTGGTAATCTATAATTATCCCAGGAATATAGCAAAATTTAAACTCACATTTTGCAGATGCATGAAAATACGAAATAATGCAAGTAAATGTTGCAGAAGATTTAATGAGGAACCACGTAATCGGATAAACACCAACAACATTTTGCAGAAAATTCGTATTATTTCCAACGTTTTCCTCTTTAAATATTGTTTCTAATGAAAGCGTATTATTGTAAAATTAATAGGATGCCTATTCAAAATAAAGGAAAGCATTGACCATGATGTTCTAATAAATAATTATAATTAAATCAAGTATTAATATCCGATTCCTATATCAAGGATTAGAATCCTGATTTAATTTCTTGTTGATATTTTAAGATTATTCAAGAACTACCCCGTTTTAGACGCTTAGCGAATAATTTGAAAGTTTGCAACAGTGCCAAGTGCAATCCACTGACTGCCAGCATTATTAATAGCACGTATTGGAAAAAGTCTCATCATATCTTCAGCAAAAAATAGTGCAGTAACTTTACTGATGTGAATGCGGTAACAAGAATTGTTTAGGTTCAGGAAAGCATTAGAAACAATTTTATATTATTATTTTCTAAGTTGAAAAACCAGCATTTATGATGAGGTTTATATAGTAGAACGTACAACGAGAACGCTCGGAGACCAATTAATGAGTCAAAATCTCATGCAACCGCGTCACACGCTGTTTCAAGTCTAGAGAAGCCGGATTTAATTTATCTGACGAGGGTAGAGGCAAAGTATTAGAGATTTAACAAATATTTTTACTGTCAATATAAGAGGCCGCTCTATTTTTAGTTGCAAGTTATCTCTATAAGATTAACAAAATATCACTTAAATAACAGGACAAAACGTTTATATTGCGTAATGTTTGATGCGTCTTCAAATATCCACGATGAAAATAGGTAATCGTTTTAATTAGACTGCCAAAGAAAACGCTTTTGGTTAATGCTTAAACGTCTTGCAACAGATATTAAATGGAGCTCCAACAATGCAAATTATACAGCATAAACGCCAAGAAATAAAACAGGCTCGTTAATCAATTATCGTCCCTTGATTTATAATGTCTTTGGAAACCTTAACTACTTTTATGGAAAATGTTTTTAACATTTGAATTTTATACAAAAGATATAATCATCCTCCTCTTTAAGAATAATGCTTGAAATGAATCCGCTTTCATTTATAAAAAGGCTCTGGATTTTGGCGTAGCAAAATATGATCCTGAGCTTATCCTTCCTATTCAAATTATATGGCCTATATTTACTTCAAAATGAGAAAACGTTACTGTGCAGGTACCTATAAATATTTTAAAAGATGCTCTTAATTGTTTAATGGGCTTGAAGCAACGGACCCGTTTTTGCTTAACACCTCCACCTGCCTCTCGTACACTTCTCATTAAACACACCAACCGAATGACCCTTTGTAACTCAAAGATGTTTAAATTTAATTGTAAATAAATTCACTGATGTCTCATAAGTTTTTTATCAACGATTATGTAACACGCCAAAATAAACTTCGTTCTTATCATTTCTTTTATTAACGCAAACAGTCACTGTGTATTTCTTGTTTTATTTTCTTTTGGTGCACAGAGGAATACATCTCAATATGATTCAAATCAAATGTTTAGTAAATGCGTAACGCCTACTTATTTCAGTGGCTGGTTGGTCACTTTGAATAACCTAATAAATAAATGTCAACTAAATTGAAACTAATCTTCGAGGGTGTGCATATATTTTCTTTGTAAAATAACATTGAGACAATTCTCGTTTTTAACTTGTACTTATCGCGAAACCTTTTGATTTGCAGGATATTAAAAATTAAGTTTCGCGAAGGTAAGCAAATGTCACCATTAAATCAATACTAATTAAAAGATATTATAATTGAAAAACTTCGTCGGGTTTGAAATTTTTCATACGTAAAGAGGGGTAAAGATCGTTTCGGCCGCTCTCGTACAAACTGGAAGTTGTCAACTTACTTCATTAAATACTTTTTCTGAAAGCCTCAATTTACTGCATGTCATTTTCTTCTTATCTGATGGAACTGCAGTTTTGCAATATTCCGTGTAAAAGCTACAGAGGTAGGTATAAATTGAGTTACGATTAAGGCCGAAGATAGGACTGGTTAGTTAATTATGCAACTGTGTTTCACTCATTAGCTAACAACCTGATAATAACTACACGGTCTAATAAAATATCCTTGGTTGGCAAAGTAGGGCGTTCCCAGATGATAATTAAGGATGCAGAATTGGTTCACCAGAACAGATTTAATATACTGAAGAGGTTTTGAAGAGCGTCTGGCGGACCATTGTGGAAACACTAAGGGCGCAAGTCCGAAATGAAAATGACTTGCTAAGCTAGTTTGCTTTCGTTACATCTATTTTTTTTCTTGCGTCACATTCATTTGATTGCCAAAATGATTCTTTAACGGATTGAACACTTAACGTCCATCAAAATTCAATGAAGGTGCTTAGTTCGTTATAAAAACACTTTTTGTTTACGAAACCACTCATAGTGAGCAGCTAAAGTATTACTGAATTAGTTTGACTAGAATATCAAATTTATGAGGTAAGCCGAAACAAATAACTAAAACCCTTTCTCAAAGTCCTTATGCGCGTATGCGCAACCTGACCACTGGGAACTCCAGTCTCCAGCAAAACCTCTAACAACATGAATGTTCTACACTTCAACAGCAATCACCCTTCGTCTGACTAAAAGTGCGTGTCCACACTGAATCCTAGAGAGATGGAACACATTTCAGCATGCCAAGGGAAAACGGAACTGAACGGTTGTACTTTCATAAGCTCTTCTAAACCAATAGACACCCACACCATTCAGGTAAAAAGCAGGCACCGAGCGTATGGATGAGGGTTAGTAGAGGAACACCCTACAGTTTGCGAGCATCTCCTAAATAAATGAGTCTTAGAGGAGGTTCTTGACTGTTACAGCCTATCAGGTTGGGCATAGCAAATCAACCCAAAGAAGGAATTTGTCGCTATTTGATTGAACCCAGAGACGTGCTGTTAGTGATCAAAACCTCGACAGCCTTCCGCCAGATATTTTGAAATGATATAAAGATGAACTGCGTTTCAGAAGCCGGATAAAAAATAAAGACCCGCCACAAAAGGACAATTTAAGAAGGTGTGGACTAGATTAAAATGTATCCTTCAAAGCACACTACGGTAACTGGCCGTGCTTTTGATATTCACGGAGTGATCAGTTTAGGCTGGGCAGCTCAAGGACGGATCGGCTTACACTTGAGGTGTATCATTCAAATGGCAAATCCCTCAACTGCATATCAGTATTTCAGGGTTTTTTAAGTCATGCCTTATTACCTGCAGATTGACAAAAACACAGTGGTACGAATCAGACTTAAAACAAGCGCTCTGACAAGGGCCAACAAGGATCTCAGTCGATGGGGGGATAAAAGATCCACTTGATCAAACAAGTTCCGCTGAGATACAAAATCCGTCCACCGAGGTAATGAATCACGACTTAACAGGTGTCAAGAATGCAAAAATACGTCAAAAGCTAAAACACGGAAAATGAATAATCAATTAGATCAAAAATGACTAGCTCAGCAATCATTTGCACGTCTGTTCTATTTTGCGCATCCAATGTTTCGAACATGCAAGGCAAGTAAGCTCTTCTTGACTTCAGCATTTTCATATTTCTGCTCCGGTGGGTCTTTTCTCTGTCTTTCATGAACGATTGTTTAGATTCATGGCAGCTTAGGCCGCTTCGATGCTCTGAGTCAACGATTTTTGCACAAACGCATTTTGTAGCTTGGTTATAACATTTGTTCTCACCCAAAGGTATCAACATTGATAAAGGGCAAAGCAATGAATGTCCTTACGATTTCCTAAAATGTATTCACTTGCATGAAAAATTTCAAAGTTTTCATGAGTTTTTAAATTCATCAAGTTATTATCCTCGCTATCCAATTCACTTTCGTTCCTAGTTTATTATGCCATATAGCATTTTAAGCTTAGAATTTAAATTGCAACTTTATCGGAGATACATACTTTGAAGTAATTTTAAGCCATCGGTGATCTTAGTGCATGCTTACAAACAAAATATGTCAAGTACAGATATCTACTGTGCTCAGGTTCATAAAAGTAGAGAATGAACATAGGTTAGAAGTAGACAGGAAGCACAGCCATTCAAAGGGAGCCTTTAATGTAATCTAGGCAATCGATTTTTACAGAAAAGGGGAAGATTTTACCTCACACTCAGGTCTCTTTAACTAGTTAACAGAGGATTATGGTAGACATTACGTTATAGACAAAAAAGATTCATTTATTTTAGTACGTTTTAACCAAATAGTTGTGGAGGACGCAACATGACTCCGCCCGCTTCAACCGCTTTTCTAAAGAACGCGGCATGCACGGCTAATTAGCAGGTGCAAAGAAGAGATGGATAAAATTTTGACTGAAAGGTCACCCTTGTTATTTGCGGGTTGGTTTCTTGGAAGTCAAGGATTGCTTTGAGGATATTCATTTCAGCTTAAGAGTAGGTTTTTAAAGGTGGCCGCCTTTACTTTCATTTTTAAAGAGGTGGCCTTACCGAACTTTTATGTTTACTAGAATGCAAGGGTATATGGTATATATAAACTGGCATACCAGGCTACAGCGATATTCAGAAAAGTCAGAGATTTTAAAACGAAAGAGATTATATCGGCAACCCTAAGACCTCTGAGAAAAGACTGCACATAATTTTAAATACTGTTTCGGTATCGGTAGAAAACTGGCGAAAGAACTCAAATTTAATTTGGAAAAAATCAATCCAAATGGGAGGTTTCTATTGTGAGTGCAAAGGTTAACGACTAAAGGTTTGAGATGTAGGTGTAAATTAATTTTTCACGATTAAATGGTTCTTTTAACTGCTCGTTTATGTAAGTATATGAAATCCAAAGAAGTTGGCGAATTGTTTTCACTTTTATTTGTGGTATGTGCTCATTATGTTATTCTAAATAACGCAAAGGAGGTAAATAACTTGTTCAAATCTTTGAAATATTTTTATACCAATCTTAAAAGTGTTTGCCCTTCAAATACGATACTAACTTGCGTACATTTTTAGCTTAAGCTTTAAAAAAACGGTTGTGTTTCATCTACTCGAGGCGAAAAATCCTTTCTGATTTGAATCCCAAGTTGATAGAAGATATAATATTAAAACAAATGTTTTTATCTTAAAAATTGATAAAATTGCAGTTGTACTTGCAAGCCAAGAATCTTTGGGTGCCTTGTTTACTTTATATCCGAACAATAACTACTTGTTTATTTATGCAATCAGGGTATTTTCATATTTAATATCTTAGACCAACCGTTTTGACAACGAAATCAATATAATGCTTACTTCATATATGGTTAATGTTGTGTTGGACCGTATTTGTAGAATATGAACTATTTATAGTTGATATGAATCAAGCGCACTTTGGCTTTCTTTGTTAAACGCGAAACTCACAAGTCAGAACACTTCTATAAACATTCTACTGGCCTCCCAAAATAAACATGCTCTTGAAAGACATATAGTAGGATTAGTTTTGATAATCTAAATAGACTTCCTTTTTGTGTGTGCAATACCGCCGCCACTTAAAAATCGTATGCCAATATTACATTCCTATTTTTTTGCCTCATTGTTCATTGTACAAAAATGTAAAACTTGTTAATATTTTCAATAGTCTTGGTAGATATATTTCATTTAAACCCAATTGATGCTCGGCTTTAACCACGATCCTTAACATTTTGTATATGCTTTTTAAGTTAATCATTTTACGCACCTTTTGCAATTGAGGCACAGCATAATATTTTCCTTACAAAATATGTTTTAATATTATTACTGTTATTAACCCTTTATAAGGACGGTCTGCAGTTTTGGAAAAATGCCTACAGTAATTTTTGTAAAAATCATCACTGACTGAAAAAATGATGTATAAATGGGTTGGAATGATGAACGTCTGTATCCAAATCGTTTTTATTTGGATATAAATATAATTTTGTACTTATTTGTTAACGGTTAATTCCATAAAAACACGCTTGAAGAAGAATATTTACTATGTTAGCCTGGCAACTTCGGAATGAAAATGTAGCCAAAGGGAAGTATGTAGACGGTTTTAAATTCATAGGACAGTCCTGATTATAAGAACTTCAGGTTAAGGTGGAGGTTTGTAAGTCATATCTTCAACTTATAGGTAAGAACATTTCTGTTTATATTTTAAACATTGAAAGGTTTTAAATCACACGTCAAAATAATAACATTTGGCTTATCATTTCAAAAGTCTTTGCACAGCTATTAGCAAATAAATGATACAGGCAAATTTGTTTCGCATGTCCACTCGATCAGGCATTTGTCATTTTCTCAAATTTTACTGCATCGATCAATTTGATTTACCAGCCATGTAAATTCAACTCATAAAATGAACGCTACGTCCCCATCCTCTGACAGATCAGTATGCATTATATACAAACATCTGCAACACCAACTATGATAAATGAACAGAAACTGGTTGTTATTCTCATTTTATTTCTGTGGGAAGTTTGAGAAAATATTTTAAATCATACATGGTAATGTACAATTTAAATGAATTACGGTAAATTTAATGCGCTTTAAATTAATTTTCAGTTTAAAGTTATCGAAGAAATTGTTTGATAGAACACACGTCCAAACTATTTTATAATTTGTTCACGCAAAATTAATGGTTATGACGTTAATAATGCACTTTATAAATCGTCGAAGCAAATTATTTTGAAACCGTAAAAAACAAGGTTCCGCTACCTTAATTGTTTTCATTTCATATTTCAGGAAATGCTTTTAGTCAAAAAGACAGTACCACTCCAATTTTGTTTTGATGAAAGATGGAGGCAATCCACGACGATTTGACAAAAAAGCAACGTCGACTCAGACACGTACGCATTAATCTTATTCATTGTTAACATAATCGAACATTGGAATATTATCAGTTAAAATCACGAAAAGTGTACTAAACCAAGGTGAATATTCGTTGTATCCCCCTCTTTACTACCCAAACCAGGCTCTGTCTACGTTGGCGTCTTCAGAAATGATAAAATGGCATTAAACAGTAACATCAGTGTCGACAACGTCTGAAATATTCATTCTGTATCAGGGATACTGCAGCGAGTCGTGAATGAGCAATTTCAATCGTTCAAAAAAAGTCAGTTTGGTGGCCAATGTCTTTTCCATTACTTTCTTGCAATGATTAAATTTCACCATTCTTATTATAGACAGTGGCTGATTTAGTGGTTGAATGCAAAATAATTTATATTTTTAATCGTGCCAAAGTGAACGCCAAACACGGCATTTGTCTGCTGTTAGCAGAATGTAACCTAAAGAAATGGTGACCGGCATTACTAAAGTTCTTAATTGCGTAAATTACCAGAATAATACACTAGACTTTGCAACGTAAACATATAAGCGGATAAACACCCAAGTTCACCTAGAATTCAAATATAACATTATACCAACCTAAACGCTGGTGATAACGGATTGCTTGAAATTTAAAGACATACAGATAATATTTTCAGATATTAATCAAGAGATGTTAACAGACTGCTTATAAGAGAAATTTTAGTGTGGAAAGTCTTTAAAGCTTAACACACTCCTTCAAAATAATTTTGGTGCTCCATACAACTAAACTCTTTTTGATAATGCTCTTTAACAGCCTATTGGAATATTGATTTAACCTTAAATTTTTCATTTTTATGTACAATATCCGTCTATTGAATGCGTAAGATTCTTTTTGTTTTACAAATGGTAAACTTAAAGAAATGCGACTGTTATGAATGGCTTTTCAAGATAAAAGGCACTAAATGAAAGGAGCGAACCCAATGACTGTAAGCCACTTCATTAATGAAGCCACTATTCTACTGCATGCATGAACTGCCATCTAATTTGCAAAAAGGACGGTAAATTTATGGTTTTTAAGAAATATTTTAGTGTATTTTGAACATCTGCTGGGGATGTGTGTTCTGCTCGTGATCATTTCAGAGTCTGATTACGTGAAAATGAGAAATATTATTTATTTAGCTACAGTTTTCTTTGGCTATATGAATAAACATACGTGTAGAAATAATCAAGAAAGCTGCCTAAATTAGTAAAAACTGGCAATCTTTTGCTTAAAAAAGATTACAGATAATTTAAAAGAGGGTCAGAATTGCAACTTAACTTAGAGGGTGTAGTGTAATAGAATGTACCCATAAATAAACATAATCAGGAAATTATTTCGCTTCACAACATACCACTTTGTCGTGTGCGTTTAGTAAATGACTGCCTTCAGATATTCACTTCGATGGTTGATAGACGTTTTTTAATTTTAAAGGGGCATTTTGCATTTAAAGGCACTTAAGAGTACCCCATTGGTCGAATTTTGTTTAAATGTTATGAGGATGACATAAAATGAAGTTATACCTTTTCCGTAGTAAGATATTTCTAACAGAGTGTTATGCAGAGAACTTTATTGAATTTATTAAATTAAAATTACTATCGATTTTGAAATAAAGCATCGCCATCTGATTGGGCTCCTATTTTTAAATACTGGTTTTCATTTTCATTCAATGACTGCAAGGACCGAGTTTTTGTGAGCAAAATGCATGTAGTTCCATATATCATTTCCAAACAAGAGGTGTAGTAGGTATATTATGCTTGGTTATATTAAACAGTACTTCACCTAACTCAGGAAATGTCTATATCATAATTTGAGGTTGAAGCAGGGTACTCATTGTTAGGTGTTAATTTTGTTTGTTGTATTATCACAGTGCGCAGAAAACTGTTTAATTATAAATAGTTGACTTAGATCTGTTTATTGATGGGAATACCAGGCTACATTGGCGAAATTAGACGTTTTTTATCTATTTATGAATGTTCCTACGCTATTAAAAGTTACGGATCAAGACATTTTGCTTTAATGCGCAGTTCTATGAATGAACATTAAAATAAGCCGGAAAAACTTAAAATCTATTCCTTTGGAGAACAGAACATATTGCTTTGTTTTACGAAAGTGAGGTGAATGCAGATTGGAAAGATCACATTGTTTTTGGTAAAAAGGGCAGGTTCAGTCTAAAATTAATGTTGTGCAAATTTATGACGTTTTTTACCAAAACGAACGCTGTAAAAAACTTGTTTGACTGTACATTGTTTTACTCCACCGATAATGGGACATAAAACGTTCATATATACGAGACGAAATGACACGCAGCCACTTTTCGCTGTCAAGGCATATGCAAGGCCTGTCTAGAAAATTTCGGTCTGCAGGTGACTATAAATTAATAAGGATATTTGAAACGGAAGTGGCAGAAGATTGAAATTTTATCGCAAAACCTTAGTATATATTCGACTACTCTCTTGTGCGTTTTAACTCTTAGACCTAGACTGGGAAGTAAACAAATATATCGAAAAATGCTCCAGTAGAAGGAGATAAGAGAGTTCTTTAAAAAATCTGCAGAAATTGTATCCATACTTTGCAGCGAAGTTGAAAAACCTGTCAAACGTTCCCAATTTTTCCTTAACTTCACCTTGGAAAAACGTTAAGTACGCAGACATTCAATAAGTTAACTTTCTTATAGAAAGTTGTTTAACTAATTATAGGCATATCTTTTTCCGGCTTTCGTTGTGGACGTTTATTTTTCACGGGAGTGTGATTTCATGTTTTAGTACGTCCACAAAAATGATCCAGATGGCCATCTGCATTAAAAAGAATGTCCTCAAATGTCACTACTTCGGTAAATGCTTTTCAGGCATATCTTATTATGAGGGTTTTTACTAAACACATCTAATGTAATCTAAATTTATAGGCACTTGACTGAAGAGTTCACCACATTTTCAAAGGCCATCTAAAAATCATCGTAAAAGAAAACCCTGAAAAAGTTTTAAAGAAATTGATCAATAAAAAAGCCATCTTTATATACCAAAAATGGTACGTTAACTATTGCACCTGACGATTTTATTTAAATTCAATAGTGAGTGACCGGCCTGTGAACATGGGAGCTTATGGAATATTGTATTCCTGTGATGTCCCTATCGGTGCAATCGAGCAAAAATCTGTTTGCCTTGGTCAAGTGCATCAACGACAATGTAGAAACGGAAGAAAAACTGCAATGCTCGTGAAACGTTGTTGGAATGTACACTAGCATGTTACACTGTTTGATGATGGCCATGCTTTTCGTTGCGCTTAATTTAGAGGAATATATATGTGCAAAACTCTGAAAAAGACTTTTTTCAAAAGTAAGTCTACTTTTGCTGCTTTATTTACTCGTTTAGTTGCATAATCAGGCTTCCTATACATTTAAATCTTCAGTTAACTCTACTAGATTGATTTTCACCTTTTCATACTTTGGACATTTCTAAAGAAATAAGAATTCCTAGACAATATAATGTTAATTTATAAACCACAATAGGCCTTATATTTCTTAACAATCGATTGTTTATTGATGTTAAGCTTTGGGGTACGCAGCGTGCGCTGATTTCACCTAGCGGGTCATGAATCATGAAATCCATAACATTTCATGAGTAATGGCAGCTACTGTATTTCAGTATTGTTTATCCAAAAGTGCACTTCGGTGCCCTGAGGTTTGACAAAGAAAGTGACTGATAATGCGCATTATGGTACAAATGAAGTCAAATGAATCGAAATACACGTAGATTTTGGCTATACATGCTTTGTCAATTTTACCTGCAAGCAAATGGAACCGAGAGTTTGAAAATGCTTTGTGTTTAAGGTTAGTTCGAACTAACAGGAACACAAAATAACAGATAGAACTTTAACGAAGAAATAGCCATAGTGCATGCTTTTTCGTAAGGATACTGATATAAAATTAAATGGAAGTCATAAAATTTTCAAATAAAACGAGAGATGGAAGAAAACATAAATTTTCTCAACACCAAAACTGACCTTTGCTCTGGCCTCACGAGCAGCCTCAGCTTCAGCCGCCATGGCCCTTTGCAATTGGACGGGTAAGCGAACGTCTTTGCTAAAATAGTGCAAATTAAACAGGATGTAAATAAATCAAAACATCGTAATTTTGGTAAAAAAATAAAAAGCCGTATGTTGCGAAACAGAAAACCCCTGAAATTAGTGAACCTCCGTATTACTAACGATTTCTTTGATAACAGCAATTAACTAGAAATGTGTATTTTGCAAATTATTAATACGTATAAGGACGTATAGTGTAAAATAAATCCATTAATTGGGTGTGATTGAAATCCAAATGGTGATTTTAATATCTCATTTATTGTTGATAGGATGCATAATATTATGATGCGTCAAAATAGGTACAGTAAATCTAGCGAACAGCACGTGATGGAGACGTATTTCACATCAAAAATAAAGTTGGAGAAGCAGCAGTGCAGTCAAATTTTATTTTGGCTGGATTTAAGAGGCTGGTTACACATAATGCAGCTACTTTGTTTCGCCACATGGTTTCGATAGGCAAGATGTCAGTTTTTTATTAACCTCAGGAAATCTACCAGTCTTTTGCTAAGACAATGGCATTGTTATATTTTATAAATCTATTGCTTTAGGTAATGTATTTGTTAACGTTTAAGGGTTTCTGCCAGCCTGACATATGAACATGACGCAATAATTGGAATAACAGCTTAGGGTGTTTAACAATGCAATGCCGCATATCCGCTGTTCCTTAGAACTACGCTTAATTTAGCTGAAGTACATGGACACGGCTTGAAATATTTAGAGAAAAATGACGAGAACATTAGTTAAAGTCTGAAAATTAGATTTTAACGATCATAAGCAGATTTAATACTAAACTTTTGCAGATTTATTAGTGAGTAGGAGTTCTGGGAGTTGCAAAATACTGCAAAATGCTGGGGGTAATTCAAGACCGGTTTAAAAGCTTTGGTACTCTAGTCTCACTTTTAGATGTTTTAGGTCTCAGCAAGCATTAACTTGTTGTGTTTTATGTTTAATTCAATTCTCAATTTATAAATGATGTTCATGTTTGATTTAAAGTGACATAGATTAAAGGGAAATGGAGGAGGGGCATAGGTATGGAGTCGACACTTAAGACTATATAGAATTTGGTGAGTGTCCAGAGAGATAGAAAGTTCCGACTCACCTGAAATGCAGTTTAACTGCATTTAATAGCCGTGCAAATAGAAAAAGAGAAACCTCAATTGTCGTTTAATTATAAAATACTTTTTATCAAAATTGTGCCGCTTTTCAACTTCAATCAAAAATAGCAAAATCCCAAATGTTTCTTCCAATGCCAGAATTAAAAATTTATCGACACATGTTTTTATTAGAAAACTAGCATTAAATGTGATTGAATCCTTTAAAATATTCCAGAAGAACATCCCTGTTGTGCATTTCTTAGGATTCAAAAGATGGAATCTTTCCTTAAAATCAAAAACGTTTCTGTTATATTGCGTAGCAAACGTTATTTTTGTAAAACAACAGTGTTGAAAAGGTTCAGGAATAAATTAATAAGAAGGCTTCATTTAGGGACTCCATAAACTTTTGTTGAAAACGTGAATTAATTCTCATTACAGAACATTGCTATAAAAATCAGGGGTAGGATTTGTATCCTATATAATACAAATACTTTAAAGAGAGTTAATAAATGTTCATTGTATCAAGCGAAATACTAGAGCTTTTCTCCAAGAAATTCCTGTTCCATTCATGGTCAGGCAGAGATTGTGGTGGAATATAAATCGCAGCATGCTGCAACATGTGATATAATGTTTTCTTCGCTTTTCTTTGGATGGTTTTTGCCAATTGATAAACAGTAAATTGAATGCTTAATTATTTATATTGTTCAGTCCGCGGTTGGCATACTATATTTACAGTTAGAAATATACCTACAAAGTGGAAAGGACATTAATTGTACCTCTCTGGTCTTCTTTGTGTTTCGATGTGGCATAGCAGGTGTACGCAAGCAGAATAAAATTACCAATTCCAATGGCATAGTTTATTTATTGAAACAAACTGAGAAAATAAAAATAACAGAGTGAGCTTCTGTTCGAATATTGTTTCGTTTTGTTTACAATTTTTTCGGCTTAACGGCTGACACCCTATTTTGTGATTTAAATTAGGATATCTGTTTACTTGTTTAATTCGCAAACAAATATTTTCATTGAAGGTACTCAGCTATGCTGTTTTTATCACAGAAAGCTTTTAAATACTAATAGGTGCCGAAAATGAAAGGACTTTATAATAAACGAAATCCCCTATCGTCGTGTTTATGAAGAACCTATTTGATTTCGCAAAGTTAAGGCGCATACACAACCCATTATGCTTTCGATTACTGAACCCGAAAACAACTTGTACTACTTAAAATGCAGCATTCTCGAAAAAGCGTGCAAATCCATGGAAAATATTGTTAAGATATTCATACAAGAACTATTATATAGGCTGACATTAAGGACCTATTATCACAGTGTACAACTTCTCGTTTGCTGGTAACTTCCAATATGCCGATTTCATGACAAATATACTGTCCTTCCAATTTGCTTGTGGTTGACTGATCATCCTTTTGCTGCTAAGGTTCAGTTTAATGCTAATGGTATCCCTTTAGAATGGCACAGAGTTGATCGCAGCCTAGTTTTAAAAATAAATAGTCGATTTATGAGGATTTTGAGGCATTCCTTAAAGTATTTAGCATTAATTCAGAATGAATTGTTTACTTTTCTTATGGTTTGATCTCTTAATCTATGTAACCGTACTCTGTTACGCACGTGAGTGCAAAAATATCAAAATACAGTTTTTCTAAAACATCCTAGTCTCTCAAATATTTGGATAATCTTGAATTTATTTTAGTGAAAGTTTCTCCTTTTGTCAAGATAATAATTTAATGCAGTGCATTTTCAATAAGATATTTATGAATAAGAAGACTGAGGTTTCACTCTTGTCGTGAATGTCTTCTCCGTGCTATGTAAACAATAGTTCCTTGAAATGTATTACAGGAGTCATTCAAAGTCAAGCATGTGGATTAAGTTGATTTCACATCAATTCATATTCCTTGTGCCATTTGCAGTAAACATGAGCATCATGGTTTGAAAACATCTAATCATCATTTTCCAGTCATTTTTTAAATGTCAATTCAATGCAAGAGAGGATCTATTAATATTTTTATCCGATTTTAACCCAAGCTCACTTTGTGCACAACCCCATGTCGATTTAAATCAGGGGCCATTTCAATTGTTCCCCTTATTGAAAACTTTAAGCTTTGAAATTCTAAATAATTCACATTTAAGGATAAAATAGGTGCAATTAAGCAGCAGGTGTATTGAGAATAACATCTATGAAGGAGGAATCAAATAATATAAGCATCGTACGAAAATTGAACAAACGGCGCACAACATATGACGTTTATCATTCAAACTAGTACCGGCTACGGTGGCTGAATCTATTCTCAAGTAAGAACGCTCATTGTGAAAAGTAACAGGGTGATGTGGCTGCAGTGCTTGAAGATGCCAAAGTGAAATTTTTGAAGATTACCGTTGAAATATTTTGACATGAAATTGCTACTTATGAAATGTCACTTATATCAAACGCAGCTGATATATCTATAATCGATGACAAGACTGCTTATAAAACATGTTGGTTTATGGTTTTTTAGTTTAGAGAAAATATATCATAAGAAGTTAGATATCTAAGGGACAGGTTAGATGCAGATCAAGTTTCAAATTGAAAAACAGTGAAGGAACTGTTTTAAATTGGTTTCTGATAAAATGCTTTATAAATATAGTTCGAATCGTCTGTCGACTTCGATGTACAATTTACTCGTGATTATTTTTAATATCCAGTATCGATTATTTCGAAAGCTCAACGCTATCCAAAAGTACAGACGAATAGTCTTACTGAAGAGGTAAACTAAAAATATTAAAGCGCTAATGCGCAAAAATTCTGAGGCAGGCATTCGTTGAGCATCAAAACCACGGATAGTAACTTCACCACGGGTAATGCGCAGTAGAAATTGTCTCAAAGTAGTTGGCATAAAAAGAAGCGTCCGTAAATCAGAAGACTTCCTTTGTATGATGAACGTACGAGACAGGTTATTGAGAAATGTCTCAGTATACGGTGAAAAATGCTCAGAATGTGACAGCTCTAGGCCTGCTTAGATTCTTTGATTTTGCTAACTGTTTCACGTTGAGTACCTCTCCCTGATGATGGGTAAAACATTTTATAAGCATATATTATACTAGCTTTTTAGAAAACCCATTGAAGACCTATAGAAAGGTGAAAAGCTATCATTTAAAATCCCTTTAGCCGGTTATGTATGGAGAACACGGACACTCTCCTCACTCGCTTAGTAGCCGACGACGTCCTGATCGGTGGTTCTTAATATAAGGCCAAAGCCTGCTACAAATAACAGCTCCGTTAAAATTCAACATGTTAAAACACTAAATGAACCTTATGCACGAGAGGGCTTAGTTAAGAACAAGCGCAAAGGCCAGTTTATTTGACCTGGAAACCTGTGCACGGGTTGCTCTGATAATCCTGCTGCTTTGGGTAAACTTTTAGGGTCATTTTGTGGTCAGCCTTATATCAATTTTACATGCACAACTTAGAAACAGCATGTTTCAGCAGGAAACAAACAAGGAAAGAAACCTTTTAAGAGGTCAACCAAATAAGAGTTATTTTCAAATATATATAATGGGACTCATAAATTTTTGTATTAAATTCGTCATACTGTATTTCAGAGCAACTTCAGCAAAATCGTTGCTAGTATTTTAACACGAACGTAGACCTTTTTACTTTAGCAAGTTTTCATATTCAGTTACCAATTATAGAAGAGTTTTCCAATTTTCGTCAGCTTAGATCTGACTTTTCTCTATTTATACTAGGCAAAGCGAAGGCTACAATTCACTCAAGGATTTCAAAGTTAATGCATTTTCAATGCAAAACTTTTTTAAACTCTCTGGGGCTGTCAGTAAAAGTTGTGCGAAGTCAAATAGAATATTGATTGCCTATTTACCATTGCACATTTTAGACCTCAATATGAGCTAAACACTCATGTCATTAATCCACCTTTCCACATACCCTTGCCCGCGAAGAATTCAGTCCCGTGTTTTTATTTTTAAATGTCATCCTTGCTAATCAGAATTGAATTAAAAATAGATGATGTGCAAATCCTTGCAAAATATTAACTGGGCAGTGAATACCATTTTGGAGATAGAACTACGCATTCCCTTTGGTAAATCGAATTCAACAAAAGCATTTTAGCAGAGTGACTGTAGCCATTTAATGCTTGAGTAAAGAAATGCTACAGGCACTTGCTATCGAGGGGGCGTTTTTAAATAATCAGGAGGACGGTTAAATAGGCTCTTTTATTTAAGGATGTAATTATAATTATAGTTATGCCATATTTACCTGGAATTCTTTCTATGGTAATGCTGGATTGTCCGATGAACACTGGATGGAAGCGTCCAATAGGACGTTTTGCACAAATCATACTAAACACTGCCTTTTAACTATAAAGTGCACCATTACACTCGAAGAATAGCTTTGTAGATATATACAGGAACGGCAGCTGATGGAGCATCGTTAGTATGGGAACTGTCAAGTTAATGTTCTTCAGCTTAAGCTGAACGAATAGTTTTCCATATTTATTTATACTATTTACTATGAAGTCTTGCCCATTATGTCTAAACTCATTGCGTACGGAATTCTGACAGAATTTACAAAATAATTTCATTCTTGGCATTCGGTCCATTCTTGACAAACATGAATATATAGTTTCATATATTCTCTCGCGTGTAAAATAGAATCTGCGACTTCACTAAGTCGTGCTTAGTGCAGCGGCTACACTCTTGGAACTGCCCTCGACCGGGGCAAAAAAACAAATCAAAGATTCTGGCGTTTGTATCCCTGAACTATTACACATACCCCTGTTTATTGCCAAACCAAATGTCCTCTAGAGAGGAAAACGTGTAGTTCCGTAAGCGATTCAAGGTAATTCGCCTCGTCCACCCATTGACCAGAAGTCGTGACGCACGATGAACTTCGACGGCGTCCAAGATGACTCACCAGCACTAGTTTAACAGGCGCTGTTTACGATAGAGCGGACGAATATAGAATTCGTCTTACATTCTGGCAGGCTGAATGTGGTTTACAAACATACAAAAAAGCAGTCTAAAAATTGTAACCTACAGCAAACCCCGTTCACAGGCATCTCGACAATCGACCAATGTGCAACTACTAAAACTGGCAATCTGGAATATTTTTTAAATGTTGATATCTCGCTGCGTAACTGGCTAGAAAGAAGAATAATTTTGAGATCCCAGGCGCCGGCACACTAAACTCAGATACCGCGCCTCAGAGGCGCCCACATCTCCCAACTAAGATAACGGTGGGGAGATGGGTGTCTACAGAACCTTCTTCTGGGGCCGTCAACCAAAAGCAGAATGATGACACAACGGATTCGCTTTTGCATCTCACCCTAATGCACATACATCTGCCATGGGACTTGGGGGTCTCGCATAAGATTGGCTGTCATGAGGCAGTTTCGTAATAACTGAAGTATCAATCTACAAATTCTGCGCATATAAGGGGTCAAGGCAAAGACAGAGGCACGCAAATCTGAATTCTATGGATTAACGTTGTAAGCACTCAAAATTAGTCCTGGTTTCTACACTGACATCAGATATGCAGGGCATGGGTTGACCTCGTTGGGCATCTCCGGACCGGCAATGTCAACACGACAAACTCACTAACCACCTTATAAAGCAGCAGTGAGCTTCATTAGTGGGACACGCCTTCCATACTGTCACTTATCACCTCTATTCCACCTTCCACCAGCAATATGAACTCAATTCAAACTCGTCCATCGCAACCACACCTTAAAATAATGGAACAATCTGACCGGTCACCCATGAACCCGTTTGCCCCTACTTCCCCAATACATCTGGCTATTTCTTGGGCCTTTAATGATAACCATCAATGAATCAATGCCGTCCAGACTACATAATAATTGCTCGCCCTACTTGCCCGCACATTCTAGGCTGCGTAAAAGCATGAACCTATGCGACACCTCAACATGTCATACCACATCACTCCTGAAACATGCTTAACATAGATGTAACGGGTGTTGGTATGGGAGAAGCACTGGTCCGTTAGGACATGCGCACTTTTGTGGAGCTGTAAGCAAAGCATCGGGTGTAGTCTGGTACCTTAAAGGGAGACTGGGTCGTATGTCGCACAGCTAGACCAGGTGTTTATCTCTGTCAGGCGCCGCGCCCATGCGCTTTTTCCGGTCTTCGTGACGGTGTCTTTCCATTGCAGCACATTAACCGTAGAAGCAACGGATTAGAAAGACGCAGCTCAAGGCTGCTTCACTGTAAGTGAAGTTACGCGTTTGTCCCCGTTACTGGACTGCGATTTAATGCAGTGCTTGCGACAGACGAACTTTCCATGAAAAAGAGGTTGCTGATGGTACAAGGGATTTATCAAAACTATGCATGTCTTTACATTCCAGTGGAGTAAAGTAAGTACCAAACCGGCTGTTGAAAGTCTGCACTTCAATAACCATAACATCCAAGTCCATTGTTAATGTGCATATTATATGCATAGCTGTAAGTTATGAAATTATTCCCCAGATTGGCAGCAAATGTAGTAGCTAAAAGCCCAGAAACGTGTTTCACCTATACTTTGCCGCTGCGGAAGCACACAAGGAATGCTAGGGAACCTACTAATGAGCCGAACCTTTCGGAGCTATGTCATTCAGTGGCAGAATATCAGTAAAATATGACTTGGCTTTCAGCTAGCATCTGTGCTCCTAGTATGGTGAATACTTTAATAATTTATACTACTGTCTGCCTGGTGGCAGCTTGTGAATAATACGTGGTTATATCGCAGTGACTGATGGACTTCGGCCCGAATATTCATATCAAATATCGGTTTGCGTCTAAAGAACCTGAATATATCGATCTGCTTCATGTTACAACTTGACTTCTGCGGAAGTAAAAAAAACTGACATAGCCGTATCGTTTTTTGTCCAGACCCAGTGTTCGGTAAAGGAAATTGTTGTACTGGAAGATAAGTTTTAAGCTAGAAACATAAGGTATGCTTGTGCTCAGTGCCTTACCAACCAAACTTCGACCACTTCGACATTGCAATCTGGCATACGATTTAAGTTTCAGAATCTTAATGTCATCATCACCACCGTCACATGGGATGGCGTGCTTCAAGATTTCAGCAAAATCGATGCACTCATTTTCGACAAATGTACGCATAGGTATAAAGCAAGATCAATGAAATTCACCAAAATCGACATTTTAGGTGCCTATAGCGCTGACATCCTTCCCAACTGCGAAAATATTTACTCTGTAGCTTATACAGGAGAGCTGTGCTCGAAATTGTTTCTACTGTCTTTTTTCTCTTGTCAAGGACTTTTAAAGAGCTGCTTTCTTTTACCGATCATCCTCGTCTGCCAAATATTGTGTCGGACATGAGGCGAAGCTGCCGTAAATAGCGGAGGTAGTCGCGTGTGTTCATTTATAATTCAGCAGCAATGCGCCACAAATTGCACATTTTTTAAATTTCGGGAACCTCTGGAATAAACAAGCAACAAATAAGTCAGATTGTCCAATGAGCTTCCTCATCAGCCATGATGTCTTTAAAAGAATCGGAGACTAAAAATCTTATGGGGCATCCTATAAATTAACTGCTGTTGCATTTTCTTTAGCAGCATGGGTTGAATCTGAGGCCTTCTTTGTTAAGGAGCTCCAGCTCGGGTTCTCTTCAAAATAACTAATGGTCCCTTGTTTTGGGATCTTCACTAGGCTGCCGAGTCGGATGAAGACACTTTGTGCGTATCCCCGACTTCGTCACTAGAAAATGATCAAAAGTGTACGCCATGACGCAGAACGTATTGCCAAATGCTAAAACAACTAGCAACCGTTGGTCTGAGAAGTGGGAGGACGATTCCAACCACAAGGACGATCTAAGGCAACAAATCATGAACGAATTTATGCATAGATGTAATTGACCTATCAGGAATTAGATTGCAACTCTTAAACAAAAGGAACACCAACCTTGGCCATGTGCTGATTCTGGGAAATGGTGACGTTGACCACAACTGGCAGAGAATGCAGAATGCCAGGGACACCAATCTGCACGCAAAAAACGCTAACCTTGTTTCGACGGCATCGGTGATGAAATAAAGCTACTACCCCACCCCCACATGTTCTAAATGAGTGACAGGACTGAGCGAAACCAAGTAGGTTTTTTCTTGTGTCATTGTCATTTTTAAAAGGTAAACGAATAAGATATAATATAACTGGCAGCCGAAAAAGACAGAGGATATCTCACTATATGATAATCTACAAAAACGGAAGCCCACAACTCGTGGGCCAGTTTAACTCACATTGAATTGCGACAAGAAGGACAAACCCCGAGAGATTCTAAGGGCTTAACCATACTTCATTTATAACAGCGCACACGAAACCGGAAAGATTTGCGACGATTATACAGTTACTTATGCACAACTCTATCGCCAGCACCTACACTCACAGCAGGGGGTCTAATTTGGAGTCAATTTTTGTTCTAGAATAACGGTGAAACCGATGATATAACTCTGGTAACCCCTTTGCTACAGAGAAAATATTAAGAAATGAAAAAACTCCCGAAATTACACTGTGCGTCTCAGGAGTCCTGAGCATTGTGAACTAAGACGACCCTTGGCAAGAAATGAGGAACTTCGGATTTCTTCAGTGGATTGCAGTGATAATCAGACGGTTTAGTGGCGACCGTAGGCCCAATAAACGACTGAACGCGACCATCAGATGTCAAAAAACGGTCCAATTAACACGCTACGAAAAGTAAACTAGCCTTGAGTGTCTTCTCGAAAACAAATAGAGGACGCACGACTGGGCTCTCGCTAAACCCTCGTTAAGCCTGTAGCACCTTCAACCTCTGGCACTCGCACCATGCACGAGGTCGTGTAATCGCAGTTCCCGAACTGTTTTGGGACAGCCAATCACAGACACTTATAAACGGCTATTGGCCAATCAACTGATCAAGCGGTCACTGACTCACTCTCGCATGCTCTTTATTAATTCGTGCCCGCATCACCCTAGCGGATGGACGCGTGCGCAGGCCCCGAGCTTGCCGCGCATCGTGGCCTCTGATGGCAACTTCTACTAGTGTTTTTCCCCTTCTCCTCGATAACGGAACTGGGTGTAATGCTAGAGTACGAACACTGCTTAGACCCTACAAGCTCCTGTTCCTGCTGAAAGGATTAACTAGAAATTTACATAATCTTAAGCCCATGGGAAATTACCGAACAACTGTCGTATTCAGGTCGTAATCAGGACCTCTGAGCAGCAGACTAAACGCCAACACGCAGAAAATGGTCATAATGGACCAGTTAGAATCAGCTATTGAATACTCAGAGGCCACGAAAGCTGTCAGTGGTAATCGAAACTCCAGTGGTAGACTAAACCTCTTACCTGGGCGAAATAATCTCGTGGACCATCGAACTCGACGTAGAGGTGGCTACCAACACTTCAATCACGTAAGCCTTTCGTAGGCTACAAAACCTATTCTAGAAGCGACGTCCCATCCTACTCAACATAAAGCTCAGGATACACATAGTCATCATCATAACAATGTTACGCTGCCGTAAAGAACATGTGCGACCTAAAAAGTAAGAACTTTATGTTTAACATTTGCTTTCTAGAAGGAGTTCTGTGGACTTTAAGACAGGTATGGCAGAAAGAACCTACAAGCGCTTGAGTTCTGAGGTTGAACGTAAAGCTGGAGTCGAATTAAATCCAAAAAAACGTCGGGGCGGATGAATCGTAAAAATGGCTGAACATGTTCCGAACAGGTTCTTTTAAGGACATGTTGTTACATGTAGTAGCAAACGAGGTAGATGAAATCAATTTTGAAGGAAAACATGATTAACCTTCCTGAAAGTGGATAGAGAGCAACAGCTAAATGTGAACAGCAGATGTGGCTAGCCACCGTCGAAAACGGCCCAATTGTCTCCGATGCCAAAGGAATAGAGGGAACTAAGACGAAGCGACAAGCGTTCAGGGCTGGAATACTGTAGAGCAAGTATCTCAACGCCCCAGCAACTTATATATATATATATATATATATATATATATATATATATATATGAAATGGAAGTAAGAAAGACAAGGGAGAACGGAATGGACATTGCTAGCTTATTAGCCGTCATCAACCCGTCATACCCAATCCCAACTGTGGCACACCTGGGATTCGAACCCGTGACCTTTGGTATTTCAGTCGAACGCTCTACCATTGAGCCACGGGCTCGTTGTTTTTGTCGGTTGTGATTTTTGAATATGATGATAGTGTGGGGCTCACCCATCTGCTTAAGAAACATATATGTTCCGTTGTGCCCTGGAGCTCAGACTAGAGCCCTCACAGGCGGTCGCATAGCGACGTGTAGCATATGTGGATAAGGTGGAACTGACAAAGACAAGCGAGACCGGAATGGCCATTTCTGGCTTTTTAGCCGTCATCAGCCAGTCATACCCAATCCCAAGTGTGAAACACCTGAGATTCAAACCCACGACCTTTGGTAATTGAGTCGAAAGCTCTACTATTGAGCCACGGGCTCGTTGTTTTGTCGGTTGCGATCGGGAATATGATGATAGTGTGTGGCTTACCGATCTGCCAAAGGAACATGTATGTTCCGTTGTGCCTTGGAGCTCGAAGAAAAATGTTCTTTGGAAAAACGTTAAGATATTTTACTGTGTAAATTTTCGATATGGGTTCCCCAGGACATCATCAGACGTGAAGTAAATGTGCGAAACGGTTAAAATTTTAAGCGTGCCCAAAAAGATCGATATTGTTTAGTCCTTCCTGCCAATGACATCGTTTAGATTGTCTGTTGCCGTTTCCATCTTTCTTTACTATTGCGGTACACGGCATCCGATTCGATGTGTCCATCAATGCACGAGTTATCTGAGTAAATGGCATCCGAAAATTCCCGGCCTTTCTTAGATGGATGGACAAGCAACAATAATGCGGGTTTTGTCCTAAGCAAAATTGTGCCCCATTTTCAACGTATGCATGACAACTTGAGGCAAGTGTTCACACCTCCTTACTGCCAAGTGATGTCCATGTAGGCGTGTGGAGGTCGATTATCCTGTTTGACCACAATACAACACATTACAATTGTCAAATGAACTATTGTACATGGCTTCTTTTTTATCCAATAAGCAACCTTATCCTTAGGGTGGGCAATCTAGTATCGTAGAGAAGTCGTTGGTTGGTGAGCCGTTACCGTTTCGTTTGTTTTGGGTTGTTATTGTTTTACCAAAGAACTCCTTTTCTTTGAAGTATACTTTGCCAAATCAAAAATAAATATATATCCCCACGTCCGGAAGGGGCCTTTTTGGAGGACTGCAGACTCACCGGGGTGTTACGACGCAAATTCACTGCGAAGCTATCAACGTGCAGGCACCGCGAAGACAAAACTAACAGTCACCAGGACTGTAGATTCAACCGCAACTTGTCCTTACTTTGAGTGCGTGTTATAATAGCACGCCAGCCTAATCGAAACTCGACAGTTCATCGCAACATGATTGTGGAGCCTCGGGCAACACCCCGCATGCACGTTTTCCCTGCCAGCTGTACCCGCATATTTGGCCACCACTGAGCCTATTTGGTCATACGCGCATACACGGCAGATCAGATTATATCGCGCAGGCTCATAGCGTCCCTGAGCAATTACTCACTGTATATATTAAGGCCCTCTATCGCTCACGCCAGTAATGTTTACAATTGTGTAAATTTCAGGCGGACTGCCATATATGCTTGCATGCTTGTGTGATAGGCGATAGGCAATTTGAAGCTCAACCATTATGTCCAAGCTCACAACTTGTAGGATGGACAGGTTTCAAGCGCAGGAATGGGCAATTGGTCCGATATTGTTGTTTACGTCATCAGGATAAATCAGCATATTAATCACTGCAATAAAGCTGACTTGTTCGATCCTACAGCGACTCCGATAAAACAATAGCTTGGGGAAATGCTTCCTGATGGGATAACACTTTCCTCTCGTGGAAGCAGAGGTAGACTTCAGTATGCACGTTTTAGTGTGATCTTCATGACCTTGCTCAAAGATGTGAAGTCCAGGGCCATGTACGGCACACTTTGGAAGGGGGTTGTCAGCCTCACGAGTCACTGCACCCAAATTCCAGTCATAATTAGCGTGAATCGATCAATTTACTAGACTGGGTGAGTGAAGAGAGATATCGATCCAATTCAGACTTAACACTTACCTTTTCAACAATCAACAATCTACCCAACTTCAAAACGATGAGGATGCATTAAGAGTTATGAATGGGGGCGTTTGTAGCTGAGGTAGCAACTTAATTCTAATTAATACAGAACGTCGGTTTGCAATTCCGCTTCTTGTTGTAGTTTTATGGCACACTAATACGTAGTACATTCGAGAACCACTCACTAAAGCCTGATAAATGGAGCTGGAGGCACAGGTTCTGTGAGAACTGCGTAGAAGTGTCGTTTGGCTGCGTAGGTTACTAAGCCCAGGTCCAACTCTGGCTGTCCTTAATGTGTCTTTTAACCTAAATGTGGTGCAGCTGGGAAGGCGATGAGAGACATACAACGCAAGTCCGTTACACCAAAAACAACTTCAATTTGGCTTTTTTAACCAACTCAAAAGTCCTGTAGGTAGACACGAAACTTAGTCTATACTTAGACCATTTTTTACCGCTAACTATTAGCCTAAATAATCAGCATACAACTGTGTACGACTATTTGCGAGGGACGTTAGCGTATGTGAGAACCGTTTGGCTCAGTAACCTTTTTTGCTTTAAAAGTAATTTATAACAAGGCTTAAATCAAACACGACAGAATAATCGAAAGCAATTTACATTCAAGTAAACAAAAGCGTTTGAGCTATAAAAGTGTTGTTTATTTATCATCACGATTTGGTGCTCTTAATATTAGTATTAATTCCATGGAACCGGCGGTTGTATGATTACATTGGTAATTTTTAACCACAGTCGAATAGTATATAATTACTGCAAAATTATACTCAATCTACAAGACCACAAGGTAATTAATACAAGGATTTCAACAGGTTAATTATAACACACGTTTAAGACAGAATGAAATAAGGACAATTTGTGGTTTCTATGCACGAGAGCATAAAAGAAAAGTAATCTTGGAAACATGAAATTATCGGTACTAAAGTAGGATGTTTAATTTATTTGGCCTATGCCTTGCCTGTTAAGGTTATAGCCGCATATGCATATGAAGTGATAAGATACCTTATGCCCTCTTTGGGATCACTTTCAAGAAGGGCTGAAAGTGCGATATTTGTGAGATCGGGTTTTAGTATTTTTTTAAATTACACACCCTTTGCGCTGTTTACCATAATCCTACGCTAGTTTACATATTACCGATCATGTATAGGCCATTTTTGCCGATAGTAAGATAGTATTTGAATGCTTGTGATAAATACATTCTAAGCAATAGACTACCAGAAACAATTTGACCAAATATAGTCTGTTTACATTTCACTTCAAAATCCACTCTTATGTGTCATTTTTATCCAGAAGATCATACAAGACATCTTCTCCACTAATGGAAAGCGGAAGAAGTAAGCATGGAACTACTTTTACTGCGGTAACTGTTGTGGTCTTAGTTGCACTCATTTTTGTTATCGGAAAACTGGCATGGTTAATGAAGCACTTATTCTAGGACATTATGACACAATTAATGCATAAACCTTAACCAGGAAAGCATAAAAAATCACGTTCGACCCAAGTAGCAGTACAAAATAAACTTCAAAAGCCCCTTTTATGAATAAAAATGTTTTGGCTACTAAAACAGCCCTAGGCTATCTATCTTATTTATTTTATCTTTTTCAAAAAGGATTTTCGGTATGAAACGTCAAAAGGAATTCCCAGGAATGCAGGCAATGTAGTAAAAAATTATATGAAGGTTAAATATTATAAACGCGTTATACCCCTAATCCTAACAAATACCCTAATATGAAACATAAATTTAGCTCTACGTTTGAAGCTTTTTTAATCAAAACCCCATATTTACCCAAACTCTAGACTTGAACCTAAGCTCAGACTTAAGAATAACACTTGAAATTAGGGCAAAGCCTGTGGAATAAACGTCAACAAATCGTAATCACTACTCAGTCAATTTGATGCAGGAAAATAATTTTTTCATTTCTTAAAATTTAAAAGTGCATATTTGTTGTAGCACCTAATATAACAATCAGTCGGAATTGATAAATGAGCTGGAATCTGTTTTACAGCAAGTAGCCAATCGCAGGCGACTAAGTAGTAAATCCTTTCCTAATGTTTTACATGTTTTGGCTATCTAATCAAAGTTTTATTGGCCATTTACTTCCAATGTGTTAATTATTGGACAACTGAATTATTTTGTGCGTGCAGTCAAGTAACTAGTTTTTATTCTTCTAGGTTTCCACTAACTGGTGTCCTATTTCAGATTACCAAAACACATTTTTGGTTTGCGCAAAGGAAACGTTCGGCATATGCTTTATATTCTTATGGGTATCTGCATATCTTTAAATGAGACATAAAATTAAATTGCAAGCGCCAAACTAAAGCAACCATGGAAATTAGTGATATTTATGAGAATCTGACGGTAATGACTCAGGAATCGATGTCTTGTTGACGCATAGAAAATGTGCGTTTAAGAATTACTTTCTTCACGTTTTGCTGTATTATAGAAAATTCAAATTGGCTTTGACGTATAGGAAATCTACACTTTGGTTCGTGTTGCAGGCAGTCATGGCAGTGCCCCAGATTAACCTTTAAATGGATTATTATAACCTAATCAGACTCTTACTTGATTGTTTTTGCGAACAGGAAAAATACTTGTCAAACGTTCCTCTTCCACTGCAATTGATTTTACACGACTGTAGTGTCCCACTATCTGTTTTTTAGGACAACGTTTGCCAAATCACCTTGATTTGGGACAGAGACGGCATGATTTACGGGGATGGGAAGTAGGGCTATTATTTGAAGCTGCAAGTTTCAATTGCTCAGCATTTTCCATTTCCCTATTTAAACTGGGTGTTTGTATTTATATGAATTTAAGCATCATCTAAACAGGTTAAAAAGGCCCGAGAACATCAAGTAACTTACACTTCCACCCTTTCGACTTTCACGCCCCACGGATCAGTGGCCTCGTCCAACATAGCCTAGTGAAATTAATGCAGACAGAAGTGTTTTTTAAAAAATAGTCGATGCTTTCTTCGTTTGAGACGATGTGCGTTACTTTAAGTTGAAAAAGCTACATCGACTAGATAAATGCAAGTTAAAAAACATTAATGCTCAAACCAAAGAGACCTACACATTTATGATAAATGTTTTTATTAAAAAATGTCGCTCCTGAAATATTATGTCTGATGGTGTTGTCTAACCATCCAAACTGTGGTATGCAACCAGCTCAGGTGATTAATACCCACAGTTCAAAGCAATTGTTTAATCTGCATTAATATTTTATATGTAGCCATAAACATATCTCTTTGGGTTCTGCATACAAACCAAACGCGCAAGTTAAAACCGAAGGAAAGGGGAAATGTTAAAAAACTACGTTTCTGTGCTTTAACAGGAGAGGAAAAGCAGTAAAAGATTTATCTCAAAATATATTCGAATGTTTTTAGAATTTAAATACGATCATTCACTACTCTGTTTTCTATAAATCCTGTGCGTGCAAATAAAACTGCTTAAATACATAGCAAACTTTATTTATATAAAATGGTTTTTGCGACTTACAACGTGCATAATGACTTCAGGACATCATTCAAAATATACATAACACCCTTTAATTATCTATTTAAAATTTGTGAAATGTAGCTGAGTAACGTGAGAATAAGGTGAAAATTTATCGCACATTTACAAACATGAGTGTTTCCAAGTCACTTCATTTTTTTCCATTGGATTGCATAACTGATAAACAGATTTGTTTTTAAAATCTGTCATTATGACGAGATCGGTAGGCATAGGTCTATACCCTTGCGCATTCGGCTATGCCAGAACCACGGAAGTTATGATAAATACGTTATTACACATGTGCACGAAGGTTGTTTGTGTCGCTTTTGCAGAGATATTAAGTTTTCACTATAAATATGCAATCGCAAAAAGAATAAATGATCCGCAGTCACAGGTCGTTGGGCCTTAAATGGCAAGATTTCCAAAATATTACCAAGGTAATGAATGCAATATTTAGCTGGACCACTTTTATTTGGTAGTTGTACATCAGTAGTGGTAATTTAATTTTGCAAAACTGTAGTTTAAAGAGTGAATTTAAAACTTTTTTGCAGAAACTGTTTGGCAGTTTTTTTAGGTGAAAGCTCACAACAGGTTGATGTTGGGAAAGTTTTCAGAGAACCTTAGCTTTTGTTTATGCAAAAGAAATATGTCAGTTTCTGTATCTTTTGCTGAGAGCAATTGGAATATTTAACATAGGCTAACGACATTTTATTTGTAAGTTTTACGTATATATTTCTTACCTGCATCATACTAGAGATTGATTCCCTCTCTGAAAGTATTTCTGACAAATTCTTTGTACCCAGCACATTCCTCAGCGTGGTTGCAGCAAGTAAACGTGTAGATCGATCTGCATCTTCAACATTAGTAATAGCGATGACAGGATTGTATATGCGATAATAAACAACAGCATCCACAGCAACGGTCACCGAGTCTTTTGTCAAAACCTGTAGCGAATAAACGTACGTATAAATACTCAAACATCATCAAAGGTTTAAGTCTCAAATGGGCTAGTAGGAAAGATTCTTAAACCCAATCTTTTCTAAAGAAATGTGTAAATCAATATTAGAATCGGTAAACAAATGAAATATTTGATTCATTTCTGCGTAGTGTTTGACTAAAGGAACCTCCCGATTAATCCTTTGTTAAAGTTCTAAACTGTAAAACCAGTTTTAGGGTATGTTTTAAGTTACCTCTTGCGGAGGGACATCAAAAGTGACAGTTCTTAGATCGACCTTTCGAATCATGTCAAGACAGGGAACCGTAAAAAAGAGGCCTGGTCCACGGGCACCACCGGGTAAAATCCTTCCAAGTCTAAAAAGCACAGCCCTTTCGTATTCAGCGATGACCTACAAATATAGAATATTTTTATTATGGCTTCCGGTAGCCAGCGAGTATTTTTTTATTTTTTAAGGTACTACTACATACTAATTTCCTCAGCAAGATAAATGTGTCAAAATATTATAAAGCAGTGGTAAGCTGCAAGCCAAACGGTATGACAAAAATTAGATAACTGATGTGGCGGCAACATTATTAAGAATGAGTTCACATTAATGAAGAATTTATCATAGTTTGAAAGTGCAAAGTATCACTCAAAATATCTCTCCGACTACAAAAAAGTGAAATCTAACTGCAGAATCATCAAACTATATTATTTTCATCATTCGGAGTTGTTGTTGCGTTATCAGTTTCTATGCACAGGCCTTAGGTACCAAACTAATGTTTGTATGGACAAAACCATATATAAGAATATCAGCATAACTTTGAGAGTGGGATCAAAAATATACATCAGTTCAGGTTAAGTGAAGTTGACGCAAAAGTCATTTAGCAGTAAGTAATTGCTTGTGACGGATTCATTTTTGACGCGATCGCAGCTGTCTACGTTTTCGACAGTTTTTTCCCAAACCAGAAATCTTCCACATGTGTGAGCTTCTTTAAAGACATTAATATTTGAAAATTTGCCCCTCTGAGCAACAAAAAAAATATTTATAATTCATTAGTAGTTAATATTTGTACATATTTAATCAGACGTATATTTTAACTGGCTTTTAAAACGGTTATTAGAAATGGAAGGAAACCTAAAACATCTTTTTACAAAATCATCGAAAAATAATGACGCTCAAGGTAAGATATAGCAAACATCTCACCTTTATGCAAAATAAAATGGAAATGGGGAATGTCAGAAGAATTGCACAGTAAGAGAGGCCAAGTAGGATATAGCTGCAATACCCCATGCCTTTTGATGTTGTTATTTGGTCTGTGGATAAAAGTAAAAACATATGAAGTTTTCACCTAATTCGTCTTTCAAATGAAATATATGGCTAAAATTTATGTGTTCTTTGGGTCTACGCATCGATTTATTGTGTTTTTCAAACAAAAGGCTCAAGCGCTGCTTCGCACTTCCGGGTTCCTATTAATAAGACACTTTTAACCCAATAACTTAAATAAAAATATTTCCGGCAGTATACATTTTATCAATTGTAAAAATGATTCTATAATTGTTCATGAAAAGGGGTTTTGTATGCCGATAGCCTTTTGTGTGGAGATGACAAAATATTTTTGTGGTAAATTATGTTCAACTGTCTCCTAATAAGCATAAAAATCTTCTGAGGCGGATATTAAAAATTAAGAAATCAAGATAAAATTGAAACTTTTAAATAACCACCGGCACTTACGTGCATCCATCGATGTTCGTGGGTTTACAACTGAATATTTTCGAACTTCAGGTAGGAGACTGCCCTCACTTCCAGCTGCCAACGTTTCTGGGTTGGTCAGTTTTTGTGTCATTCTGGGAGAGGCTGTTGCCAAAGTAAATAAGTATCTTATTCTAAAAAAACGAAATGGAATTCATATATCCCCAAGTATATTCAATGCGCTGCATCCTATCCAGTGCTCAGAGCCACCAAATACATTATTTGAATTAGGCATGTTTTTGAAATGGACAATTCAGTGGTCTGCACATTTTCCCTGAAGAAAAATGGATACAATCTTAGCCAATTCTGAAGCGTGCGCGTACAAGCAGCGCAAACCTATTAGCCAATGAAATTTCAAGGCCAATCTTAATGCAACCTGCCAATAGGTGCATGTCCAAACTTCGATTAAAGAGCTTTGAATAGTCAACTTAAAATAAAAAAGGAAACGAGGTCTTTACACATTGAAAAGTATTTTCATATAACACTGATAATTACGTTTGACGATATCGGGCATTTTATTTTACAAAGAAAGAGGTGGAGTGAAATTCAATTCTTGTTTTTGTAATCACATAGATATGACCGTGTCAGTATGTTTTAAAATTATATCCTAGATTATTTGAGTGACTATCTTAATTAATAATGATAACAAAATTTCAGATCTTTTGAATATTTCTCCTATTTGTCCCATGCCATAGACTTCAATTTTCCTGTCTATCGAACGAAGACCTGACACGATGTTTTTCCTCTAGATAGTAAAGTATGAACGCGGAGTCAAATACTTCGAAACAGATCGTGTGGTGTAACTGCGAAATATTCACAAACTGTCCAGAAACAGTCACCAGTATGTAATTGCATAATTATTTAACATACTGACAGCACAGGTACTAGCTCACACTAAGTATGTAATTGAAGTTCGTATACCAGAGAACACATAAGGGTACTGGTGAACCTACCTATGAGCCGAACCTCTCACAGCTGCGTCAGGCAGCGGCACTAGATCGGCTTAACACGTGACCTTTAGCTAGGACTTGAACTGTAATTATGGTAACTAATTACATAGAATTACCATCGCTGGCCAAAAATATTAAAGTCTCCGGAAAGAAAAACCTTTGGTTTAAATCGTTTTGCATATACAAACTGAAATTGAAGAGCACCGAAACTCCGAATTAAAATAAAAAAGGAAAGCTTCACACAATAGAAATAATTTTCTTGGAACATTTATAAATCTATTCAACGATTCAGGATGTTTTCTTTTTTAATTAAAGCACGTGAAGTTAAATTCTATTAGCATTTTTGTCAGCACAAAGACACAAGCATATCAATCATTTTCACCGCAAATATCCTGGGGCATTCGAGTGACAGTCTTAATTTATAACGATAAAATATATTTGGGCTCTTTTAATTCATTTGATTTGTCCTATGGCACAGACTAAACCTTTTGCGTCAGTCGAACGACGATCCTGAACCATGGTTTACATTCAGATACGTATTGGGTTATTTCAACGTACTTATGGGCAGAGGAGAGAACACGCATAACAGAATGAAACTTTAAAAGAAGAGTCACTATACACACTTCAGGTAACAATGCAAGAGCATAAATAGCTCCACACTGTTAGATACCACTGCCATACAGCTTGGGTGACTGAATCAGGTTGCTTAACTTTAATTCCCTTGGCAGCCACGTAGACCTTAGGAGCATAAGGCAAAATCAAAAAGATGGCGCTTAAGTAGTTAGGTGGCATGACTTATACGTTACGATTGCCATAAAATGATGAATTTTTTTGTTTTTGGGCGAAACGCGCTGTCGAAAAACGCGTGGGTTTCTCTGAAAGGTTCTCCTGAGAGTGCTGCAGAAGTTTGGGACAGGAAACTGGATGTGCTTGTTTTATATCTTGATCATTAACACTCCATGTCTAAATTCAGCCCTATTCGCTATTTGAACTTCTTACTCATTGTTGAATTGACGTGGAATAACATATTTTGTTTAATTTATAATTTTGCATTCTGTAAATACTGTTGTTATTTTTTATCTCAAATGTACGCTTTTAAGCTAACAGCTACTTAAGCATTACAAAAGTATGTCAGTATCGCTTTCAATGGCCACAGTTACTTAAGCCCATTTTTGCAGTTATACGCCTTTTCAAGCCACACGATGAAGGTTCCAGCGCAAATTTGACGCTATGGAGGCCATTTTTCTATTTTGGTAGTGTTCCAAAAACTATTGGTAACTATTCATCAACGTTTCCTTTTAAATAAAAGCCAAGTTATTAGGTTTGGAAAGTAAGATGCAAACACATGTGCTGTAACGTTCAAAAATCAAAGTATGCACATCAAATACAACACATCGCAAGATAAATATACATTTTCAAGCGAGGTATTTAATGAAAGAAAAAAACACTTCTAAAGGACCTCGAGGAGAAACGAAATGGTGCCCAAAACATTTAAATTACATTTAAGGATTTAGCTATCAAAAAAGGACACTATTATTTGTAAGATTATCTTGCAATTTATGTTGTGAATTTCGAAAGCGAAAATAAGGTTAAAGCAGTATCTACACGGGTACTCAAGAAAACAGAACAAAACAAAAATGGCCTTTTAAGTTAAGTATGGTGGTCTGGAAAATACAGCTGAAATATATTTGATTTGATGGATCAATTATCCATTGATAAAAGGCCTGAAGAATGCTCAAACACTGTCATCTGAATAAAATTTTGGAAACTTGTCTAAGTTCATCGATGTACTGAATTCTAGACTAGCAAAAAGGTGCGTTAGAGGTGTTGAGCTTCACAGAAATGTGAGAAACTGAACAAGATCAAGCTGCCAAGTGTGCGTATCTAGTTCAGAAGTGTATCAAAATTATTGTACTGGGTAAGGACTCTTGAAAGTCCTTTTGCACACACTGGCAATTGTCATAAGTTCGTTTGCTTTGCAAACTTGACTTTTTCCGCGTTTTGTTTCCAGTATGTGCCATCTGACCCGAGAGGATTACACTACGATGCACGTTTGACGGCCTCAACCGAATTTTAATAATCAAAAATCGTGTGGACAATTAAATTATAATGGAATTTTAAAAAGAGAAACCTTACAACCATTTTTATTTTTAAAGGATTAAAGCGAAAATTTATGCGTTTGCAACTGCTCCTCCTCGGATACAGAGATTTCTGTGGTTGTCTATGGTCTGTTAATGGCTTTAACCTAATGGTTTTGGAGGAAAAAATATAAGTAAGAAACCCAAAACGAGCCACATCAGTCCCACCATAAGGGTGAAATATATGCATGGATGCCATGGTAGTAAGCACTGCGTGAATATTGGACCACCAACTGTTCAATTTTTATTTATAGAAACTCTGAAGAAAATATTTTTATCAGCCAAACTTGTTATTTAACAAGCTTTTTAGTTTATTGGTAATTTTCTTAGTTAAACCTGCGCACATTCAAAGATCTCCTGTTTGCGTTGAGTTAACTTTAGTAACACGCGTTAAACCTTTTTATTGGCCGTATGAAAAAGTTAATACTCTAAAAATAAATTGTGTCAATCCAAGGAAACATTTTCAAATGGCACACCTACAAATGTCTCGGAGCATTCAGTAAATAGAAAATAAAAGAGTTCGTTGACTACTTTGCAAGCGTGCGTGTATTATTAATCCCTTGCAATCCTATTAAATTTAATTACAGCAAGGCCTTACAGATATCTGCTGAGAGCAAAAACTACAGTAGTCGAAAGAGTTTGGTAGCCTTTACGTGTTCATCTGCAGGTTTCAGAAATCAGAGAATAAGAGTACAAGACTCATTTCACCACAGGATCCTAATTTGAAAAGACAAAATAGGGCAAATTTGGTTGCATCGTTGTATGGGAGACGAGAGTGAATAAGAGGACGTGGATCTTTAGCTGTTTGAATACGATACCAGTCATCCGACTTGGACTGGGTTCTCTTCATTCCATGTTTCTTCAGATTATGTGCCTTGCTGCATGGAAAACGCTGATGAACACAGATAGGACTAAGAAAGTAATATTTACTGAGTAACGACGAGTGAAAATGCGATCAGACGCTAAAAAAAATAGAGACAAGCCAAACCGAAGGATACGCTACAACGGAAAACGCCATCTAGTGAAGAACAAGGGTAATGGGTGAGATGTCAATTAATGATACTGAAAGTCACACCAGTTGGAGTTTGGCCCGTAACAGTTTATAAACACCAACTTAAATATGGATAAATGTGAGTTAAAGAAATTTGTTACAAATGGAATAACTATAGGAAGTTGTGTATCAAGAAAAAGATGGTAAAAAGGCTACTTACCTGTACAGGTTGGATGGGCAGGCTAAGTGATTTAGACAGTCAATCTAAACTTGATTGTTGAATACGCATATTGTTTATCTAACCTCAACGATGACTGAAGACTCTGCTTGCAAAACGACGGCAAAAGAAACGTTTGAGAGGAAATTCACCTTTTTTACCCCATGGACTTCGATGTTTTCCTTTGAACCTCCATATACATCTGAGTGAACATAATGGGGTATGCATTTTGTCCTTAAAATGGCTTACGACGTCGAAGTTCTCGTCAAACCTGCTTTCGGCACATACACCTCGGGATCCATTAGGTAAGCAAAGAACTAAATATTTTCTCTGTAGAAAGGACACACAGAAAGAAAGAAAGCCAGCAAGTTTGATTTCTCTTATTTTTTCCACATATGGACACTACCGTCCAACCCTCTACCCAGCAAGATAACTCTAAGTGAGTGCTTATTTCGAGCCTGCCGGAAGGGTGCATTTAGACGCTGGGTGTATGTAAATTCACTCCTAGCAGGAAATTGCTGCTTTTGCCTTTTTGAATTATTTGCACTGAAAATGCAAGTCTTTCGTCACCAGCCTAGACCTACGTATCCCAATTTCCTATTGAAATTTGTCATAGTCCAGTGGGCTGATAATTTGCTAGCTTACCTATCTGACTGCATGATTGTCCACCATCTTACAATTTTACATCGTACTCACAACCGAAATGTTGTTTCTGTGCCGTAAACTTCGGTATTCTAAGTGGCGCTTGATTCCTTTGACTTTATTACTATTGCTGAAAGACATCGTGTCACAGTAGCTGACGACCCGCACCTGTTCACTCACTTCTGCCCTCCCCCTTCCCCCTACATCGAGACCGTTGACCCGACCACAACAAAATTCCCCTTCATCTCGGTCTCATGGCGAGTTTAATTCTCTTCTCTATCTTCCCTGATCGCTGCAACGCTTCCCTCACTTCCTCTTCGCCCCTTTATTTTACCCTTTTCTTGTCAGTGTAAAACATGTCAGCATACTAATACAGTATATCTGACGACATTTAATCGAAAATTCACATTTACTTTAGTTAGACCTTTTTTAGTTAAATTGTGTTTTAAAGGCATGTACTATTTAGTCGTTAGTCTTTTGAACTCACAGTGGAATTGTAAACGGCTAAAGGATCTTCAGCTTTAATTGTATTTTTGTTGTATAAAATATAACATATTAACATTAGCAAATTATTATAAATTGATGACTATTTAGGCTCAAAATAATAGAAAAGAAAGCGCAAATAATATAAAGCATGGATAGGGGCGAGTGTACGCATTCCAGCTGTGTGTACGTAAGAATGAGCTTGTTCACTTGCAAATATAATTCCGATCCATTTGGTTCATTTGCTGTAAAGCATCACCATATATTAGAAAACCTGAAGCCAGGTAAATTAAGTACTATTTATTTGTCATTTTTACAAGGAAAGCCGATATATATTTTTCCAGATTAAATAACTCACTGATTTATTAAATACCGTAAAAAAACCGATTGCCGCTCTCAAAATGGATTAACGAATTTGGATCATAGATTATTTTGTTGGTAAAATTGTGAGTAAAGTTAAAAGAAGCACATCCAGAAACGGTTACGAGTTTTTAGGAAGTTAAATGTTCTAAGCGATTTCGCGAAGCATTTTTGCGTGTGCTCGAGTACAAGTTATTCCGTAGTCTGCTCTTGGTAAAGCGTTTGCAGTTTATCACTTGAGAGTAGAGCTGAGACGTTGAATTACCAACGGTAATGATTGATTTTAAAGAATCTGATTTCTGCGTAAACCTGAAACGGCCGCTCAGGTTTATTGATCGAGGATTTAAAAATACTAAACAGGCTTCTTTTGATATTCAAGGCACTTCCATTTGCGTATGCATTTAAATAGTTCGTTAAAAATCTGTGAGGGAAGCTAAATAACTTGTATTTCAACAATGCTATCGCAATATGCGTGAGTTCATTCTTAGGATGCAATTGTTGCCAATTCAAATCGAATAAATAAGCATTAATTTATAAGTATACTACGAAGTTATGTTAAAAATAATTTGTCATCGGAAGATGGTTCAAATGACTGGGTCAAAAAATGACTTTCTAGCGAAATGCACAACCTTTTTCCGAGGTTAAATGGTCAACCTTTGAAAATAACTTAAGAGCTAAAAATGCCATTCGGAGAGTGTTGTTGACAATCATTTTAATTTGTCTCATTCTGTAAATTTATACATTCTGCAATTTAATACAATTTTTGCAGGATAACGCAAGAAAGTACTGCTTAGTTTTTCTTTTTATACAGTATTAACTTGTGATAACTACCTCGTACCCTTCGTTAGAGCAAAATATAACATTTTTGAACATAATATGTCTTTCGTCATCCAGCCAGTGTCAGTGAGTAACGACATCCTGAAATAAAATTCCTTATCGTTGAAATAAAGTCTTCTAGTTGCCATTTAAATGCACTGCTACTTTAACATATAGGATTTTAACCTAGCATGTTTACCGAAATTCATTTGAAAGCGTTTCGTCGTACGTTAAACCAAAATATATTTTAACTACAATGGCGAAAGTGATAAAATGTGCATACAAGGCGATTTGGCTAAAATGCTTTAAAAGAGGCACTCGATCAAGAAGACTGCCGCAGGATATTGCATCAGATTAAGACGAAACTCAGGGATACAAGCGGTGTGCTCTTACTTATTTCAATAATGTTTTAAAAACAATTTGTGCTGCGTACTTCACTGCATTCCATCAACTTTTGCCAGTGACTGGTATGGTTCAGATTTAAACTGCGTAACAACGGAAATAAAGTATAGGTTCGTAGCTTTCTTATTAAAACTGGGGCATAAAAACTCCTTGATAAACTTTTATAGCAACTCGTGGTTAAGATATCATACGATATGGGTTTTTTAAATAAGTGAAAATTGACATAGAACACCTTTAAATGGAAAGCCTTAATAAAGTTTAATTGTACCGGCCCGATGATGAGTTACCGAAACATATGTTCGCCAACTTTGACTTTTCAAGTTTAACATGGGGATATTCACAGAACTCAAACGTTTTTATTCAAAAGTATGAGTGAGTGTGCATTATCAAGCCAAAATTAAGGGACGTTTAAGGCAAAAGGTTACAGGAAGAAGGGCCTTAAGACATAATGACCTGGGACTCTTCATAGATTTCTGAACTTGGAATTTATTTTTTGGGTAAGAATTTGCACTTGTGTTTACTAAACTTACGATTAAGGAAAACAGGATATTTATAAGAACAATATTAACTTCAAATTAAAGTATTATGTCTTTCTGACGTTGAAGGTATTACGAACTATAAATATTATCAGTTTACGACCTGTGCTTGCCGATTTCGCATGATGTGATATGAGGTTAGGCATTCTACTGGATTCATTGACTTTTGAGATAGATATCACAGTCTTCTGCGGTTTTTTGGGTGACATCAAAATGCCAGATTAATAGGCGTATTTTCTGGTCGATAGAACACCCTTCGATGTTTTAATACAAGTAGAAAACGCTGATTCTTGTTCTATGTACACTTCCAAATTTTATTTCCTGACAGTATTTAAAATACCAAAGAAAATACTTCCACCGAACTATTTTATTTTGAAGTTTGTGAATCAGTAGCACTGCACATCATTATCCCGTCAGTATGCATTTCTTTATAGCAGACTCGCGATACTCTAAATAGACTGATTTCTTTGGTTGAAGGGGCGATATTTTGACTTTGCTTATATGTTCTCAACCACTAGTACTGCAAAACGTATTAATAACTGCCCTTGTGTTTGTCTAACTATAGTTTATCATATTTAAAATTAATAATTTTTCCTTTCAAGCATAAAGCGTGATACGTATACTGCGATAGTCACTCACATCAGGGAGGTGAAGTTTTGTTTCAACGTGTGTCTTCTAACCCCCGAGATCAGGCAAAAACAAAATTGAAATTCTAAAATTTACAGTCAGGTAAAACTCCGCTTATCATTGAGATTCTTTAAATTTCCAAGCTCAACATTTCAGTTAAATATATTTTCAGTTAAAAAGTCATTATTTTACCGTGAACCAATACAGGTAGCTTCCCTTTTGTGCCAATAGTATGTGTAAACTCAGCTAAAAATCCTTTATACCCGAAGACTTCTGAAAAATGTTCATTTAGAGATTTCTCATTTTCGACCTACTGTAGGTGTCATGCCTCATGTAAGCTATCTCAATTAACGAAGAATCAGTAAAAGCTATGAAACGGGTCCGAACGGAAGAAAAAATTATTTCAAGTACTATTTATTTTATTAGCAATACACTTTCGCCAGAAAAGGAGAAGTTTTGAAAAAAAGGTAACACTCGTCAAATGTGCAACATCATGTTCTAGAAGTACATACTTTTCTGCACGCGTAAATGGCACGTTACCTTTCGTGTGTTTGGGGATGGCAAGACAACATTAGCACATTTAAACAATGGATTGCGCATAGGTTTTATAACTAAACTTTGTGGCAGGATACCATGAGGGTTACCTCGATTATCTTTTTAAAAATCTGTACGACTTTTGGTTTGCAAAACGTAACCCTTGCCTCACCTGATGTACGCGGAAGAAAAAAGTTTGTTTTTTCCAGTACGACAAGTTTTGTATGGTAAAGATTTCGATATTAAAGTACTGCCTAAAATGATCACCTCGAGTCCCGTCATCAGGTTTCATGTGTAAGGTCACATCCTGTATGACGTGCGTGCAGGGTACTTTTCACGCGTTTTACTAACCTAACTAAAGTGATTTTCCTCGATCCTGCATACATTGAACCAGATTATGGATTTTCCGGTGCTGCTATAAAATAACATTAGAAAACTAGTAAATGTACCAGCTAATAAATAAAGCAGCTTATGTTGGATCCTTCAAAACCTTACAAATTCAGATACTCGTCTGAAACTTTATGAATTGCTGAACTTCTTGGGTCACAGTGTAGAATCTACACGAAACATTTTACGTTTTGGGAAGTCATACAAACTTGTTAGTTGCATTGCTGCAAACTAACTGAGTTTCCTTGATATTTAAATTAACACATACATTGGAAGTTGACGGTACATCAAGAGCTGCGAAACTGAATTCAAATTACCTTTGCTTTCTTTCCTTTACCTTTATCCTTACCTTCAATTCTATAATTTTGTCTTTTTAAACTCATAAAAATGTTTTGGATGAGGTATCATGAACCTTGTCAATTATTCTGTAATATCAGTCTGGCGTTCTAAATATTAACCCCAGCCTTTGAGCAATGAATAGTGTAGCATGAGCTACCCAGCTTCAATTATAAATTTGTAAATCCTAGAAATCATCGCGTCTGCCAGTATATAGTTTGCGACAATGTCGACTACTGGTATGCAACGTTTTTCGGTCTGCAGTATGTGTCCCCTGTTTGTACGAACTTAGATAAATTCACATCGTGATACATAGCGGAAGTTATTTGGAGATAGAGGAAATTTGTACCCGCTAACCCCCCTCCCCCCTAGTCCATATGTACATCTATGTGGCAATGAGCGGAGTGGCGGTTCGCTAGCGTTCTTCAGATCTCTGGCTGTCTGGTCCTCACGTCAAGCAGCCCCTTCTACTGCACGATACACAATCTCATATCGACTCCGGCCCGCCTGTTTTGTACGTGCTAACTCAGCACCACTTACTGGTGCTAGTAAAATATCAGTCGCAGTTATTAGCTAAACCACGAACTTGCAACAATAATTGTATCTTATCTCTGGTATGGGCTTCTTTTATGCATATTTCCAGCCAACAAATAGCGGTTTCAGTCCTGTGTGAGACTACCCGTTAGAATGACCTTGGGAGTAAGACAACGTTTTCCTGGCTACCTTTTATTTTTAGAATTTTGGAATACTAAAATATTGTACATATTCGTATAATAGAGCTCTTAAAGGTGACTGCGGTCGGGTAGCTAAGAAGATGCACTAACGATGCTGGCTTTCACGTGTCATCTTAAATACAGTTCAGTCAAGAATCTCATCCATCAGTGTTATGTTCTGCTGTTGTGGTATCAATGACAAAGACAGGACCCTAAGTAGCCATTAGACTGAGTAACTTACAGCTAACAATAACGCCAAAGGCACCATGATGTACTCGGACCGTCTGTCTTCCGTGCGCTGGACAGTTGTATTCACTTTAACTCATGGCGAGTAGATAAGCTCACTATTGGGCCCTCAGAGTGAGCTTCCTGCTCAAGTGGAGTTGGCCTTGAAAATGTTTTGCTTTGTTTTCTCCTTCTTTTCGACCGTTTGTTATGCAGCAAACTGCCTACATGCATTTCATATACAAGATATGCGTTCATTTGAGTCATCAGTGTGGGCCGAGTTTGTAGTTTTTTGTGACATGGTCGCTCGTTGCACGTTTTTATTCGTGATACATGGCATAGTTCTCCCAAATGCTCCTTTGATTCGTTCACTACAGACTTTATAGCACTTCAAGGTCACAAACTCATATTAAAAAAACCCAACTATATGCATAGCAGGGCTTCCACGAATATAAAGAACAAAAAGTGTTGAACGTGAGATTAATAGAATACATAATTGACGATGAAATGTCTCTGGCATTCTAAAGGGTGCCTTGACTGTATCCTACGTTGACACTGCAACACAAAATTAAAATTTTTAAGTATTCTTGTCTTTCTTTTCGCATTTTTTTTTTGCAATTACTTTCTATTAATCTGGTGGTAAGGATTTCCGTATGACATATATTCTGCTATTAAATTAAATCCTTCGCATCTTCAGTTCCCCCACTTCTGAAAAAGAACCGTCAAGCAAGGAAATAACTGAACTGTATAGTAACACTATTTAAGCCTTAAATTTCAACCATTTTCGGCTGGCTCAAGCCAATAAATTTTAGTACGTGGAGTTTTCTGAAGATTTACGGCCAATTTAAATAGTAATGATTTGATGATTGTTCATTCCTTTCTGCAGTAACTGATGCCTCAGTATCTGTTTATTTTATTCACCAATGATTATGGTGTCTTATCGTCTTAGGAAATGTGTCAAACAGCTTTAAGCTCACATACCTTTGTATCCTTTTTGCGCGCTATTCTACTTAAAATGTTTATGCAAAAACTTCCACCTACGCATTCTGAGGGAGCTTCTGCTTTATGTCCTTGTTTATTTTTTGTACTCACATAGTCGCACCTTGTTTAAAGGGCTTAACTTGCTATCAAAAACCCAGAAGCCCGCAGTTATCGAAAAATCTAATCTGCTCAGTGTTTGCGCAAAATTTGGCTAATTGTACACTTATCTGGAGGAAACTATGAAAAGGCATTTACTAGGGTGAACTTCTTAGGCATTGAGGTGGATGGTCATATGTATGTGGGAAGTGGCGGACCCATCTGCGATACCTAAGAAGTTGTTAGTGTATGAATGCTATATTGGTATACGCACACCCTTTCGTACAAACCATAAGACGATCTATTAGATGACATTAAGTTGAAAGATTTCGTTCGCGTAGAAAATATTGCAATAATTGGTCTCGCATGACCAAACCTATATATACTTACACATTATGTGAGTGCTCACTCGCATAGAAACCTTTTTAAAGGCTGTCGATGGAAAGTGATAAATAAATTTTTTTACAAGAAAAGTACTGAAAATTTTATTGTTACGCAAGACCCTGAGGACAATTCGCATTAACTTATACAATTATTAGTTCAACTGGTGTAGTTAAGGCCATGTTATTTATCATTTTCGTGAAAACACGCAATCCTGATTGTAGTGTCCTTTTTTCGGTTTTGGAAGTTCTTATTCTAAAATTTTGGATAAAAGATCAGTGGAACAAAGGCTTTATTCACTTTAAGTTTCACATTTTCACATGAGCCCATCACCAACGCCAGTAACAGATAAGGCTGATGGACGCAGACATGCAGTTTGCACGCGACCACAGACTTACCTTCTCCCAGAACTACACCAGATATGCTAGTTGACTTGGGATATTTACTGCCGTCACGCCGTCACGCCGTCACGCCGGTCTCATTACTTGGCGCCAGAGAGATACCGCTAGTAAGTCTACAACTTGAAATCCCAGTGGTGTAAGAACGTGTGTGACATATTTTAACTCTCGCCCAAATTTGCGGGCGGAGGCATTTGGTCTCTTGTCTTGTTGCGCGCGTTGCCATTCTCTCAACGCACCCATCGCAGGTACTAAAATTCGGCAGCGATGAATTCTAGTTCACTGCACTGCCTCTCAACACGACTATACAATACCTTAACACAACCGCTCTTCTGTCTGATTGGTTAACTGCTGTTCAACTATTTTGGGTCCCACCATGTTTTCTGTATTTGTATTGATGGGTTCAAGTGAGAATCCATGACTTGTAGGACTAAATTTTCATTCTAGCTACCTCATTACTTCCGCTCTCCTCAATCGTTTCATGGAATGGGTCTATTTGTTTGCATCGGCAGCTCAAATTTTCCAAATATTTTAAATTCACTTATCCTGTCTTTTGCGTTTTTGAGTCATTTAGAGTTTGGAAGTCATACGGTGGAGATTTATAAGCTGAATAGTTTGAAATTATATCTTTGTTGAAGCCTTTCATGCGAACTAAACTATACTTTTCTGTGTATATGCATAAGCAGGATAGATAAAAAGTATGCTTTGTTATTAAAAGTAGTATTTAAAACCAGAAAGATGCATGTGGCCCTTAGACGTTCTTCTGGTGAAGTCATATTTGTTAAAAGGCCAGCGTCAAGAAACGAACTGTAAACTAATCGTACACAGCAGCTGCTTGAAAAAAACAAAGTGCCATCCGTTTTCTCCATAAATTTTCATAGGCAAACATCAGAGGGCATTTGTATACATAGTGGTCTATACAAAAGCTGGACTAATATATGAGTTGGTGCAAATGATGTCCAATTAATACTACTGGTTTAGAGAACAAAAACATTCATCAAAATAATGTGAAATTTGCTTGCGCTTGAAGACGGTTCACCGTGTATTTCCGTGTACTGACTGTAATTATCCCAGCTGCTAATTCGCTCGTGAGAATACTAATTTCTTTATATTTAAAGCACGCAAGACACACGGTATTTTTCAAGATTTCAACGACTTTGACAACAATGAATGCGTTTATCTCAAAAATCGCTTTCTGAACGACCGAATCGAATATCCGATCCACCCAATTTGCTTTAAGTTTACTCTCTCCTGGCCATGCAAATTGCAGCTAATCCGTGCACGCGAGCTAGACATACGTTTTTTTAAGCGCACACTTACCGGATTTTAACGGTGAAGATCTTTCAAAAAAGGTTTGCTAGTACATCAGATGCGCGGTACAATCGTAGTTTTAGCAAGTTATCGTGGCCACCACCGAATATTATTGAAACTAGGCAACGTTTCGTAAACGATTTTCGTGTGGTGCTCGCTCCCTGATATATATATATATATATGGAATGGAAACGACAAAGACAAGGGAGACCAGAATGGCCATTTCTGGCTTATTAGCCGTCATCAGCCAGTCATACCCAATCCCAAAAGTGGCACACCTGGGATTCGAACCCGTGACCTTTGGTATTTGAGTCAAACGCTCTACCATTAAGCCACGGGCTCATTGTTTTGTTGGTTGTGATCGGGAATATGATGATAGTGCGGGGCTCACCGAGCTGCTTAAGGAACATGCATGTTCCGGTGTGCCCTGGAGCTCAGACTAGAACCCTCGCAGGCGGTCGCATAGCGACATGTAGCATATGATGGAATGGAACCGACAAAGACAAGGGAGACCGAAATGGCCATTTCTGGCTTATTAACCGTCATCAGCCAGTCATACCCAATCCCAAGTGAGGCACACCTAGGATTCGAACCCGCGACCTTTGGTATTTGAGTCGAACGCTCTACCATTAAGCCACGGGCTTATTGTTTTGTCGGTTGTGATCGGAAATATGATGATGAGTGTGGGGGCTCACCGATCTGCTTAAGGAACATGCATGTTCCGTTGTGACCCTGGAGACTCAGACTAGAGCCCTCGCAGAGCGGTCGCATAGCGACATGTAGCATATGATGGAATGGAACCGACAAAGACAAGGGGAGACCGGAATAGGCATTTCTGGCTTATTAGCCGTCATCAGCCAGTCATACCCAATCCCAAGAGTGGCACACCTGGGATTCGAACCCGCGACCTTTGGTATTTTGGAGTCAAACGCTCTACCATTGAGCCACGGGCTCGTTGTTTTGTCGGTTGTGATCGGGAATATGATGATAGTGCGGGGCTCACCGATCTGCTTAAGGAACATGCATGTTCCGTTGTGCCCTGGAGCTCAGACTAGAGCCCTCGCAGGCGGTCGCATAGCGACATGTAGCATATGATGGAATGGAACCGACAAAGACAAGGGGAGACCGGAATGGCCATTTTCTGGCTTATTAGCCGTCATCAGCCAGTCATACCCAATCCCAAGTGTGGCACACCTGGGATTCGAACCCGCGACCTTTGGTATTTGGAGTCGAACGCTCTACCATTGAGCCACGGGCTCGTTGTTTTGTCGGTTGTGATCGGGAATATGATGATAGTGTGGGGCTCACCGATCTGCTTAAGGAACATGCATGTCCCGTTGTGCCCTGGAGCTCAGACTAGAGCCCTCGCAGGCGGTCGCATAGCGACGTGTAGCATATGATGGAATGGAACCGACAAAGACAAAGGGGAGACCGGAATGGCCATTTCTGGCTTATTAGCAAATCATCAGCCAGTCATACCCAATCCCAAGTGTGGCACACCTGGGATTCGAACCCGCGACCTTTGGTATTTGGAGTCAAACGCTCTACCATTGAGCCACGGGCTCGTTGTTTTGTTGGTTGTGATCAGGGAATATGATGATAGTGCGGGGCTCACCGATCTGCTTAAGGAACATGCATGTTCCAGTTGTGCCCTGGAGCTCAGACTAGAACCCTCGCAGGCGGTCGCATAGCGACATGTAGCATTTGATGGAATGGAACCGACAAAGACAAGGGAGACCGAAATGGCCATTTCTGGCTTATTAACCGTCATCAGCCAGTCATACCCAATCCCAAGTGTAGGCACACCTGGGATTCGAACCCGCGACCTTTGGTATTTGAGTCGAACGCTCTACCATTTAAGCCACGGGCTCGTTGTTTTTGTCGGTTGTGATCGGGAAATATGATGATAGTGTGGGGGCTCACCGATCTGCTTAAGGAACATGCATGTTCCGTTGTGACCTGGAGCTCAGACTAGAGCCCTCGCAGGCGGTCGCATAGCGACGTGTAGCATATGATGGAATGGAACCGACAAAGACAAAGGGAGACCGGAATGGGCATTTCTGGCTTATTAGCCGTCATCAGCCAGTCATACCCAATCCCAAAGTGTGCACACCTGGAGTTCGAACCCGTGACCTTTGGTATTTGAGTCAAACGCTCTACCATTAAGCCACTGGCTCATTGTTTTGTTGGTTGTGATCGGGAATATGATGATAGTGCGGGGCTCACCGAGCTGCTTAAGGAACATGCATGTTCCGGTGTGCCCTGGAGCTCAGACTAGAACCCTCGCAGGCGGTCGCATAGCGACATGTAGCATATGATGGAATGGAACCGACAAAGACAAGGGAGACCGAAATGGCCATTTCTGGCTTATTTACCGTCATCAGCCAGTCATACCCAATCCCAAGTGAGGCACACCTAGGATTCGAACCCGCGACCTTTGGTATTTGAGTCGAACGCTCTACCATTAAGCCACGGGCTTATTGTTTTGTCGGTTGTGATCGGAAATATGATGATAGTGTGGGGCTCACCGATCTGCTTAAGGAACATGCATGTTCCGTTGTGACCTGGAGCTCAGACTAGAGCCCTCGCAGGCGGTCGCATAGCGACATGTAGCATATGATGGAATGGAACCGACAAAGACAAGGGAGACCGGAATGGGCATTTCTGGCTTATTAGCCGTCATCAGCCAGTCATACCCAATCCCAAGAGTGGCACACCTGGGATTCGAACCCGTGACCTTTGGTATTTGAGTCAAACGCTCTACCATTAAGCCACGGGCTCATTGTTTTGTTGGTTGTGATCGGGAATATGATGATAGTGCGGGGCTCACCGAGCTGCTTAAGGAACATGCATGTTCCGGTGTGCCCTGGAGCTCAGACTAGAACCCTCGCAGGCGGTCGCATAGCGACATGTAGCATTTGATGGAATGGAACCGACAAAGACAAGGGAGACCGAAATGGCCATTTCTGGCTTATTAACCGTCATCAGCCAGTCATACCCAATCCCAAGTGTGGCACACCTCGGATTAAAACCCGCGACCTTTCGTATTTGAATCAAACGCTCTACCATTAAGCCACGGGCTCATTGTTTTGTCGGTTGTGATCGGGAATATGATGATAGTGTGGGGGTCACCGATCTGCTTAAGGAACATGCATGTTCCGTTGCGCCCTGGAGCTCAGACTAGAGCCCTTGCAGGTGGTCGCATAGCGACGTGTAGAATATGATGGAATGGAACTGACAAAGACAAGGGAGACCGGAATGGCCATTTCTGGCTTATTAGCTGTCATCAGCCAGTCATGCAATCCCAAGTGTAGCGCACCTGGGATTCCTTAAAGCACCTGTTCCTTAAGCAGATCGGTGAGCCCCACACTATCATCATATTCCCGATCACAACCGACAAAACAATGAGCCCGTGGCTCAATGGTCAGACGTTCGACTCAAATACCAAAGGTCGCAGGTCTGAATCCCGGGTGTGCCACACTGGGATTGGGCATGACTAGCTGATGACAGCTTTAAGCAGAAATGGCCATTCCGGTCTCCCTTGTCGTCGCGGTTCCACTCTATATATACTATATATATATATATATATATATATATATATATATATATATATATATATATCTATGGAGTCAAACGCTCTACCATTGAGCCACGGGCTCGTTGTTTTTGTCGGTTGTGATCGGGTCCTGTGTGACACTTGGGATTGGGTATGACTGGTTGATGACGGCTAATAAGCCAGAAATGGCCATTCCCGTCTCGCTTGTCTTTGTCAGTTCCACCTTATCCACATATGCTGCACGTCGCTATGCGACCGCCTGCGAGGGCTCTAGTCTGAGCTTTAGGGCACAACGGAACATAAATGTTTCTTAAGCAGATGGGTGAGCCCCACACTATCATCAAATTCAAAATCACAACCGACAAAAACAACGAGCCCGTGGCTCAATGGTAGAGCGTTCGACTGAAATACCAAAGGTCACGGGTTCGAATCCCAGGTGTGCCACAGTTGGGATTGGGTATGTCGGGTTGATGACGGCTAATAAGCTAGAAATGTCCATTCCGTTCTCGCTTGTCTTTGTCGGTTCCACCTTATCAATATATATATATATCTATATATATATATATATATATATATATATATATATGTATGATGATAGTGTGGGACTCACTGATCTGCTTAAGGAACATGTAGGTTCCGTTGTGCCCTGGAGCTCAGACTAGAGCCGTCGTAGGCTGTCGCATAGCAACGTGTAGCATATGATGAAATGGAACCGACAAAGACTAGGAGACTAAAATGGCCATTTCTGGCTTATTAGCCGTCATCATATATATAAATATATATGCCATCTCTTTTCAGTCGTATTTTCAGTAACATTCTACATAAATAACTGTTTTGTTTTGAGTTCCACGTGGTATACTCCTCGATTAATCAGTTTTGAATGCATTTCATGAGAAGTGAGGAATTCACACAATCACCAACGGATGCTGCGGCCGGTTGCGAACAAATGGTCTAGCGAATTCCCGCCGGGATTTCCTTATCGATGCTATGATAGTCATGCGTGTTGTCTGCGTGAACTGATTTATAATTCCATCTTCTTTTATCGCATGCTTGCCCTTTAAATTATTGTGAGCGATTTTATCTCCAGATTTGTAGGCCACAGCACACGTAGGCGAAGAGGCTTGGGAATGCGGTAGTCGTTTACAGCAAAAGGTGATGCAAAAACCGCATTTTTAAAACACATTTTGTAGGGAAAGTATACAGTCAGTGAAGGAAGATTAGGTGACTTAAGCTTTTATCAAATGCATTATTTTCGTCCTCTGCTTTGCTGAAGCAGCTATAGTTAAACATGGCACTTTGTAAAAACACCCGCATTTCTGTTGAGTGTATTGGACACGCACCTGGAAATTCTGTGATAGCGAACCGGATAAATTGTGGTATTTTGCAAATCGGAAAGAAGGAACGGTTGATCACTTTGTGCGGCTGGTCCACCGCTGAGAAGTACTGCATCGTGCACAAATTCAGGGGTCGCAGTTTCGCTCTCTCTCTCGAATCGCAAGACTTCTGGTTATGTGGTTTCACTCTTTCCCGTCATCTGACTTCAAAATTATCTGATTTTTAATGTGATGGACTTTATTATACGTGTCGGAATGGCTAGGCTTTACGTTATATCGCAGACGTAAGCAATCGAATTTATAGAACTGCAGAAAACTGACAATATTATTTAGAATGAAATGGTTTAAGATCTTTTTCGCTTGTCCTGGTCATTCGTTCCGGGTTCGGTTCTCACTTCATGTGCAGTTAAGAGAAGAATTTTTTTCATTTTGTATCACTTATTATACACGCAGGATATGGGCAGACACAAAGAGAACCGCAGAGATTAAAAACCAACAGAATACGTGCATCGGAAGCAACAATTTATGTCTCAAAGGAACATGTGATCAATATAACGTAAGTTTTGTCACCCAGACAGTTCGGTTCCGTACAGGATCCCCTTCTGGAGTCTCTGAAAGGACAATAACACGCGATAGTTCGACGGTCGTAGTCTGGCGATGTCCACTGTATGCTCCACAGAAGGGTGGTTTATGCAGGCACGGCTAATTGTGCGCAAATTAGTTTTGAGTGATAGTAGACTTGAACTGCATCGATCGAACTCTCTTTTCCCTTACCGCCTGTGCCCGGTGTCAAGACATAGTCAAGAAGACCGGAGGTGGGGTCGGGCGCGGATGAATCATCTCCCACGCAGTGGGCTAGTGGGTCGCGGCATGAACCTGCACCTATGCACACGTTTGTAGTCTGCCGACGCCGGTGCTGACAGGGCTTGGGGAGGCCGTGTGTCCTTGGCTGTGCCTGAAATAATGCGGCCTGCCGTGCCGCATAGGGCTCGTGACAAGTGCTGCGAACGCTCCTGGCTAGTAATGCCGCGACATCGGTCGATATTTATCTCTTCGACGATTAACTGCAGACGGATGAAGTCTCAGGTGCATGCATTTCTGGAGACAATTGACTGTTGAGGAAAGTTGTTGCAGAGGCTTGCGGAGTTTCGTTTAACTTCCCTGCCTCAGTAGGGACTTGTTCATCTAAATGTCTTTCCTGATTTTGTTTAGTGGATTTCCGTGTTATCTACAATTGTATTAGAGAAGCCTTTTCCACGTGCTTCTCCAGTCTGACAGAGTGACACTGCTAACTTTTGCAGCTTGTAACGTTCGCTCTCTTTTAAAAAATCCAATGAATTACAACCCTGAAGGAAAGACTGTTATGGGAGACCAGCAATTGGCCCGTTGTAAGGTGGACATCGCGAATATCAGGGAAACCTGCTTTTCTGAACAGAGCAACCTGGGATATATGGGTGCAAAGTGCAGGTTCAGCTGGAGCGGACGTCCCAATACAGGGTAAAGGGATGCCGTAATTGCTTTCGGTATCGAGAACGGCGTCGTTAGGTAACTGTCCTGCCTCTCGCAGCGTGTCATCTCATGGCCAGGGGCTGCCACTCGCGGGAGCCACCGTCAACTGTGCGGCGTCTCCTCAATTTCCAGCTCAGCGGACGTGAAGAGCAATTTGTACGAAGTCCTGCATGGCCTCCGAGGGAGAGTGCCGAAGGCAAGCAAGCTGATTCTAACGGAAGTTGACAAGTACGGTGGGTGTCACATGTTGTGCAAATCTTACCTCACTGTTCCAGGAGATGTAGCAACAAAGATAGAACACAAGAGACTTGAAAAATATAACAGTCGTTTACATGTACAGACGCAAGGGAAACCGGGAATTCCGTACAAGCCACAGAGGCATCCATCGACTCAACATTGTAGGCAAAATCTTCGCCCGCCTATCCACTCGCCAGAGCATGCGACTAGAGCAATAACTCCTTCCGGTAAAATTTTATAACCACGGACATGATCTTCGATACCCACCAAGTAAAAGGAAAGTTCCAAAAATGAGGACCCAACACTATTCTCATTTTATTGATCTGAGAAAGGCTTTCAGCACAGTGAGTCACGCTGGACTCTACCGAATAAAGCTGAACTTGACAAGTCCGGAGTGATTCACACAAACTCTATGTCATAACTGCATGGCGGGATGAAGGCGCATGTTAAGGTCAACAGATCAGGCTCGTAGGTATGAAGCGGGGCAGCGTACCCACCCCCAGCACATTCGATCCTATTTTTGCCGCCTTGTTGCTGGATGCCTGTCGTGAGAAGCAGCCAGAAATCAACATCACCTACCAAGCCGACGGACAACTGCTTAACATCCGAATCATGCAGGCCTCTTTGGGAATTCACAAGACCAATGCTCACAACCCACTGTTCGCGGATGTTTGCACGCTAAACGCCAAGATGGAAGAGGACATGCATCTGATTATGGACCTTTCGCCCAGGCTGCTACAACTTGGCCCGAGCATCAACACAGAGAAGGCAATGGTCATGCACTAACCGACACCAAATGATGACTCTAACAAAATAAGGATACAAGTTAGTTGAGCAGATCTCACAAGACTGGAGCACTCCTTCTCATCCCATCTTTGCATATCCCCCAACAAGAAACCTAAGATATGATGAGCTGATGTCCTTAGCCCCGTTCCTGTTAGGGCTGGTGCCGTAGTCTACGAAAGCCCGGCAGTAATACCAAATAAATATCACCTCAGATATTACCGGAGGATTCTGATGGCAAACTGGTTGACAGCAGACCCCAGACATAGAGATTGTTAAAAAAAAGCCAGCGTCGTCGGTATCCCTGCCATGCTGAGAGACATCTGAAAAAACTGGACCACCACAGTGTGAGGATGGAGAACATTAGCATGTAAAGTCAGCTATGCTACAGGAACGTAACTACTGATGCCCATAGGCACGCGAAATTAATGCAACATTGTTGGCATGAGAAAACTTGGGGGCACTATCACCGGTTTACCGACGCATAGCGAGAGCCCAGGACACGGCGTTGGCCCGATTCTATGACCTTCCTAAAGTACACAAAGAGGGCGTTCCCCTCCGGCCCATCGTATCACTCAAACGTACTCCAACTTAGGGATTGGCAAAGTGGCTGTTTCTATGTATAAAATTCCTGACCGCTAATTCAGAAACTACCTTCATTTCATCAACACAGTTCTTGGAGAAACTTAAAGGGGTAAGCCTGCGGCAAAGTGACGTTATGGTATCCCTTGATAGCACATCCCTTTTTACTTCTATTCTGCAGGACCTGGCAATCAAGACCATAAAATTACTCCAACGAGACAAATAAGATGAAACAGAAACACCTCAGACATGCCCAAATCCTCCAACTCCTGAAATTCTGTCTTAAGACGCACTTCCTGTTTGATGGAACAATCAACGAGCAGGTCAAAGGCAAGCCAATGGCGTCGGCAAGTTTGGGACTCATAGCTTAGGCAGTCCTACAACGATTAGACTCGCTGGTTTTCCAACAGCACAGACAAAAATCCTGGGCTCTGTATGTGGATAACAGCTTCGTTGTCATCGGAAGGATCAGGTGCTGGAACTCAAAGAACATTTCAACGCTATCTTCCCGGGCATACAATTTACGATGGAGGAAGAGGAAAACAACCGACTGGCCTTTCTTAATTTCCTCGTCTGCCGCAAAGATGGTGGCTTAAACACCAAAATATTCAGGAAGGCGACAATACGATGCAAATACTGAGGTACAACAGCAACCACCCAATAATCCACAAACGCAGTTGCGTAAGGCTTCTTTACCAGCGTGTGGAGAGATACTACAGTGGACCGGAAGAGAAGGCTGTTGAATATCTTTGATGGATGTTCAGAGCGAATGGCTACCCGCGCAACTTCGTCAACCAGTGCCTGCGCAAACGAGAGGTGAGACCAAATCCGACTGGCCCCAAATTTTGGCGAGCTCTACCATACGTGAAGAATGTATCGGAAGCAGTCAGCCGCCTTCTCCGATGGCATACAGACCGGAGGCAACCATAAGGCACCAGATCATGAGGTCAAAATGCCCACTGCCGTGGCAATAAACATCTGGAGTCATTTATTGGGTCTGGTGCAGTTGTGGACAAAGCAAATATGTCGGATAAACTGGAGGACAACTGCGAACGCCAATTGCCAAGCACGCAGCAGCAGCAGAGAAGAGGAACGATGCCAGCTCCCAAGTCGCGGATAATTCTACGGGACCCGGCCACACATTCAAGTTTGACGAGGCCGAAATTCTCGCTAGAGGCAACAACCGCGTGAGCCGTGAACTGTTCGAGTTGTGGTTTTCCGTCCTTCAATCAGTCAACAAGCACAATGACCTGCCCGCTCCGTATTCGGTATTGAGACTTTGTCTGGACAAAGTAGTAAGCCACTCGGAGGACGCGCGAATGGCCACTGCTCCTGGTGCCAATGTCGGTGAACCAAATTACCCAAGAGATCAAACGGATGATAAAATCCGGCCATCAGCAACTCGACTGCGGGTCATCATCGCACCACATGCAACCAAGTGCGATGAGCGTGGGAACTGATAATTTTGACAATCATGCTAGCACACAGCAACGGCATGGCAACTGCTTACTGCAACAGCTGACCAGTCAAACAACTATCGCAAAACCCAAAATTATCTGCGATGCGCTCGGGAACTGCTAATGTTGATAGGCGTGTAGTGGCCTAGCAACTACATTCTATAAATTCTGCAAAACCTAGGCGATCCAATACCCTTACCTCACGCTGCCTCTAAGGATGGATTCGAGTGAGAATCCGAAATGTCAGGCTACTAAATCTCTTGTTCCAGTGCTCCTTTCTCCTCCTTCACTAATACTTCCTGGCACTCGCCTCTTCGTTTCTATTACGTGACAAAATTGTCGCTACAATGAGGCCTTGAAGACTTCCACCAAGCACCGGCAAATCAAACCTGCAATCTGCGAGAATATCACCGAAGATTGGTGAGCGTGGCGAATTGCCGTTTCAAAAAACAACCGAATAGCTGCTCCAAAAACGAAAATGGGTCCACAGAACCAAGCACTGTGAACTAAAAATACGAGCATATAGCTCCTTCATTATCTTACCCGCATTGCTAGCTGGAATTCTGGACGAAAATGCACGTTTTTTAACATTTGAGGATTGAGAGCAAATATCAACAAGATCAATCCTCCTGTGGTCTCCCAAAACACCACTAGCCCATCAACAACAGAGAAGAGACTGCATCATGCCAAACAACATTATAGCCATTAAAATTCCGTTTCAATTTTTCGCGTCGCAAGTGGATCTTCATATCAAGCGTTGACCTTTTTGGTCATTTGTGTAATAATCGTACCGAGAACAACGAACCAGGACCAGGAGAGCTCGTGACAGCTGTCCCTCCTGTCTCACGGACCCAAATTGTCCCGGATAATTCATCCGTATTATGGGTCTATTCGTTAATGTGCGTAGCCATGACAACCTTCAATACAACAACACATCTGAGGCCACAAAGCTGCGATAGTTAACAGCTCCCATTGATTGCCGGTGGTCGTCTTAGTTTCGTAGCGATTTCATAATCGGTGTTCATTATTGGTGTGTTAAGCAGTTGACCAATGCGCTAGGTGATACTGCAACTGGAAGCGGCGTTCGGCCCCTCCCCGCCATTCTCAATTATTACTCTGCCGAGGAAAGTTTTCCACGCTGGATATGAAGGGGGAGGTCATGACGCCCATTAATCAACTGCGCACTGGAGAACCATGACCAAAGCAGCTCGCGCATCACGCGACTGTCACCTTTCACGAGAATTTCGGCCTCGATGAACTCTCGTGAAGGGAGCCGCGACCTAAGAAATTCGTCCCACGGAGGAGGGCGTGGGCGAACAACGCTTCTATTAGCAGTATCAGCAAGCCAACCTGCCGTCATTAACACGCAACCAAACTAAACCGGTCACGAAATTGAGGCAATTAACGCCTCAGCTACGGGAGGACAAGCCATCAATGCACCAATACCCAAACTTCAGCAATGAGTGTGGCAACAGGTCATTTTTATATTTACGGGACAACCGCTTCTTATAGGTCCTGCACCCCTTGTGCAAATGCCTCTTCTTACTGGTTTGAGTGAAAATCCGGAAAGTCATGCAAATTGAATTCTTGTGCCAGCAATCGCATTTCCATCGTAGGAACGGCCCCAATGCGTCTCTCCTACAATAAGCATCCGTTCAAATTTTCCATCGCTGTTTTGTTGGGCTAGCACGAACTGTAAGCGCAGGCACATTTAACCTATGTGGGAAGCATGCCTGTTAGTGTAACCACGTGCATGTGGTGGGGATTAGCATGTGTGTGTCACGCGTAGACGAGTCGTTCAACCTATCAGTTACTGTGTCAATCATCTTAATACTGGTTAAAGAGACTCTAATAGTCAACTGATGCCGCGTGGAAGATGCCCTGGACCAACACGGGGGGTAGATCAGGGCACTGCAGACGTTATTCGAGTTGAGTTCCCATAACTAATGCCGAATATGGGTTCGTTATGGCACGCGTAGGTGCAGGCCCACGCCGCACCAGTAAATCTTGCGGTTTATGGCGCTACCACTCCGTGGGATCCGATTCTGGCGTCGCGGCACGGTCAGGTGCGTCTCCAACCGCACCAGCCACCTGCGCCTGACCCCGTCATCAGTCTTCTTGACTCTGTCTTGACACTGGGTACAGGCGGATAAGGGAAAAGAGAGTGCAGTAGCTACAGCGCAAGTCAACCAGCCCTCAAAACTAATCCGCGTGTCAGTCACCATCATTGCACCACCCTTATGTGGAACATACGGTGGATATCATCGAAATCGACGGTCAAAATTTTGGGAGGTGGAAGAAAGAGTGCGGTCGACACTAGAGAATCCATCCCATGGGCAATCAGCGTCTTTCTTACCACAATAAGTCTGACACCTTTGGACCTACCAAGATGCACCATTCGTTTGAGCTTGCATGCTTGACAGACGATGAGGTAACTCAGACATTTTCATGACCAAGAATAAGACCACAATGATGGTGGGGATCACGTCGCGTGTGGCACACGTAAACGGGCTGTTTAGATTTATCAGCAATACCCAGTCGTTTTATATTTGCCTCACCATTGAGGCAAGGTGTGAGAGGCAAGAAAGAGTGCGATTGATGCAGCACAATCCCGGCTCACAATCAACGAAATCGCATGCAAGCCGACGGCGCTGTGTCAGCTACTTGAGGTGCACCGTAGACGTTATCTCTGACTACGGTCGAAGTGTCAGTTAGGGACCTGGTCCATGGTTTATCTCTCCGAACGACCAGTTTATGCTAGCACATTTGTGAACAGAATCGTCTTGTTGTCTAGTCTCCCTATAGTAGGTGATTAAACTCATAAAACGTGAAGGCTGAAATTTATACAGTCGGGAAGATCGCACTATGTGATCTAACTCAGGGAACCAGGTGGTACATCTGCGAGTAATGCGGGACAGGCTGTAGCAGGGGTTTTGTGGATGGGGCTAAATGAAGAAAAGCAGAGCTCCACCCTAATCCTTGCCCTATCTTTCTTTCTTGTTACGGTTAGCATTAGCTGCCGAGTTAGTGGGGTTGCAAATTAGTTTGTTAGCTCGACACGTGCAGCTTGCAAGATCCGGTGTCTTTATTTCACGCCAATCACTATGCACCATGTCGTTTCTAGTTGACCTGACCCACATTTTACTGATCCTTGACGGGAGCAGTAATTAGGCTGGCCCTGCGTACTCTTTCATTGCCACAGTATCATTTATGCATTTTTAAACATGTGTTGCGTCCTAATAGTTGACGCCTGTAAAGCTGCCATATGACCCAATAATTCGGTCCTCCTACGGTCAACAAACTATAGTGTCTGACCCTAATAACTGGCCAACGAATTGTGACCATAACGAGAACAATGAAGAAAATAAGGGTTAGCTCTGCATATAATACGTTCGCGTATAACACGCTGACGTATCCTTTGCTTCTTGATTTGGGTCGCATTTTGCGATCTTGCCATACAATGGCTTCTGGAAATCTAAAATGCAGCGAATTTTAATTATTATCTCTATTAATTCAGACAGAGTATTTTTCCTACGAAAAATATTTTAAAATAATTTCATCAGGGAAAAAAATTTTACAAGTTATGGTACATATAGTATACATTTAAACAATTGCCAAGGTTAATAACTTCGCTAAACCACATCTTTCCAACTACTGTGTTTTTAGTCTAGTGAACAATTACCAAATATTTCGTAGCCTGATGTCTGATACGGCAGGCCAGATTGCCAACCTGTGCACAAATGTCCCTTCATGTGAATTTCATCGGGACGCGTGGTAGCGGCCGGAGGATAGGTGATACCCATGCCAAACGCGGCTGTGGCGATGTGTTTTTTTCGTTTCTGACGTATTTCTTATACATGGTGCGTGCGGCAAAGCTCTGATGGCTCTCCCATTTTGTCTCTCATGGGTGTGCACGGAAACAGCGGTTGATGGAGTTGTCCAGGTAGATGTTTCTGGCTACCTGGTCCCACCGATGTCGGAGATCGTCTATTCATCCCTGTATATCGTGCCATTGCATTGATTTCCGATTTTAAAGAGGCCGTTCGTGCACAATCTGATATTTGCTATATTAACTGATATTTTGTGTTATTAGCTTTTCAGTACAACGTGGTGCTAAGTTCACGATATTTAAATAGAAAATTCAGTAAATTTTGGCAGAAATTAGTGCGATGTTATTAGTCGTTCATTACGGAAAAATACATAGAGCTTTATTTATTTTTTCTCAGTTTTTTAATATAAGACAGTCTCTCACAGTCTTCAGCAAAATAGTGAGATTAACTGCTCGCACACCCCGTCAGTTTTAACAGTTTTGGCTTTTATCTATATTGCTGTCAATGGTTTGCTCTTTGCACCAAATGAAAAAGCTCTCAGACTGAGGCGCACAGTCTTATATTTTAAAAATTTTAAATACCCTTCTCATAGCGCCCTTGCAGTATTTAAAACTTATGTGAGAAGTCTGAACTGTCAAATCGTCTCTCACAGGATAGGGCTTTTAATATTTGAATAGTGTGGCCGTTATCTCCTGCCCGGTATCTAGAAGGCTGTATTGGCGATCCATCCAGAGGTTCTAGTTCAAGACGTAATATTCAAAGACTGTTCAAATGTTTGCCAAGAACAGACCTCGCAAAACCTTTTTGAGGCAGTGCGTTAAGAGTGAATTATATCCATGCACCGAGTCGCTTTTCAAAAGCTAATTGCATTGACTTGATGACTTCCGATGTGGAAACGAGTTTTAGAGGTCACTGTTAACCTATTACGAAGAAGACGGCGAAAAACTGGAGTTTTGACTTAATCCTTTACTTACTTGTAAACAACATTCGCAATAGATCCTAGGGATTTTGTACTTCAGGCGCATCCTTCTATGATTCATTGTTTTAACCACTCGATTCCTTCGGTCATTTAGGCAGCCTTTCACGTATATGAAAAACAGAATGGACCCGGAACATTTTTACGTGGAATCTCCCGGTGACCAATATATAACTTTCAACTTCACTTAAAGGGATTTCTTGAAAACGTGACGGCCTCAGTGGGGCTCGAACCCACGACATCAAAGGCAAGGCTTGATGGTTGAACCCATTGGGTGGTGCACCACCTGGGGTTGAGTATGACTGGTTGACGATGGCTAATAAGCCAGAAATGGCTATTCCAGTCTCCCTTGTCCTTTCCGGCAATATTTATCTGCCTATTCTACCACTAGCCGCTGTGTGGCTGCTGGCGTGGCTCCAGAGTGAGCCTCAAGGCAGAGTGGAACGAGTGAGTTCCATTAGCGATTGGTGAGCGTTATTTAACAAATGCAAGTTAAAAAGAGGTAATGTCGTCCTTAAATTTTTCCGCTATACATGCCGTGCACTTTATGTTTCTAGCTTTTAAATCAGTTTGTTAGTTGGAGAATCTAGAAGCTCATTTGAAGATGACTCTCTGAAGAAACAAAAAGAGAGGTTCATTAGGTCCTTATTGCCAGTCAATTTATTTTCTTGACCAATTTCTAGACAAGTAATGGAGTCTCGGTTTCATTTTGCCCTGAACAAATAACCAAAGGCTTTTATCGGATTACCGATATTTATTTGACTATGCTTGATTTAAAGACCATATATTACATTCTCAGGATTTTCCGAGTTTTACTGTGTTACTTTGTAACGAAAGACAAATTCTGGAATTGTGGTTATCTGAAACCGCTTTACCAAAGTATCTTATTCCTCTTGAGATTTCTCTTTATTTTCTATGTCACCCATTCGGGTTGGCAGACGAGCTATCTCGTCTTAGGCGTACAAAAGCTTTCTACAAGATAATTAAGTCAGTTTATGCAGAGAAACCAACGGATGTTTGCATCAGAGCTAAGCGCAGTGTACCAGCCTACCTCCTTTGATTTCCCATTTACTTGGAAGTAATGCATCTCGTGCTTTGGGCGATGACTTGAAACATAGGCCTCTTAAGAAGACATGCTATCACTTAACATGTTAACCTGTGTTATGAAATGTATGGATATTTAGAAAAGATTATCTAAGTAGGGTAGTAATCAAACTTATCGTGCACAATAATCCCAAGATTTCGGCTTTTTAAATAACTTCTTTTCGGTTACCCTTTAAAACTTACACGCTGTTCAAAATGATTCCTTACTTCATATGCCGTTTTCCCATTGAGCTTCGGTACCCTTATAAACTGAAAGATAATTTATAGAAAACCTGCACGAAAAAAATAAACTTTTTGATCCCATTTGTTAGACACTAACCTCCTTTCTAAATTTCATACATCAGAAAAATGTCTCCTTTCAAGAAATGTCAAACATTTCAGGTTCTATACTGGACAGCGTGCCTCAGTCAGGCCATTGAGTTGGATGCCGCGTAAAAATCGTGTCAGGAGAAAAAGAGAGAGGGCAGGACCACCAGCCTTAAAATGCGTGCATACTTTGAATGCCAAACATACATTAAATTCGGGGAGAAAACCTCGCAGACACATCCACTCTTTCAGGGTCATGCTGTCAGTGCTCTACAGCGTGCCCCCAGTCGAAATATTGAGTTGGATGCCGCATCAAGTTTTAAGGAGATAGAAAAAATATAAAAGAGGCAGGATCACCAGCCTTAAAAAGGTCGTGCATACCTTGAATGCCAAACAAACATTAAATTGGGAGAAAAGTCTCCCGCAGTGACAACATCCACTCTTTCAAGAAATGTCAAACATTCCTCAGGGTCATGCTCTTATGGACGAAGCGTGCCTCAGTCGGAATATTGAGTTGGATGCCGCGTACGCTTTTAAGGTGAAAGAAAAAATAAAAAAAGAGGCAGGACCACCAGCCTTAAAAGGTCGTGCATACTTTGAATGCCAAACATACATTAAATTGGGAGAAAACTCGCAGTGACAACATCCACTCTTTCAAGAAATGTCTAAACATTCCTCAGGGTCATGCTCATGGACGAAGCGTGCCTCAGTCGGAATATTGAGTTGGATGCCGCGTAAAAAACGTTTTAAGGTGAAAGAGAAAAAATAAAAGAAAAGAGGCAGGACCACCAGCCTTAAAAGATCGTGCATACTTTGAATGACAAACATACATTAAATTGGGAGAAGTCTTGCAGTGACAACATCCACTCTTTCAAGAAATGTCAAACATTCCTCAGGGTCATGCTCTTGGACGAAGCGTGCCTCAGTCGGAATATTGAGTTTGGATGCCGCGTCAAAAAACGTTTTCAAGGAGAAAGAGAAAAATAAAAGAAAAAGAGGCAGGACCACCAGCCTTAAAAAGGTCGTGCATACCTTTGAATGCCAAACATACATTAAATTGGGAGAAAACTCGCAGTGACAACATCCACTCTTTCAAGACAATGTCAAACATTCCTCAGGGTCATGCTCTTGGACGAAGCGTGCCTCAGTCGGAATATTGAGTTGGATGCCGAGTAAAAACGTTTCAAGGAAAAAAAAAAATAAAGAAGAGGCAGGACCACCAGCCTTAAAAGGTCGTGCATACTTTGAATGCCAAACATACATTAAATTGGGAGAAAACTCGCAGTGACAACATTCACTCTTTCAAGAAATGTCAAACATTCCTCAGGGTCATGCTCTTGGACGAAGCGTGCCTCAGTCGGAATATTGAGTTGGATGCCGGCATAAAAAACGTTTTAAGGAGAAAGAGAAAAATAAAAAGAAAAAGAGGCAGGACCACCAGCCTTTAAAAAGGGTCGTGCATACTCTGAATGCCAAACATACATTAAATTGGGAGAAAAACTCGCAGTGACAACATCCACTCTTTTCAAGAAATGTCAAACATTCCTCAGGGTCATGCTCTTGGACGAAGCGTGCCTCAGTCGGAATATTGAGTTGGATGCCGCGTTAAAAAAGTTTTAAGGAGAAAAGAGAAAAAAATAAAGAAAAAGAGGCAGGACCACCAGCCTTAAAAGCTCGTGCATACTTTTGAATGCCAAAGATACATTAAATTGGGGAGAAAACTCGCAGTGACAACATCCACTCTTTCAAGAAATGTCAAACATTCCTCAGGGTCATGCTCTTGGACGAAGCGTGCCTCAGTCGGAATATTGAGTTGGATGCCGCGTAAAAAAGGTTTCAAGGAGAAAGAGAAAAAAATAAAAAGAATAGAGGCAGGACCACCGGCCTTAAAAGATCGTGCATACTTTAAATGCCAAACATACATTAAATTGGGAGAAAACTCGCAGTGACAACATCCACTCTTTCAAGAAATGTCAAACATTCCTCAGGGTCATGCTCTTGGACGAAGCGTGCCTCAGTCGGAATATTGAGTTTGATGCCGCGTAAAAACGTTTCAAGGAGAAAAGAGAAAAAAATAAAAGAAAAAGAGGCAGGACCACCAGCCTTAAAAGGCTCGTGCATACTTTGAATGCCAAACATACATTAAATTGGGAGAAAACTCGCAGTGACAACATCCACTCTTTCAAGAAATGTCAAACATTCCTCAGGGTCATGCTCTTGGACGAAGCGTGCCTCAGTCGGAATATTGAGTTGGATGCCGCGTAAAAACGTTTTCAAGGAGAAAGAGAAAAATAAAAGAAAAGAGGCAGGACCACCAGCCTTAAAATGTCGTGCATACTCTGAATGCCAAACATACATTAAATTGGGAGAAAACTCGCAGTGACAACATCCACTCTTTCAAGAAATGTCAAACATTCCTCAGGGTCATGCTCTTGGACGAAGCGTGCCTCAGTCGGAATATTGAGTTGGATGCCGCGTAAAAAAACGTTTCAAGGAGAAAGAGAAAAAAATAAAAGAAAAGAGGCAGGACCACCAGCCTTAAAAAGGTCGTGCATACTCTGAAATGCCAAACATACATTAAATTGGGAGAAAACTCGCAGTGACAACATCCACTCTTTCAAGAAATGTCAAACATTCCTCAGGGTCATGCTCTTGGACGAAGCGTGCCTCAGTCGGAATATTGAGTTGGATGCCGCGTTAAAAAAACGTTTTCAAGGAGAAAAGAGAAAAAAATAAAAAGAAAAAGAGGCAGGACCACCAGCCTTTAAAAGGTCGTGCATACTCTGAATGCCAAACATACATTAAATTGGGAGAAAAACTCGCAGTGACAACATCCACTCTTTCAAGAAATGTCAAACATTCCTCAGGGTCATGCTCTTGGACGAAGCGTGCCTCAGTCGGAATATTGAGTTGGATGCCGCGTTAAAAAACGTTTCAAGGAGAAAAGAGAAAAAAATAAAAAGAAAAAGAGGCAGGACCACCAGCCTTAAAAAGGTCGTGCATACTCTGAATGCCAAACATACATTAAATTGGGAGAAAACTCGCAGTGACAACATCCACTCTTTTCAAGAAATGTCAAACATTCCTCAGGGTCATGCTCTTGGACGAAGCGTGCCTCAGTCGGAATATTGAGTTGGATGCCGCGTAAAAAGGTTTCAAGGAGAAAGAGAAAAAAATAAAAAGAAAAAGAGGCAGGACCACCAGCCTTAAAAAGGTCGTGCATACTCTGAATGCCAAACATACATTAAATTGGGAGAAAACTCGCAGTGACAACATCCACTCTTTCAAGAAATGTCAAACATTCCTCAGGGTCATGCTCTTGGACGAAGCGTGCCTCAGTCGGAATATTGAGTTGGATGCCGCGTTAAAAACGTTTCCCAAGGAGAAAGAGAAAAAAATAAAAAGAAAAAGAGGCAGGACCACCAGCCTTTAAAAGGTCGTGCATACTCTGAATGCCAAACATACATTAAATTGGGAGAAAAACTCGCAGTGACAACGTCCACTCTTTCAAGAAATGTCAAACATTCCTCAGGTTCATGCTCTTGGACGAAGCGTGCGTCAGTCGGAATATTGAGTTGGATGCCGCGTAAAAAGGTTTCCAAGGAGAAAGAGAAAAAATAAAAAGAAAAAGAGGCAGGACCACCAGCCTTAAAAAGGTCGTGCATACTCTGAATGCCAAACATACATTAAATTGGGAGAAAACTCGCAGTGACAACATCCACTCTTTCAAGAAATGTCAAACATTCCTCAGGGTCATGCTCTTGGACGAAGCGTGCCTCAGTCGGAATATTGAGTTGGATGCCGCGTTAAAAAACGTTTTCAAGGAGAAAAGAGAAAAAAATAAAAAGAAAAAGAGGCAGGACCACCAGCCTTAAAAAGGTCGTGCATACTCTGAATGCCAAACATACATTAAATTGGGAGAAAAACTCGCAGTGACAACATCCACTCTTTCAAGAAATGTCAAACATTCCTCAGGGTCATGCTCTTGGACGAAGCGTGCCTCAGTCGGAATATTGAGTTGGATGCCGCGTAAAAAAACGTTTCAAGGAGAAAGAGAAAAAAATAAAAAGAAAAAGAGGCAGGACCACCAGCCTTAAAAAGGTCGTGCATACTCTGAATGCCAAACATACATTAAATTGGGAGAAAACTCGCAGTGACAACATCCACTCTTTCAAGAAATGTCAAACATTCCTCAGGGTCATGCTCTTGGACGAAGCGTGCCTCAGTCGGAATATTGAGTTGGATGCCGCGTAAAAAAAGTTTCAAGGAGAAAGAGAAAAAAATAAAAGAAAAAGAGGCAGGACCACCAGCCTTAAAAAGGTCGTGCATACTCTGAATGCCAAACATACATTAAATTGGGAGAAAAACTCGCAGTGACAACATCCACTCTTTCAAGAAATGTCAAACATTCCTCAGGGTCATGCTCTTGGACGAAGCGTGCCTCAGTCGGAATATTGTGTTGGATGCCGCGTAAAAAAGTTTCAAGGAGAAAGAGAAAAAAATAAAAGAAAAAAGGCAAGAACACCAGCCTGTAAAGGTCGTGCATACTCTAAATGCCAAACATACATTAAATTGGGAGAAAAACTCGCAGTGACAACATCCACTCTTTCAAGAAATGTCAAACATTCCTCAGGGTCATGCTCTTGGACGAAGCGTGCCTCAGTCGGAATATTGTGTTGGATGCAACCTTAAAAAAAAGTTTTAAGGAAAAATACAAAAAAATAAAAAAAGAGGCAGGACCACCAGCCTTAAAAGGTCGTGCATACTCTGAATGCCAAACATACATTAAATTGGGAAAAAAACTCGCAGTGACAACATCCACTCTTTCAAGAAATGTCAAACATTCCTCAGGGTCATGCTCTTGGACGAAGCGTGCCTCAGTCGGAATATTGAGTTGGATGCCGCGTTAAAAAGGTTTCAAGGAGAAAGAGAAAAATTAAAAGAAAAGAGGCAGGACCACCAGCCTTTAAAAGGTCGTGCATACTCTGAATGCCAAACATACATTAAATTGGGAGAAAACTCGCAGTGACAACATCCACTCTTTCAAGAAATGTCAAACATTCCTCAGGGTCATGCTCTTGGACGAAGCGTGCCTCAGTCGGAATATTGAGTTGGATGCCGCGCTAAAAAACGCTTCAAGGAGAAAGAGAAAAAAAAATAAAAGAAAAGAGGCAGGACCACCAGCCTTAAAAGGTCGTGCATACTCTGAATGCCAAACATACATTAAATTGGGAGAAAACTCGCAGTGACAACATCCACTCTTTCAAGAAATGTCAAACATTCCTCAGGGTCATGCTCTTGGACGAAGCGTGCCTCAGTCGGAATATTGAGTTGGATGCCGCGTTAAAAAGGTTTCAAGGAGAAAGAGAAAAAAATAAAAGAAAAGAGGCAGGACCACCAGCCTTAAAAGGTCGTGCATACTCTGAATGCCAAACATACATTAAATTGGGAGAAAAACTCGCAGTGACAACATCCACTCTTTCAAGAAATGTCAAACATTCCTCAGGGTCATGCTCTTGGACGAAGCGTGCCTCAGTCGGAATATTGAGTTTGGATGCCGCGTAAAAAAGGTTTCAAGGAGAAAGAGAAAAAAATAAAAAGAAAAAGAGGCAGGACCACCAGCCTTTAAAATGTCGTGCATACTTTGAATGCCAAACATACATTAAATTGGGAGAAAACTCGCAGTGACAACATCCACTCTTTCAAGAAATGTCAAACATTCCTCAGGGTCATGCTCTTGGACGAAGCGTGCCTCAGTCGGAATATTGAGTTGGATGCCGCGTAAAAAAAAAGTTTCAAGGAGAAAGAGAAAAAAATAAAAAAAGAGGCAGGACAACCAGCCTTAAAACGTCGTGCATACTCTGAAATGCCAAAGATACATTAAATTGGGAGAAAACTCGCAGTGACAACATCCACTCTTTCAAGAAATGTCAAACATTCCTCAGGGTCATGCTCTTTGGACGAAGCGTGCCTCAGTCGGAATATTGAGTTGGATGCCGCGTAAAAAGGTTTCAAGGAGAAAGAGAAAAAAATAAAAGAAAAAGAGGCAGGACCACCAGCCTTAAAAGGTCGTGCATACTCTGAATGCCAAACATACATTAAATTGGGAGAAAAACTCGCAGTGACAACATCCACTCTTTCAAGAAATGTCAAACATTCCTCAGGGTCATGCTCTTGGACGAAGCGTGCCTCAGTCGGAATATTGAGTTGGATGCCGCGTAAAAAAAGGTTCTCAAGCAGAAAGAGAAAAAAATAAAAAGAAAAAGAGGCAGGACCACCAGCCTTAAAAAGGTCGTGCATACTCTGAATGCCAAACATACATTAAATTGGGAGAAAAACTCGCAGTGACAACATCCACTCTTTCAAGAAATGTCAAACATTCCTCAGGGTCATGCTCTTGGACGAAGCGTGCCTCAGTCGGAATATTGAGTTGGATGCCGCGTTAAAAAACGTTTCAAGGAGAAAGAGAAAAAAATAAAAGAAAAGAGGCAGGACCACCAGCCTTAAAAAGGTCGTGCATACTTTGAATGCCAAAACATACATTAAATTGGGAAAAAAACTCGCAGTGACAACATCCACTCTTTCAAGAAATGTCAAACATTCCTCAGGGTCATGCTCTTGGACGAAGCGTGCCTCAGTCGGAATATTGAGTTGGATGCCGCGTTAAAAAGGTTTTAAGGAGAAAAAGAAAAAAAATAAAAAGAAAAGAGGCAGGACCACCAGCCTTAAAATGTCGTGCATACTCTGAATGCCAAACATACATTAAATTGGGAGAAAACTCGCAGTGACAACATTCACTCTTTCAAGAAATGTCAAACATTCCTCAGGGTCATGCTCTTGGACGAAGCGTGCCTCAGTCGGAATATTGAGTTGGATGCCGCGTAAAAAAGTTTCAAGGAGAAAAGAGAAAAAAAATAAAAGAAAAGAGGCAGGACCACCAGCCTTAAAAGGTCGTGCATACTTTGAATGCCAAACATACATTAAATTGGGAGAAAACTCGCAGTGACAACATCCACTCTTTCAAGAAATGTCAAACATTCCTCAGGGTCATGCTCTTGGACGAAGCGTGCCTCAGTCGGAATATTGAGTTGGATGCCGCGTAAAACGTTTCAAGGAGAAAGAGAAAAAAAAATAAAAAAAGAGGCAGGACCACCAGCCTTAAAAGGTCGTGCATACTCTGAATGCCAAACATACATTAAATTGGGAGAAAAACTCGCAGTGACAACATCCACTCTTTCAAGAAATGTCAAACATTCCTCAGGGTCATGCTCTTGGACGAAGCGTGCCTCAGTCGGAATATTGAGTTGGATGCCGCGTAAAAAAAGGTTTCAAGGAGAAAGAGAAAAAAATAAAAAAAAGAGGCAGGACCACCAGCCTTAAAAAGGTCGTGCATATTCCCGAATGCCAAACATACATTAAATTGGGAGAAAAACTCGCAGTGACAACATCCACTCTTTCAAGAAATGTCAAACATTCCTCAGGGTCATGCTCTTGGACGAAGCGTGCCTCAGTCGGAATATTGAGTTGGATGCCGCGTAAAAATGGTTTCAAGGAGAAAGAGAAAAAAAAATAAAAGAAAAGAGGCAGGACCACCAGCCTTAAAAAGGTCGTGCATACTCTGAATGCCAAATAAAACATTAAATTGGGAGAAAACTCGCAGTGACAACATCCACTCTTTCAAGAAATGTCAAACATTCCTCAGGGTCATGCTCTTGGACGAAGCGTGCCTCAGTCGGAATATTGAGTTGGATGCCGCGTTAAAAAGGTTTCAAGGAGAAAAGAGAAAAAAAATAAAAGAAAAAGAGGCAGGACCACCAGCCTTAAAAAGGTCGTGCATACTCTGAATGCCAAACATACATTAAATTGGGAGAAAAACTCGCAGTGACAACATCCACTCTTTCAAGAAATGTCAAACATTCCTCAGGGTCATGCTCTTGGACGAAGCGTGCCTCAGTCGGAATATTGAGTTGGATGCCGCGTTAAAAAAAGACTTCAAGGAGAAAGAGAAAAAAATAAAAAGAAAAAGAGGCAGGACCACCAGCCTTAAAAGGTCGTGCATACTCTGAATGCCAAACATACATTAAATTGGGAAAAAAACTCGCAGTGACAACATCCACTCTTTCAAGAAATGTCAAACATTCCTCAGGGTCATGCTCTTGGACGAAGCGTGCCTCAGTCGGAATATTGAGTTGGATGCCGCGTTAAAAAAAGTTTTCAAGGAGAAAGAGAAAAAAATAAAAGAAAAGAGGCAGGACCACCAGCCTTAAAAAGGTCGTGCATACTCTGAATGCCAAAACATACATTAAATTGGGAGAAAACTCGCAGTGACAACATCCACTCTTTCAAGAAATGTCAAACATTCCTCAGGGTCATGCTCTTGGACGAAGCGTGCCTCAGTCGGAATATTGAGTTTGGATGCCGCGTTAAAAAAACGTTTCAAGGAGAAAAGAGAAAAAAATAAAAGAAAAAGAGGCAGGACCACCAGCCTTAAAAAGGTCGTGCATACTCTGAATGCCAAACATACATTAAATTGGGAGAAAAACTCGCAGTGACAACATCCACTCTTTCAAGAAATGTCAAACATTCCTCAGGGTCATGCTCTTGGACGAAGCGTGCCTCAGTCGGAATATTGAGTTGGATGCCGCGTTAAAAAAACGTTTCAAGGAGAAAGAGAAAAAAAAATAAAAGAAAAGAGGCAGGACCACCAGCCTTAAAAGGTCGTGCATACTCTGAATGCCAAACATACATTAAATTGGGAGAAAACTCGCAGTGACAACATCCACTCTTTCAAGAAATGTCAAACATTCCTCAGGGTCATGCTCTTGGACGAAGCGTGCCTCAGTCGGAATATTGAGTTGGATGCCGCGTAAAAAGGTTTCAAGGAGAAAAGAGAAAAAAATAAAAAGAAAAAGAGGCAGGACCACCAGCCTTAAAAAGGTCGTGCATACTCTGAATGCCAAACATACATTAAATTGGGAGAAAAACTCGCAGTGACAACATCCACTCTTTCAAGAAATGTCAAACATTCCTCAGGGTCATGCTCTTGGACGAAGCGTGCCTCAGTCGGAATATTGAGTTGGATGCCGCGTAAAAAGGTTTCAAGGAGAAAGAGAAAAAAATAAAAGAAAAAAGGCAGGACCACCAGCCTTTAAAGGTCGTGCATACTCTGAATGCCAAACATACATTAAATTGGGAGAAAACTCGCAGTGACAACATCCACTCTTTCAAGAAATGTCAAACATTCCTCAGGAACAGGCTCATGGACGAAGCGTGCCTCAGTCGGAATATTGAGTTGGATGCCACGTTAAAAACGTTTTCAAGGAGAAAAGAGAAAAAAAAATAAAAGAAAAGAGGCAGGACCACCAGCCTTTAAAAGGTCGTGCATACTCTGAATGCCAAACATACATTAAATTGGGAGAAAAACTCGCAGTGACAACATCCACTCTTTTCAAGAAATGTCAAACATTCCTCAGGGTCATGCTCTTGGACGAAGCGTGCCTCAGTCGGAATATTGAGTTGGATGCCGCGTTAAAAACGTTTCAAGGAGAAAGAGAAAAAAAAATAAAAGAAAAAGAGGCAGGACCACCAGCCTTAAAAGGTGTTGCATACTTTGAATGCCAAACATACATTAAATTGGGAGAAAACTCGCAGTGACAACATCCACTCTTTCAAGAAATGTCAAACATTCCTCAGGGTCATGCTCTTGGACGAAGCGTGCCTCAGTCGGAATATTGAGTTGGATGCCGCGTTAAAAACGTTTCAAGGAGAAAGAGAAAAAAATAAAAGAAAAAGAGGCAGGACCACCAGCCTTGTAAAGGTCGTGCATACTCTGAATGCCAAACATACATTAAATTGGGAGAAAACTCGCAGTGACAACATCCACTCTTTCAAGAAATGTCAAACATTCCTCAGGGTCATGCTCTTGGACGAAGCGTGCCTCAGTCGGAATATTGAGTTGGATGCCGCGTAAAAACGTTTCAAGGAGAAAGAGAAAAAAAAAAGAAAAGAGGCAGGACCACCAGCCTTTAAAAGGTCGTGCATACTCTGAATGCCAAACATACATTAAATTGGGAGAAAAACTCGCAGTGACAACATCCACTCTTTCAAGAAATGTCAAACATTCCTCAGGGTCATGCTCTTGGACGAAGCGTGCCTCAGTCGGAATATTGAGTTGGATGCCGCGTAAAAAAAGGTTTCAAGGAGAAAGAGAAAAAAATAAAAGAAAAAGAGGCAGGACCACCAGCCTTAAAAGGTCGTGCATACTCTGAATGCCAAACATACATTAAATTGGGAGAAAAACTCGCAGTGACAACATCCACTCTTTCAAGAAATGTCAAACATTCCTCAGGGTCATGCTCTTGGACGAAGCGTGCCTCAGTCGGAATATTGAGTTGGATGCCGCGTTAAAAAGGTTTCAAGGAGAAAGAGAAAAAAAATAAAAAAAGAGGCAGGACCACCAGCTGTAAAATGTCGTGCATACTCTAAATGCCAAACATACATTAAATTGGGAGAAAAACTCGCAGTGACAACATCCACTCTTTCAAGAAATGTCAAACATTCCTCAGGGTCATGCTCTTGGACGAAGCGTGCCTCAGTCGGAATATTGAGTTGGATGCCGCGTAAAAAAACGTTTCAAGGAGAAAAGAGAAAAAAATAAAAAGAAAAAGAGGCAGGACCACCAGCCTTAAAAAGGTCGTGCATACTCCGAATGCCAAACATACATTAAATTGGGAGAAAACTCGCAGTGACAACATCCACTCTTTCAAGAAATGTCAAACATTCCTCAGGGTCATGCTCTTGGACGAAGCGTGCCTCAGTCGGAATATTGAGTTGGATGCCGCGTTAAAAAAAGGTTTTCAAGGAGAAAGAGAAAAAAATAAAAGAAAAGAGGCAGGACCACCAGCCTTTAAAGGTCGTGCATACTCTGAATGCCAAACATACATTAAATTGGGAGAAAAACTCGCAGTGACAACATCCACTCTTTTCAAGAAATGTCAAACATTCCTCAGGGTCATGCTCTTGGACGAAGCGTGCCTCAGTCGGAATATTGAGTTGGATGCCGCGTAAAAAAGGTTTTAAGGAGAAAAAAAAATAAAAAAAAAAAGAGGCAGGACCACCAGCCTTAAAAGGTCGTGCATACTCTGAATGCCAAACATACATTAAATTGGGAGAAAACTCGCAGTGACAACATCCACTCTTTCAAGAAATGTCAAACATTCCTCAGGGTCATGCTCTTGGACGAAGCGTGCCTCAGTCGGAATATTGAGTTGGATGCCGCGTTTAAAACGTTTCAAGGAGAAAAGAGAAAAAAATAAAAGAAAAGAGGCAGGACCACCAGCCTTAAAAGGTCGTGCATACTCTGAATGCCAAACATACATTAAATTGGGAGAAAAACTCGCAGTGACAACATCCACTCTTTCAAGAAATGTCAAACATTCCTCAGGGTCATGCTCTTGGACGAAGCGTGCCTCAGTCGGAATATTGAGTTGGATGCCGCGTTAAAAAAACGTTTCCAAGGAGAAAGAGAAAAAAATAAAAAGAAAAAGAGGCAGGACCACCAGCCTTAAAAAGGTCGTGCATACTCTGAATGCCAAACATACATTAAATTGGGAGAAAACTCGCAGTGACAACATCCACTCTTTCAAGAAATGTCAAACATTCCTCAGGGTCATGCTCTTGGACGAAGCGTGCCTCAGTCGGAATATTGAGTTGGATGCCGCGTAAAAAACGTTTTCAAGGAGAAAGAGAAAAAAATAAAAGAAAAGAGGCAGGACCACCAGCCTTAAAAGGTCGTGCATACTCTGAATGCCAAACATACATTAAATTGGGAGAAAACTCGCAGTGACAACATCCACTCTTTCAAGAAATGTCAAACATTCCTCAGGGTCATGCTCTTGGACGAAGCGTGCCTCAGTCGGAATATTGAGTTGGATGCCGCGTCAAAAACGTTTCAAGGAGAAAGAGAAAAAAATAAAAGAAAAGAGGCAGGACCACCAGCCTTAAAAGGTCGTGCATACTCTGAATGCCAAACATACATTAAATTGGGAGAAAACTCGCAGTGACAACATCCACTTTTTCAAGAAATGTCAAACATTCCTCAGGGTCATGCTCTTGGACGAAGCGTGCCTCAGTCGGAATATTGAGTTGGATGCCGCGTAAAAAAAGTTTCAAGGAGAAAAGAGAAAAAGAAAAGAAAAGAGGCAGGACCACCAGCCTTTAAAGGTCGTGCATACTCTGAATGCCAAACATACATTAAATTGGGAGAAAACTCGCAGTGACAACATCCACTCTTTCTCAAGAATGTCAAACATTCCTCAGGGTCATGCTCTTGGACGAAGCGTGCCTCAGTCGGAATATTGAGTTGGATGCCGCGTTAAAAACGTTTCAAGGAGAAAGAGAAAAAAATAAAAAGAAAAAGAGGCAGGACCACCAGCCTTAAAAGGTCGTGCATACTCTGAATGCCAAACATACATTAAATTGGGAGAAAACTCGCAGTGACAACATCCACTCTTTCAAGAAATGTCAAACATTCCTCAGGGTCATGCTCTTGGACGAAGCGTGCCTCAGTCGGAATATTGAGTTGGATGCCGTGTAAAAAATCGTTTCAAGGAGAAAGAGAAAAAAAAATAAAAGAAAAAGAGGCAGGACCACCAGCCTTAAAAAGGTCGTGCATACTCTGAATGCCAAACATACATTAAATTGGGAGAAAACTCGCAGTGACAACATCCACTCTTTCAAGAATAAGTCAAACATTCCCTCAGGGTCATGCTCTTGGACGAAGCGTGCCTCAGTCGGAATATTGAGTTGGATGCCGCGTTAAAAAACGTTTCAAGGAGAAAAGAGAAAAAAATAAAAAGAAAAGAGGCAGGACCACCAGCCTTAAAAAAGGTCGTGCATACTCTGAATGCCAAACATACATTAAATTGGGAGAAAACTCGCAGTGACAACATCCACTCTTTCAAGAAATGTCAAACATTCCTCAGGGTCATGCTCTTGGACGAAGCGTGCCTCAGTCGGAATATTGAGTTGGATGCCGCGTAAAAAAGGTTTTTAAGGAGAAAGAGAAAAAAATAAAAGAAAAGAGACAAGACCACCAGCCTTAAAAAGGTCGTGCATACTCTGAATGCCAAACATACATTAAATTGGGAGAAAACACGCAGTGACAACATCCACTCTTTCAAGAAATGTCAAACATTCCTCAGGGTCATGCTCTTGGACGAAGCGTGCCTCAGTCGGAATATTGAGTTGGATGCCGCGTTAAAAAAACGTTTCCAAGGAGAAAGAGAAAAATAAAAGAAAAAGAGGCAGGACCACCAGCCTTTAAAAGGTCGTGCATACTCCTGAATTCCAAACATACATTAAATTGGGAGAAAACTCGCAGTGACAACATCCACTCTTTCAAGAAATGTCAAACATTCCTCAGGGTCATGCTCTTGGACGAAGCGTGCCTCAGTCGGAATATTGAGTTGGATGCCGCGTTAAAAAAGTTTCAAGGAGAAAAGAGAAAAAAATAAAAAAAAAAAGAGGCAGGACCACCAGCCTTAAAAGGTCGTGCATACTCTGAATGCCAAACATACATTAAATTGGGAGAAAAACTCGCAGTGACAACATCCACTCTTTCAAGAAATGTCAAACATTCCTCAGGGTCATGCTCTTGGACGAAGCGTGCCTCAGTCGGAATATTGAGTTGGATGCCGCGTAAAAAAAGTTTCAAGGAGAAAGAGAAAAAAATAAAAGAAAAGAGGCAGGACCACCAGCCTTAAAAGGTCGTGCATACTCCTGAATGCCCAAACAGTACATTAAATTGGGAGAAAAACTCGCAGTGACAACATCCACTCTTTCAAGAAATGTCAAACATTCCTCAGGGTCATGCTCTTGGACGGAGCGTGCCTCAGTCGGAATATTGAGTTGGATGCCGCGTAAAAAAACGTTTCAAGGAGAAAGAGAAAAAAAATAAAAGAAAAAGAGGCAGGACCACCAGCCTTTAAAAGGTCGATGCATACTCTTGAATGCCAAAACATACATTAAATTGGGAGCAAACTCGCAGTGACAACATCCACTCTTTCAAGAAATGTCAAACATTCCTCAGGGTCATGCTCTTGGACGAAGCGTGCCTCAGTCGGAATATTGAGTTGGATGCCGCGTTAAAAAGCGGTTTCAAGGAGAAAGAGAAAAATAAAAGAAAAAGAGGCAGGACCACCAGCCTTAAAAAGGTCGTGCATACTCTGAATGCCAAACATACATTAAATTGGGAGAAAACTGCAGGACAACATCCACTCTTTTCAAGAATGTCAAACATTCCTCAGGGTCATGCTCTTGGACGAAGCGTGCCTCAGTCGGAATATTGAGTTGGATGCCGCGTAAAAAACGTTTCCAAGGAGAAAAGAGAAAAAAATAAAAAGAAAAAGAGGCAGGACCACCAGCCTTAAAAAGGTCGTGCATACTCTGAATGCCAAACATACATTAAATTGGAAAAAAACTCGCAGTGACAACATCCACTCTTTCAAGAAATGTCAAACATTCCTCAGGGTCATGCTCTTGGACGAAGCGTGCCTCAGTCGGAATATTGAGTTGGATGCCGCGTTAAAAACGTTTCAAGGAGAAAAGAGAAAAAATAAAAGAAAAGAGGCAGGACCACCAGCCTTAAAAGGTCGTGCATACTCTGAATGCCAAACATACATTAAATTGGGAGAAAACTCGCAGTGACAACATCCACTCTTTCAAGAATGTCAAACATTCCTCAGGGTCATGCTCTTGGACGAAGCGTGCCTCAGTCGGAATATTGAGTTGGATGCCGCGTAAAAAACGTTTCAAGGAGAAAGAGAAAAAAAAAAAGAAAAGAGGCAGGACCACCAGCCTTAAAAGATCGTGCATACTTTGAATGCCAAACATACATTAAATTGGGAGAAAACTCGCAGTGACAACATCCACTCTTTCAAGAAATGTCAAACATTCCTCAGGGTCATGCTCTTGGACGAAGCGTGCCTCAGTCGGAATATTGAGTTGGATGCCGCGTAAAAATGGTTTCAAGGAGAAAGAGAAAAAAATAAAAAGAAAAAGAGGCAGGACCACCAGCCTTTAAAAGGCTCGTGCATACTCTGAATGCCAAACATACATTAAATTTGGGAGACAAACTCGCAGTGACAACATTCACTCTTTTCAAGAAATGTCAAACATTCCTCAGGGTCATGCTCTTGGACGAAGCGTGCCTCAGTCGGAATATTGAGTTGATGCCGCGTTAAAAAAAGTTTCAAGGAGAAAGAGAAAAAAAATAAAAAGAAGAGGCAGGACCATCAGCCTTAAAAGCTCGTGCATACCTTGAATGCCCAACATACATTAAATTGGGAGAAAAACTCGCAGTGACAACATCCACTCTTTCAAGAAATGTCAAACATTCCTCAGGGTCATGCTCTTGGACGAAGCGTGCCTCAGTCGGAATATTGAGTTGGATGCCGCGTAAAAAAACGTTTTCAAGGAGAAAGAGAAAAAAATAAAAAGAAAAAGAGGCAGGACCACCAGCCTTTAAAAGGTCGTGCATACTCTGAATGCCAAACATACATTAAATTGGGAGAAAAACTCGCAGTGACAACATCCACTCTCTTCAAGAGAATGTCAAACATTCCTCAGGGTCATGCTCTTGGACGAAGCGTGCCTCAGTCGGAATATTGAGTTGGATGCCGCGTTAAAAAAAGGTTTTCAAGGAGAAAGAGAAAAAAATAAAAAGAAAAAGAGGCAGGACCACCAGCCTTAAAAGGTCGTGCATACTCTGAATGCCAAAACATACATTAAATTGGGAGAAAAACTCGCAGTGACAACATCCACTCTTTCAAGAAATGTCAAACATTCCTCAGGGTCATGCTCTTGGACGAAGCGTGCCTCAGTCGGAATATTGAGTTGGATGCCGCGTAAAAAAAAAGTTCTCAAGGCAGAAAAGAGAAAAAAATAAAAAAGAAAAAGAGGCAGGACCACCAGCCTTAAAAGGTCGTGCATACCTTGAATGCCAAACATACATTAAATTGGGAGAAAACTCGCAGTGACAACATCCACTCTTTCAAGAAATGTCAAACATTCCTCAGGGTCATGCTCTTGGACGAAGCGTGCCTCAGTCGGAATATTGAGTTGGATGCCGCGTAAAAAAACGTTTCAAGGAGAAAGAGAAAAATAAAAAAAAGTGGCAGGACCACCAGCCTTAAAAAGCTCGTGCATACCTTGAATGCCCAACATACATTAAATTGGGAGAAAACTCGCAGTGACAACATTCACTCTTTCAAGAATGTCAAACATTCCTCAGGGTCATGCTCTTGGACGAAGCGTGCCCTCAGTCGGAATATTGAGTTGGATGCCGCGTAAAAAAGTTTCAAGGAGAAAAGAGAAAAAAAAATAAAAAGAAAAAGAGGCAGGACCACCAGCCTTAAAAGGTCGTGCATACTCTGAATGCCCAAACATACATTAAATTGGGAGAAAACTCGCAGTGACAACATCCACTCTTTCAAGAAATGTCAAACATTCCTCAGGGTCATGCTCTTGGACGAAGCGTGCCTCAGTCGGAATATTGAGTTGGATGCCGCGCAAAAAAGCTTCAAGGAGAAAGAGAAAAAAATAAAAGAAAAGAGGCAGGACCACCAGCCTTAAGAGGTTGTGCATACTCTGAATGCCAAACATACATTAAATTGGGAGAAAACTCGCAGTGACAACATCCACTCTTCAAGACAATGTCAAACATTCCTCAGGGTCATGCTCTTGGACGAAGCGTGCCTCAGTCGGAATATTGAGTTGGATGCCACGTAAAAAAAGTTTTAAGGAGAAAGAGAAAAAAAATAAAAAAAGAGGCAGGACCATTAGCCTTAAAAGCTCGTGCATACCTTGAATGCCCAACATACATTAAATTGGGAGAAAACTCGCAGTGACAACATTCACTCTTTCAAGAAATGTCAAACATTCCTCAGGGTCATGCTCTTGGACGAAGCGTGCCTCAGTCGGAATATTGAGTTGGATGCCGCGTAAAAAAACGTTTCAAGGAGAAAAGAGAAAAAAATAAAAGAAAAGAGGCAGGACCACCAGCCTTAAAAAGGTCGTGCATACTCTGAATGCCAAACATACATTAAATTGGGAGAAAACTCGCAGTGACAACATCCACTCTTTCAAGAAATGTCAAACATTCCTCAGGGTCATGCTCTTGGACGAAGCGTGCCTCAGTCGGAATATTGAGTTGGATGCCGCGTAAAAAAAGGGTTTCAAGGAGAAAGAGAAAAAAATAAAAGAAAAAGAGGCAGGACCACCAGCCTTAAAAGGTCATTTATACTTTGAATGCCAAAGATACATTAAATTGGGAGAAAACTCGCAGTGACAACATCCACTCTTTCAAGAAATGTCAAACATTCCTCAGGGTCATGCTCTTGGACGAAGCGTGCCTCAGTCGGAATATTGAGTTGGATGCCGCGTTAAAAAAAAGTTTCAAGGAGAAAGAGAAAAAAAATAAAAGAAAAGAGGCAGGACCACCAGCCTTAAAAAGGTCGTGCATACTTTGAATGCCAAACATACATTAAATTGGGAGAAAAACTCGCAGTGACAACATCCACTTTTTCTTTAAGAATGTCAAACATTCCTCAGGGTCATGCTCTTGGATCGAACCGTGGCCTCAGTCGGAATATTGAGTTGGATGCCGCGTAAAAAAACGTTTCAAGGAGAAAGAGAAAAAAATAAAAAGAAAAGAGGCAGGACCACCAGCCTTAAAAAGGTCGTGCATACTCTGAATGCCAAACATACATTAAATTGGGAGAAAACTCGCAGTGACAACATCCACTCTTTCAAGAAATGTCAAACATTCCTCAGGGTCATGCTCTTGGACGAAGCGTGCCTCAGTCGGAATATTGAGTTGGATGCCGCGTAAAAAAGTTTTCAAGGAGAAAAGAGAAAAAAATAAAAGAAAAAGAGGCAGGACCACCAGCCTTAAAAGGTCACGCATACTCTGGAATGCCAAAAGATACATTAAATTGGGAGAAAAACTCGCAGTGACAACATCCACTCTTTCAAGAAATGTCAAACATTCCTCAGGGTCATGCTCTTGGACGAAGCGTGCCTCAGTCGGAATATTGAGTTGGATGCCGCGTAAAAAAATTTCCAAGGCGAAAGAGAAAAAAATAAAAGAAAAAAGGCAGGAACACCAGCCTGTAAAGGTCGTGCATACTCTGAATGCCAAACATACATTAAATTGGGAGAAAACTCGCAGTGACAACATCCACTCTTTCAAGAAATGTCAAACATTCCTCAGGGTCATGCTCTTTGGACGAAGCGTGCCTCAGTCGGAATATTGAGTTGGATGCCGCGTAAAAAGGTTTTCAAAGGAGAAAGAAAAAAATAAAAGAAAAAGAGGCAGGACCACCAGCCTTAAAAAGGTCGTTCATACTTTGAATGCCAAAACGATACATTAAATTGGGAGAAAACTCGCAGTGACAACATCCATTCTTTCAAGAATGTCAAACATTCCTCAGGGTCATGTTCTTGGACGAAGCGTGCGCCTCAGTCGGAATATTGAGTTGGATGCCGCGTAAAAAGTTTTCAAGGAGAAAGAGAAAAAAATAAAAGAAAAAGAGGCAGGACCACCAGCCTTAAAAAGGTCGTGTACACTTTGAATGCCAAAACATACATTAAATTGGGAGAAAAACCTCGCAGTGACAACGTCCACTCTTTCAAGAAATGTCAAACGTTCCTCAGGTTCATGCTCTTGGACGAAGCGTGTCTCAGTCGGAATATTGAGTTGGATGCCGCATAAAAATCGTTTCAAGGAGAAAGAGAAAAAAAAAACAGGCAGGACCACCAGCCTTAAAAGGTCGTGCATACGTTGAATGCCAAACATACATTAAATTGGGAGAAAAATCGCAGTGACAACATCCACTCTTTCAAGAAATGTCAAACATTCC
>WEDG01000106.1:0-25677 GCA_017591395.1 Schistocephalus solidus
GTGTGTGTCCCACCGATCTGCTTAAGTAACATGTATGTACAGTTGTCCCTGGAGCTCGCTTTAGAGCCCTTACAGGCGGCCTCATAGAGACGTGCAGTAAATATTGGCAAAATGGAACCGACAAAGTTAACGCAGACCAGAATCACCATTATTGGCTTACTAGCCGTCATCAGCCAAACATACAAAATCCCAAGTGTGGACCAAATAGGATTTGAACCCGCGACGTTTGTTGACTGAATCGAATGCTCAAAACATTTAGCCCCGGGCCCGTTAATTTTGTTGGTTGCGATCAAGAATATGGTGATAGTGTGCGGCTTACCGATCTGCTTAAGGAACATGTATGTACCGTTGTGCCCTGAAGCTCACTTTAGAGCTCTCGCAGGCGGTCAACAAGAGACCTGTAGCATATGTTGACAAAGTGGAGCCGACAAAGACAACGGAGACTGGAATGTCCATTTCAGTCATATATGCCGTCATCAGCCAGTCATACACAATCGCTAATGTGGATTAGCTAGGATTCGAACCCTCGACATTTGGTAATTTAGTCAAATGCTCTACCATCGAAACACGGGTCCGTAGTTGTGCTGGTTGCGTTCGGGAATATGATGAAAGTGTTCAGTTCACCGATCTGCTTAAGGAACAAATATGTTCCTTTTTGCCGTGGAGATCGCTTAAGAGCCTTCGCAGGCGGTTGCATAGCGACGTTAATCATATGTTGACAAAGTGGAACCGACAAAGACAAGGGAGACCTTAATGGCCATTTCAGGCATATTACCATCATCAGTCTCTCATTCGGTATCCCATGTTTGAATAACCTGGGATTTCAACCGAACCATTGTTTATTTAGTCAAATGCTCTACCATTGAGCCATGGGCCCGTTCGTTTGTTAGTTGCGATCGGGGATATGATGATGGTGTGCGGCTCACCAATCTTCTTAAGGAACATGTATGCTCCGTTATGCTCTGCAGCTCGCTCTAGAGCCCCTATAGGCGGTCGCATAGTAACTATTTGTATATATTGAAAAAATGGAACCGACAAAGACAAAGATGAGCAGAATTACCATTATTGGCTTACTAGCCATCATCAGTCAAACATACCAAATCCCAAGTGTGGACCACATAGGATTAGAACCCGCGACGTTTGGTTATTGAATCGAATGCTCTACCATTGAGCCTAGGGCCCGTTGTTTTGATGGATGCTATCGGGAATATGATGATAGTGTGCGGCTTACCGATTTGCTTTATGAACACGTATGTTCCGTTGGGCTCTAGAGCTCGCTTTAGAGCCCTCACAGGCGGTCGCATATTGACGTGTAGTATATATTGAAAAAATGGAACCGACAAAGACAAAGAAGACCAGAATTACCATTACTGGCTTACTAGCCGTCATCAGCCAAACATACCAAATCCCAAGTGTGGACCACATAGGCTTCGAACCCGCGACGTTTGGTTATTGAATCGAATACTCTACCATTGAGTCTCGAGCCCGTAGTTTTGATGGTTGCTATCGGGAATATGATGATAGTGTGCGGCTCCCCGATCTGCTTATGGAACATGTATGTTCCATGGTGCCCTGGAGCTCACGTTAGAGCCCTTGCAAACGGTTGCATAGTGACGTGAATTATATGTTGACAAAGTGAAACCATCAAAGACAAGGGAGACCATAATGGTCATTTCAGACATATGAGCCGTCATCAGCCAGTCATACCCATTCCCTAATGTGGACCAGCTAGGATATGATCCCGCGACGATTGGTTATTGAGTCGATCGCTCTACAATTGAGCCCCGGGCCCGTCACTTTGTTGGTTGCGTTAAGGAATATAATGATAGTGTGCGGTTCACCGATCTGCTTAAGGAACATGTATGTTCAGTTGTGCCCTGGAGCTCGCTTTAGGGCACTTAGAGGCGGCCTAATAGAAACGTGTAGAATATATTGGCAAAATAGAACCAACAAAGTCAACGTAGACCAGAAACCTCATTATTGGCTTACTAGCCCTCATCAGCCAAACATACCAAATCCCAAGTTTGGACCACATAGGATTCGAACCTGCGACGTTTAGTTATTGAATTGAATGCTCTTACATTTAGCCACGGGCCCGTTGTTTTGTTGGTTGCGATCAAGAATATGATGATTGTGTGCGGCTTACTGATCTGCTTAAGGAACATGTATTTTCCGATGTGCCCTGGAGCTCACTTTAGAGTTCTCGCAGGCGGTCACCAAGATTCCTGTAGCATATGTTGACAAAGTGAAACCGACAAAGACAACGGAGACTGGAATGTCCATTTCAGTCATATTAGTCGTCAAAAGCCAGTCTTACCCAATCGCTAATGTGGACTAGCTAGGATTCGAACCCGCGACGTTGGGTAATTGAACCAAATGCTCTACCATTGAAACACGGGCCCGTTATTTTGTTGGTTGCCTTCTGGAATATAATGATAGTGTGCAGTTCACCGATCTGCTTAGGGAACATATAAGTTCCTTTTATCCGTGGAGCTCGCTTTAGAGCCTTCGCAGGCGGTTGCATAGCGACGTTAATCATATGTTGACAAAGTGGAACCGACAAAGACAAGGGAGGCCTAAATGGCCATCCCAGGCATAATAGCCGTCATAAGTCTCTTATTCCGTATCCCACGTGTGAATAACCTGGAATTTCAACTGCACCATTGTTTATTTAGTCGAATGCTCTACCATTGAGCCACGGGCCCGTTGTTTTTGTTTGTTGCGATTGCTAATATGATGAAAGTGTGCGGCTCACCGATCTTCTTAAGGAACATTTATGTTCCGTTGTGCCCTAGAGCTCACTTTAGAGCTCTAGCAGTCGATCACCATGATATCTGTAGCATATGCTGATAAAGTGAAACCGACAAAGACAACTGAGACTGGAATGTCCTTCTCAGTCATATTAGCCGTCATCAGCCTGTCATACTTAATCCCATGTTTGGACAACCTGGGATTCGAAACCGGGACGATTGGTTATTGAGTCGAATGCTCTACCATTGAGCCACGGGCCCGTTGTTTTGTTGGTTGCGATCGGGAATAAAATGAGAGTGTGCGGTTCACTGATCTGCTTAAGGAACATGTATGTTCAATTGTGCCCTGGAGCTCGCTTTAGAACACTCTCAGTCAGATCTATAGAAACGTGAAGTATATATTGGCAAAATGGAACGAACAAAATCAACGTAGACCAGAAACACCATTATTTTATTACTAGCCGTCATCAGTCAAACATATCAAACCCCACGCGTGGACCACCTGGGATTCGAATTCGTGACGTTTGGTTATTTAATTGAATGCTCTACCATTGAGCCACGGGCCCGTCGTTTTTGTTGGTTGCGATCAAGAATATGATGATAGTGAGCGGCACAATGATCTGCTACAGGAACATATATGTTGCGTTGTGCCTTGAAACATACTTTAGAGCCCTTGCAGGCGGTCGCCTAGTAACCTGAAGAATATGTTGACAAAGTGGAACCGACCAAGACAATGGAGACCGGAAAGGCCATTTCAGTTATATTAGCCCTCATAAGCCAGTCATACCCTATCCTTAATGTGAACCAGCGAGGATTTGAACCCGAGACGTTAGGTAATTGAATCAAATGCTCTACCATTGACCCACGGGCCCGTTATTTTGTTGGTTGTGATCGGGATGATGAAAATAATGTGCGGCTTACCGATCAGCTTAAGAAACAAATATGTTCCGTTGTGCCCTGGAGCTCACTTCCGAGCCCTCGCAGGTGGTTGCTTGCGAACTGTAGCATATGTTGACAATGTGAAACCGAGAAAGACAAGAAGGACCGGAAAAATCCATTTCAGGCATTTTCGTCACCAGCGGCAAGTCATACCCAATCCCTAGTTCGGTCCAGCTAGGATTCGAACCCGCGACGTGTAGTTATTAAATCAAATGCTCTACCATTGACCCACGGGCCCGTTCTTTTGTTCGATGTGATCGGGATTATGACGATAGTGTGCGGCTCACCGCTCTTCTTAAGGAACATGTATGTTTCATTTTCCCTGGAGCTAACTTAAGAGCCCTCGCAGGCGGTCGCCTAGTGACCTGAAGAATATGTTAACAAAGTGGGACTGACAAAGAAAAGAGAGACCAGAATGGCAATTCAGTCATATTGGCCCTCATCAGCCAGTCATACCCAATCCTTAATGTGGACAAGCTAGTATTTGAACACGCGACGATTGGTTATTGAGTCGAATGCTCTACCATTGAGCCACGGGCCCGTCATTTTGTTTGTTGCAATCGGGAATATGATATTAGTGTGTGTTTCACCGATCAGCATAAGAAACATGTTTGTTCATTTTAGGCCTGAAGCTCGCTTCAAGGTCCTCACTGGCAGACGCATAGTGATGTGTAGTATATATTGAAAAAATGGAACCGACAAAGACAAAGAAGACCAGAATTACCATTATTGGCTTACTAGCCGTTATCAGCCAAAGATACCAAATCACAAGTTTGGACTTCATAAGTTTCGAACCAGCGACGTTTGGTTATTGAATCGATTGCTCTACCATTGAGCCACGGGCCCGTCGTTTTGTTGGTTGCGATCGGGAATATGATGGTAGTGTGTGTCTCACCGATCTGATTTAGAAACATGTATGTTCAGTTGTGCCCTGGAGCTCACTTAAGTGCCCTTGCAGGCGGTTGTATAGCGACGTGAATTATATGTTGATTAAGTGGAACCGTCAATAACAAGAGAGACCATAATGGTCATTTCAGGCATATGAGCTGTCATCAGTCAGTCATACCCAATCCCTTATGTGGACCAGCTAGGATTCGAACCCACGAAGATTGGTTATTGAGTCGAATGCTCTACCATTGAGCCACGGGCCCGTCGTTTTGTTGGTTGCGATCGGAAATATGATGGTAGTGTGTGTCTCACCGATCTGCTTAAGTAACATGTATGTACAGTTGTCCCTGGAGCTCGCTTTAGAGCCCTTACAGGCGGCCTCATAGAGACGTGCAGTAAATATTGGCAAAATGGAACCGACAAAGTTAACGCAGACCAGAATCACCATTATTGGCTTACTAGCCGTCATCAGCCAAACATACAAAATCCCAAGTGTGGACCAAATAGGATTTGAACCCGCGACGTTTGTTGACTGAATCGAATGCTCAAACATTTAGCCCCGGGCCCGTTAATTTGTTGGTTGCGATCAAGAATATGGTGATAGTGTGCGGCTTACCGATCTGCTTAAGGAACATGTATGTACCGTTGTGCCCTGAAGCTCACTTTAGAGCTCTCGCAGGCGGTCAACAAGAGACCTGTAGCATATGTTGACAAAGTGGAGCCGACAAAGACAACGGAGACTGGAATGTCCATTTCAGTCATATATGCCGTCATCAGCCAGTCATACACAATCGCTAATGTGGATTAGCTAGGATTCGAACCCTCGACATTTGGTAATTTAGTCAAATGCTCTACCATCGAAACACGGGTCCGTAGTTGTGCTGGTTGCGTTCGGGAATATGATGAAAGTGTTCAGTTCACCGATCTGCTTAAGGAACAAATATGTTCCTTTTTGCCGTGGAGATCGCTTAAGAGCCTTCGCAGGCGGTTGCATAGTGACGTTAATCATATGTTGACAAAGTGGAACCGACAAAGACAAGGGAGACCTTAATGGCCATTTCAGGCATATTACCATCATCAGTCTCTCATTCGGTATCCCATGTTTGAATAACCTGGGATTTCAACCGAACCATTGTTTATTTAGTCAAATGCTCTACCATTGAGCCATGGGCCCGTTCGTTTGTTAGTTGCGATCGGGGATATGATGATGGTGTGCGGCTCACCAATCTTCTTAAGGAACATGTATGCTCCGTTATGCTCTGCAGCTCGCTCTAGAGCCCCTATAGGCGGTCGCATAGTAACTATTTGTATATATTGAAAAAATGGAACCGACAAAGACAAAGATGAGCAGAATTACCATTATTGGCTTACTAGCCATCATCAGTCAAACATACCAAATCCCAAGTGTGGACCACATAGGATTAGAACCCGCGACGTTTGGTTATTGAATCGAATGCTCTACCATTGAGCCTAGGGCCCGTTGTTTTGATGGATGCTATCGGGAATATGATGATAGTGTGCGGCTTACCGATTTGCTTTATGAACACGTATGTTCCGTTGGGCTCTAGAGCTCGCTTTAGAGCCCTCACAGGCGGTCGCATATTGACGTGTAGTATATATTGAAAAAATGGAACCGACAAAGACAAAGAAGACCAGAATTACCATTACTGGCTTACTAGCCGTCATCAGCCAAACATACCAAATCCCAAGTGTGGACCACATAGGCTTCGAACCCGCGACGTTTGGTTATTGAATCGAATACTCTACCATTGAGTCTCGAGCCCGTAGTTTTGATGGTTGCTATCGGGAATATGATGATAGTGTGCGGCTCCCCGATCTGCTTATGGAACATGTATGTTCCATGGTGCCCTGGAGCTCACGTTAGAGCCCTTGCAAACGGTTGCATAGTGACGTGAATTATATGTTGACAAAGTGAAACCATCAAAGACAAGGGGAGACCATAATGGTCATTTCAGACATATGAGCCGTCATCAGCCAGTCATACCCATTCCCTAATGTGGACCAGCTAGGATATGATCCCGCGACGATTGGTTATTGAGTCGATCGCTCTACACTGAGCCCCGGGCCCGTCACTTTTGTTGGTTGCGTTAAGGAATATAATGATAGTGCGGTTCACCGATCTGCTTTAAGGAACATGTATGTTCAGTTGTGCCCTGGAGCTCGCTTTAGGGCACTAGAGGCGGCCTCATAGAAACGTGTAGAATATATTGGCAAAATAGAACCAACAAAGTCAACGTAGACCAGAAACCTCATTATTGGCTTACTAGCCCTCATCAGCCAAACATACCAAATCCCAAGTTTGGACCACATAGGATTCGAACCTGCGACGTTTAGTTATTGAATTGAATGCTCTTACATTTAGCCACGGGCCCGTTGTTTTGTTGGTTGCGATCAAGAATATGATGATTGTGTGCGGCTTACTGATCTGCTTAAGGTACATGTATTTTCCGATGTGCCCTGGAGCTCACTTTAGAGTTCTCGCAGGCGGTCACCAAGATTCCTGTAGCATATGTTGACAAAGTGAAACCGACAAAGACAACGGAGACTGGAATGTCCATTTCAGTCATATTAGTCGTCAAAAGCCAGTCTTACCCAATCGCTAATGTGGACTAGCTAGGATTCGAACCCGCGACGTTGGGTAATTGAACCAAATGCTCTACCATTGAAACACGGGCCCGTTATTTTGTTGGTTGCCTTCTGGAATATAATGATAGTGTGCAGTTCACCGATCTGCTTAGGGAACATATAAGTTCCTTTTATCCGTGGAGCTCGCTTTAGAGCCTTCGCAGGCGGTTGCATAGCGACGTTAATCATATGTTGACAAAGTGGAACCGACAAAGACAAGGGAGGCCTAAATGGCCATCCCAGGCATAATAGCCGTCATAAGTCTCTTATTCCGTATCCCACGTGTGAATAACCTGGAATTTCAACTGCACCATTGTTTATTTAGTCGAATGCTCTACCATTGAGCCACGGGCCCGTTGTTTTTTTGTTTGTTTGCGATTGCTAATATGATGAAAGTGTGCGGCTCACCGATCTTCTTAAGGAACATTTATGTTCCGTTGTGCCCCTAGAGCTCACTTTAGAGCTCTAGCAGTCGATCACCATGATATCTGTAGCATATGCTGATAAAGTGAAACCGACAAAGACAACTGAGACTGGAATGTCCTTCTCAGTCATATTAGCCGTCATCAGCCTGTCATACTTAATCCCATGTTTGGACAACCTGGGATTCGAAACCGGGACGATTGGTTATTGAGTCGAATGCTCTACCATTGAGCCACGGGCCCGTTGTTTTGTTGGTTGCGATCGGGAATAAAATGAGAGTGTGCGGTTCACTGATCTGCTTAAGGAACATGTATGTTCAATTGTGCCCTGGAGCTCGCTTTAGAACACTCTCAGTCAGATCTATAGAAACGTGAAGTATATATTGGCAAAATGGAACGAACAAAATCAACGTAGACCAGAAACACCATTATTTTATTACTAGCCGTCATCAGTCAAACATATCAAACCCCACGCGTGGACCACCTGGGATTCGAATTCGTGACGTTTGGTTATTTAATTGAATGCTCTACCATTGAGCCACGGGCCCGTCGTTTTGTTGGTTGCGATCAAGAATATGATGATAGTGAGCGGCACAATGATCTGCTACAGGAACATATATGTTGCGTTGTGCCTTGAAACATACTTTAGAGCCCTTGCAGGCGGTCGCCTAGTAACCTGAAGAATATGTTGACAAAGTGGAACCGACCAAGACAATGGAGACCGGAAAGGCCATTTCAGTTATATTAGCCCTCATAAGCCAGTCATACCCTATCCTTAATGTGAACCAGCGAGGATTTGAACCCGAGACGTTAGGTAATTGAATCAAATGCTCTACCATTGACCCACGGGCCCGTTCTTTTGTTGGTTGTGATCGGGATGATGATAATAATGTGCGGCTTACCGATCAGCTTAAGAAACAAATATGTTCCGTTGTGCCCTGGAGCTCACTTCCGAGCCCTCGCAGGTGGTTGCTTGCGAACTGTAGCATATGTTGACAATGTGAAACCGAGAAAGACAAGAAGGACCGGAAAATCCATTTCAGGCATTTTCGTCACCAGCGGCAAGTCATACCCAATCCCTAGTTCGGTCCAGCTAGGATTCGAACCCGCGACGTGTAGTTATTAAATCAAATGCTCTACCATTGACCCACGGGCCCGTTCTTTTGTTCGATGTGATCGGGATTATGACGATAGTGTGCGGCTCACCGCTCTTCTTAAGGAACATGTATGTTTCATTTTCCCTGGAGCTAACTTTAGAGCCCTCGCAGGCGGTCGCCTAGTGACCTGAAGAATATGTTAACAAAGTGGGACTGACAAAGACAAGAGAGACCAGAATGGCAATTCAGTCATATTGGCCCTCATCAGCCAGTCATACCCAATCCTTAATGTGGACAAGCTAGTATTTGAACCCGCGACGATTGGTTATTGAGTCGAATGCTCTACCATTGAGCCACGGGCCCGTCATTTTGTTTGTTGCAATCGGGAATATGATATTAGTGTGTGTTTCACCGATCTGCATAAGAAACATGTTTGTTCATTTTAGGCCTGGAGCTCGCTTCAAGGTCCTCACTGGCAGACGCATAGTGATGTGTAGTATATATTGAAAAAATGGAACCGACAAAGACAAAGAAGACCAGAATTACCATTATTGGCTTACTAGCCGTTATCAGCCAAAGATACCAAATCACATAAGTTTCGAACCAGCGACGTTTGGTTATTGAATCGATTGCTCTACCATTGAGCCACGGGCCCGTCGTTTTGTTGGTTGCGATCGGGAATATGATGGTAGTGTGTGTCTCACCGATCTGATTTAGAAACATGTATGTTCAGTTGTGCTCTGGAGATATCTTGAGAGCCCTCACAGGCGGCCTCATAGAGACCTGTAGTATATATTGGCAAAATTGAACCGACAAAGTCAACGTAGACCAGAATCACCATTATTGGCTTACTAGCCGTCATCAAACCAAACATACCAAATCCCAAGTGTGTACCACATAGGATTCGAACCCGCGACGTTTGGCTATTGAATCGAATGCTCTACCATTGAGGCCATGGGCCCGTTGTTTTTGTTGGTTGCGATCAAGAATATGATGATTAGTGTGCGGCTTACTGATCTGCTTAAGGAACATTTATGTTCCGTTGTAGCCCTAGAGCTCACTTTAGAGCTCTCGCAGTCGTCACCATGATACCTGTAGCGAATGCTGATAGAGTGAAACCGACAAAGTCAACAGAGACTGAAATGTCCTTTTCAGTCATATTTGCCGTTATCAGCTTGTCATGCCAATCCCATGTGGACAACCTGTGATTCGAAACCGCGACGATTTGTAATTGAGTCGAATGCTCTCTCATTGAATCATGGGCCCGTCATTTTGTTGGTTGCGATCGGGAATATAATGAGAGTGTGCGGTTCACCGATCTGCTTAAGGAACATGTATGTTCAATTGTGCCCTGGAGCTCGCTTTAGAGCACTCACAGGCTGATCTATAGAAACGTGAAGTATATATTGGCAAAAATGGAGCGGACAAAATCAACGTAGACCAGAAACACCATTATTTGATTACTAGCCGTCATCAGTCAAAACATATCAAACCCCACGCGTGGACCAACTGGGATTCGAATTCGTGACGTTTGGTGATTACGTTGAATGCTCTACCATTGAGCCACGGGCCCGTCGTTTTGTTGGTTGCGAGCAAGAATATGATGATAGTGAGCGGCACAATGATCTGCTACATGAACATATATGTTCCATTGTGCCCTGGCACATACTTTAGAGCCCTTGCAGGCGGTCGCCTAGCAACCTGAAGAATATGTTGACAAAAGTGGAACCGTACAAGACAACGGAGACCGGAATGGCCATTTCAGTTATATTAGCCCTCATAAGCCAGTCATACCCTATCCTTAATGTGGACCAGCTAGGATTTGAACCCGAGACGTTAGGTAATTGAATCAAATGCTCTACCGATTGACCCCACGGGCCCGTTCTTTGTTGGTTGTGATCGGGATAGTATGATAATAATGTGCGGCTTACCGATCAGCTTAAGAAACAAATATGTTCCGTTGTGCCCTGGAGCTCACTTCCAGAGCCTCGCAGGTGGTCGCTTGCGAACTGTAGCATACGTTGACAATGTGGAACCGAGAAGACAAGAAAGGACAGGAAAATCCATTTCAGGCATTTACGCCATCAGCGGCAAAGTCAGACCCAATACCTAGTGCGGTCCAGCTGGGATTCGAAACCACGACGTGTAGTTATTTAATCGAATGCTCTTTGTTGGATGCCATCAGGATTATGATGGTAGTGTGCGGCTCACCGCTCTTCTTAAGGAACATGCATGTTTCGTTTTCCCTGGAGCTAACTTAGAGCCCTCACGGGCAGTCGCCCGTACACCTGAAGAGATATGTTAACGAGTGGGACTGACAAAAGGACAAGAAGACCAGAATGCGCGAAATTTCGAGTCATATTGGCCCTCATCGAGTCAGTGACCCAATCCTGTAGGACCAGCTAGTATTTGAACCCCGCGACGATTTGGTTATTTGGAGTCAGATGCTCTACCATTGAGGCCACGGGCCCCGTCGTTTTCTGTTTGTTGCAATCAGAATATGATGGTAGTGTGTGTCTCACCGATCTGCAAAAGAAACATGTATGTTCATTTTAGCCCTGGAGCTCGCTTTAAGGTCCTCACTGGCGGACGCATAGTGACGTTTTGTATATATTGAAAAAATGGTACCGACAAAGACAAAGAAGACCAGAATTACCATTATTGGCTTACTAGCCATCATCAGTCAAACATACCAAATCCCAAGTGTGGACCGCATAGGATTAGAACCCGCGACATTTGGTTATCGAATCGAATGCTCTACCATTGAGCCACGGGCCCGTTGTTTTATTTGTTGAGATTGGGAATATGATGATAGTGTGCGGCTTACCGATCAGCTCAATGATTATGTATGTTCCGTCGTGCTGTGAAGCATGCTTTAGAGCCCTCACAAGCTTTTGCATAGTGACGTGTAGTATATATTGAAAAAATGGAACTGACCAAGACCAAGAATACCAGAATTACCATTATTGGCTTACTAGCTGTCATCAGCCAAACATACCAAATCCTAAGTGTGCACCACATAGGATTCCAACCAGCGACGTTTGGTTATTGAATCGAATGCTCTACCATTGAGCCACGGGCCCGTAGTTTTGATGGTTAATATCGGGAATATAATGATATTGTGCGGCTCACCGATCAGCTCAAGGAACATGCATGTTCCGTTGTGCTGTGAAGCATGCTTTAGAGCCCTCACAAGCTTTCGCATAGTGACGTGTAGTATATATTGAAAAAATGGAACTGACCAAGACCAAGAATACCAGAATTACCATTATTGGCTTACTAGCTGTCATCAGCCAAACATACCAAATCCCAAGTGTAGACCACATAGGATTCGAACCCGCGACGTTTGGTTATTGAATCGAATGCTCTACCATTGAGCCACGGGCCCGTATTTTTGTTGGTTGCGATCAAGAATATGATGAAAGTGTGCGGCTCACCGATCTGCTTAAGGAACATATATGTTGCGTTGTGCCCTGGAATTCACTTTAGAGCTCTCACAGGCGGATAACAAGAGACCGGTAGCATATTTTGACAATGTGGAACCGACAAAGACAACGGAGACTGGAATGTCCATTTCAGTCATATTAGCCGTCAACAGCCAGTCATACCCAATCCCTAATATGGACAAGCTAGGATTCGAATGAACATTTCTGGTGAATTTGCCGTCATCGGCCGGCCATAAATAGCCCCAGGCCTTGCGGAGACCGAGGTTCGAAATCATGACCTGTTAAGCAGAAGTCCAAAGCTCAACCTGCTGCGCGACGAGCTCGAAAATTTGCCGGTTTCGATCGGGAATATTAAAAAAAAGTTATTTGGGGACTCACTGATCGGTTAAAGGACTCACTCGTCCCATTGTGCCTTGGGATTAACGCTCGAGCCCCATCTGCAGCCACCGAGGAGCTGATGATATAAGAAGCATGATATTACCGACACAGACAAGGGAGATTGGAATGACCATTTCTCGTTTATTTATCATCATCAGCCAGCCATACCCAACCCAATACGCTGCGGCCCCAGAGGCTTGAACTCGTGACCTGTTGGGCAGAATTCCAACGCTCTACCCACGGCACCACGAGCTTGTTTTATATCTGGGTTTGAACAAGAATATTAACAATATTAGTTGGGCACTCACCGATCGGCTACAGGACACACTGGTCCCGTTGTGCCTCTGTGTTAACTCTAGATCCACGCCAGCAGCCAAAGATGATCTAATGATATAGGCAGAATGATATGACCGAAAAAGATCATGGAGACTGGAATGGTCGTTTCTGGCTTATTAGCCGTCATCAGCAAGCCGTACCTCACCCCAGGCACTACAGCGCACGAGGCTTTAACTCACGACATGTTGGGCAGAAGTCCAACGCTCTACCCACTGCGCCACTAGCTTGTTGTCTTGCCGGTTTCGATCTGGAATATTAACAATGGTAGTTGGGCCCTCACCGATTGGCTACAGGACTCACTGGTCCCGTTTTGCCTCTGTTTTAACTCTAGAGCCACGCCAGCAGCCACAGAATGGCTAGTGATTTAGGCAAATTTATATGACAAACACATTTAAGGGAGACTGGAATGACCATTTCTGGCTTATTAGCCACCATAAGCAAGCCATACCTCACCCTAGGCGCTGCGGCGCCCGAGGCTTGAACTCACGACATGTTGGGCAGAAGTCCAACGCTATAACCACTGCATCACTAGCTTGTTGTCTTGCCGGTTTCAATTGGGAATATTAACAATGGTAGTTGGGCACTCATTGATCGGTTACAGAACTCGCTCGTCCCGTTATGCCTTGGGGTAAGTTCTCAAACCCGGGCAGCCACCACATAGCACCTTGTGATATAGGCAAAATGAAATGACCAAAAAAGATAAGGGAGACTGGAATGGCCATTTCTGGCTTATAAGCCGTCATCAGCCAACCATACCCAACCACATGCCCTGCGGCGCCCGACCTGCTAGGCAGAAGTCAAACGCTTTATCCACTGCGCAACAAGCTCGTTGTCTTGCCAGTTTCGATTACAAATATAAACCATAGTAGTTGGGCGCTCACCGATCGCTTACAGGATTCACTCGTCCCGTTATGCCTTTGGGTTTACGTTCGAGCCCAACCAGCAGCCACGGAGCATTTTATGATATAAGCAGTATGATATTACCGACAAAGATAAGGAAGACTGGAATGGTCGTTAATAAATTATTAGTCATCATCAGCAAGCCATACTTAACACCAGTTGATGCCGCACCCAAAGCTCAATTTTGTGACCTGTTGGTTAAAAGTCCAACGCTCTTACCACTGCGCAACGAGCTCCTTGACTTTCCAGTTTCGATTGGGAATATAAACCATGATAGTTGGTCGCTCACAAATCAGTTACAGGACTGTCTCGTCCCGGTGTTCCTTGGGGTTAACTCTCGAAACCTGCCAGCAGCCACAGCTCAGCGGGCTTTCGAAATTGAGCCGCCATCTTTTCTGCTCTCCACGGACTCTGAATCCGGTGCCGGACTTCATGCTGAACACAATATTGCGGGCTCTGCAGTCCTCTTATATTTTATTCGACTAACGAAAATGAGGTCATCAGCTCACGACGCTGGCACCATTTTCGAAGGAAGACCAAATTGATCGATATATGGGACGCATTCAAGGGCGATTTTTCACGGTGAATGGAGGACCTTTTTTGCTGAAATTTTTGGAATTTATCTTTCAAAATAAAGCGTAGCTTTCTCTCTCCTCAGCTAGTGATTAAGGCAAAATTATATTACCGACAAATGAAAAGCGAGACTGGAATGACCAGTTTGACTTGTTAGCCATCATAAGCCAGCAATTACCCTCCCCAGGCGCTGTGGCACCCGAGGCTCGAACTCGAAACCTGTTCGGGAGCAGTCCAAAGCGCTACCAACTGCGCCACGAGCTCGTCGTCTTGCCGGTTTCAGTCGGGAATATAAACAATGGAAGTTGGGCAATCACTGGTCGGCTACAGGACACACTCATCCCGTTGTGCATTAGGGTTAACTCTTGAGCCCCAGCATCAGCCACAGAGCAGCTTGTGATATAGGAAGTTTGATATTACCGACAAAGATAAAGGAGACTGGGAATGGCCGTTTCTGACTTATCAGCCATTATCAGCCAGCCATACCCAACCCCAGGCACTGCGGCACCCGAGGCTCAAACTCAAAATCTTTTGGGGAGAAGTCCAAAGCGATACTCACTGCGTCACGAGCTCGTTGTCTTGCCGGTTTCGAACAAGAATATTAACAAAATTAGTTGGGCACTCACCGATGGGCTACAGGACACACTTGTCCTGATGTGCCTCAGGGTTAACCCTAGAGCCACGCCAGCAGCCACAGAATGGCTAGTTATATAGGCAAAATGATATGACCAATTCATTTAATGGAGACTGGAATTGCCATTTCTGGCTTATAAGCCGCAATCAGCAAGCCATACCTCACCCCAGGCGCTGCGTCGCTTAAGGCTCGAACGCGCGACCTGTTTGGCAGAAGTCGAACGCTCTACCCGCAGCGCCACTAGCTCGTTGTCTTGCCAGTTTCGATCAAGAATATTAACAATGGCAGTTGGACACTCACCCATCGGCTACAGGACTCACTCGTCCCGTTGTGCCTTGAGTAAACTCTAAGCCACTCCAGCAGACAAAGAGGAGCTAATGATATAGGCAGAATGATATGACCGAGAAAAGGTCATGGAGACTGGAATGGCCGTTTCTGGCTTATTAGCCGTCATCAGCTTGTCATAGCAAACCCCAGGCGCTGTGGTGCCTGAGCCTCGAACTAGTGACCTGTTGAGCAGAAGTCCAACTCTCTATCCACTGCACCACGAGCTTGTTGTCTTGCTCGGTTTCGATCGGGAATATTAACAATGGTAGTTGGGCACTCACCGATTGGCTACAGGACTCACTCATCCCGTTGTGCCTTGGGGTTTAATCTCGAACCCCGCCAGCAGCCACACCGCAGCTATTGATATAGGCAGAATGATAAGACCGACATAGATAAGGTTTAATGGCCATTTTTGGCCGTTATCAGCCAAACCATACCCAAAACCATTGGCAGCGGTGCCTGAGGCTTGAATTCACGACCTGTTGGGCAGAGGTCCAGCACTCGAGCCACTGCGCCAAAAGCTAATTGTCTTAAATGTTTCAATCGGGAATATTAAAAATGATATTTTGGGCGCTCACCGATCGGTTAAATGAATCTGTCATCGCGTTTATCCTTGGGCTTTACCCTCGATCCCCGTCAGAAGCCACAGAACGGCATGTGATATAGGCAGAATGATATGACCAACAAAGATAAGGGAGACTGGAAGTGAAATTCCTGGCTTATTAGCCGTCATCAGCTTGGCATACGCAACCCCAGGCGCTGCGGTGCCCGAGTCTTGAGCTCGCGACATGTTGGGCTGAAGTCCAACGCTCTACCCACTGCACCACTAGCTCGTTGTCTAGCCGGTTTCAATCGGGAATATTAACAATGTAAGTTGGTTCGCAGAGATCCGCTACAGGACTCACACGTCTCGTTTTGCCTTGGGGTTAACTCTCGAGCCACGCCAGCGTTCACAGTGCAGCAAATTATATAGGCAAATGATATAATCGACAAAGATAAGGGAAACTGGAATGGACATTTATAGTTTATTTGCCGTCATCAGCTGGCCATAAACAGCCCCAGGCCCTGCGGAGACCGAGGGTCGAACTCGCGACTTGTTGGACAGAAGTCCAACACTCTATCCACTGCGCCACAATCTCGTTGTCCTCCCGGTTTAAATCGGGAATATTAACAATGTTAGTTGGGTTCACACCGATCAGTTTCAGGACACATTTGTCCCTTTGTGCCTTTGGGTTAACTCTTGAACCATGCCAGCAGCCACAGAGCAGCTTGTGATATAGAAGAGTATGATATGAACAACAAAGATAAGTAATTGGAATGGCCTTTTCTGACTTATAAGCCATCATCAGCCAGCCATACCCAACCACAGGCGCTGTGGCACCCGAAGCTCGAACTGGCAAACTGTTGGGCAGAAGTCCAAAGCTCTACCCACTGCGCTAAGAGCGCGTTGTCTTGCCGGTTTCGATCAAGAATATTCACAATGGTAACTAGCACTCAACGATCCGTTACAGGACTCACTCGTTCCTTTGGGCATTGGGGTTAACGCTCGAGCCCCGCCAGCATCCACAGAGCAGCTAATGATTTAGGCAGAATGATATTACCCACAAGGACAAGAGAGAATGTAACGGCCATTTCTGACTAATTAGCCGTCATCAGCCAGCCATAACAAACATCATTCGCTGCGGCTCTTGAGGCTCGAACGCGTAACCTGTTTATCAGAAGTCCAAAGCTCTACCCGCTGTGCCACGAGCTCGTATTTTTGCCGGTTTCGATCGGGAATATAAACAATAGTTGTTGGGCGCTCACCGATCGGAAACAGAACTCACTCGTCCCGTTGTGCGTTGGGGTTAACGCTCGAGCCCTGCCAGCAACCCCAGAGCAGCTGGTGATTAAGGCAGCATGATATTACCAACAAAGACAAGGGTACCTATAAATGCCGTTTCTAGGTTATTATCCGTCATCAGCCAGCCATACCCAACCCCAGGTGCTGCGGCACCCGAGTTTCGAACACGTGACCTGTTGGGCAGAAGTCCAACGCACTATCCACTGCACCACGAGGTCGTTGTCAGGAATCAGGAATATTTACAATAGTAGTTACGCACTCACCAATCGGCCAGAGTACTCACTCGTCCCATTGTGCGTTGGGGTTAACTATCGAGCCATGCCAGCAGCAACAGAGAAGCTTATAATATAGGCAGAATGGTATGACCGACAAAGATAAGGGAGACTGGAATGACTATTTCTGGCTTATAATCCGCCATCAGCCAGCCATGCACAACCCCATGCGCTGCGGTGCCCGAGGCTCGAAATCATGACCTGTTAAGCGGAAGTCCAAAGCTCAACCCGCGACGCAACGAGCTCGTATATTTGCCATTTTCGATTTGGAATATTAACAAAGGTATTTGGGGACTCACTGATTGGTTAAAGAACTCACTAGTCCCGTTGTTCCTTAGGATTAACGCTAAAGCCCCGTCTGAAGCCACCGAGGAGCTGGTGATATAAGCATTATGATATTACCGACAAAGACAAGGGAGATTGGAATGACCATTTCTGGTTTATTTATCATCATCAGCCAGCCACACCCAAAACGAGGCACTGCGGCGCCCGAGGCTTGAACTCGCGAACCTGTTGGGCAGAATTCCATGGCTTTAACCACGGCGCCACGAGCTTTTTGTCTTGCCGGTTTCGAACAAGAATATTAACAATATTATTTGGGCACTCACCGATCGGCTACAGGACACACTTGTCCCGAGGTACCTCGGGGTTAACTCTAGAGCCACGCCAGCAGCCAAAGATGATCTAATGATATAGGCAGAATGATATAACCAAAAAAGATCATGGAGACTGGAATGGCCGTTTCTGGCTTATTAGCCGTCATCAGCAAGCCATACCTCACCCCAGGCACTACAGCGCACGAGGCTTAAACTCGCGACATGTTGGGCAAAAGTCCAACGCTCTACCCATTGTGCCACTAGTTCGTTGTCTTGCCAGTTTCGAACAAGGATATTAACAATGATAGTTGGACACTCACCGATCGGCTACAGGACTCACTCGTCCCGTTGTGCCTTGAGTAAACTCTAAGCCACGCCAGCAGCCAAAGAGGGCTAATGATATAGGCAGAATGATATGACCGACAAAAGATCATGGAGACTGGAATGACTATTTCTGGCTTATAATCCGCCATCAGCCAGCCATGCACAACCCCATGCGCTGCGGTGCCCGAGGCTCGAAATCATGACCTGTTAAGCTGAAGTCCAAAGCTCAACCCGCGACGCAACGAGCTCGTATATTTGCCATTTTCGATTTGGAATATTAACAAAGGTATTTGGGGACTCACTGATTGGTTAAAGAACTCACTAGTCCCGTTGTGCCTTAGGATTAACGCTAAAGCCCCGTCTGAAACCACCGAGGAGCTGGTGATATAAGCATTATGATATTACCGACAAAGACAAGGGAGATTGGAATGACCATTTCTGGTTTATTTATCATCATCAGCCAGCCACACCCAAAACGAGACACTGCGGCGCCCGAGGCTTGAACTCGCGAACCTGTTGGGCAGAATTCCATGGCTTTAACCACGGCGCAACGAGCTTTTTGTCTTGCCGGTTTCGAACAAGAATATTAACAATATTAGTTGGGCACTCACCGATCGGCTACAGGACACACTTGTCCCGATGTACCTCGGGGTTAACTCTAGAGCCACGCCAGCAGCCAAAGATGATCTAATGATAAGGCAGAATGATATAACCAAAAAAGATCATGGAGACTGGAATGGCCGTTTCTGGCTTATTAGCCGTCATCAGCAAGCCATACCTCACCCCAGGCACTACAGCGCACGAGGCTTAAACTCGCGACATGTTGGGCAAAAGTCCAACGCTCTACCCATTGTGCCACTAGTTCGTTGTCTTGCCAGTTTCGAACAAGGATATTAACAATGATAGTTGGACACTCACCGATCGGCTACAGGACTCACTCGTCCCGTTGTGCCTTGAGTAAACTCTAAGCCACGCCAGCAGCCAAAGAGGGGCTAATGATATAGGCAGAATGATATGACTGACAAAGATAAGGGAGACTGGAATGACTATTTCTGGCTTATAATCCGCCATCAGCCAGCCATGCACAACCCCATGCGCTGCGGTGCCCGAGGCTCGAAATCATGACCTGTTAAGCGGAAGTCCAAAGCTCAACCCGCGACGCAACGAGCTCGTATATTTGCCATTTTCGATTTGGAATATTAACAAAGGTATTTGGGGACTCACTGATTGGTTAAAGAACTCACTAGTCCCGTTGTTCCTTAGGATTAACGCTAAAGCCCGTCTGAAGCCACCGAGGAGCTGGTGATATAAGCATTATGATATTACCGACAAAGACAAGGGAGATTGGAATGACCATTTCTGGTTTATTTATCATCATCAGCCAGCCACACCCAAAACGAGGCACTGCGGTGCCCGAGGCTTGAACTCGCGAACCTGTTGGGCAGAAATCCATGGCTTTAACCACGGCGCCACGAGCTTTTTGTCTTGCCGGTTTCGAACAAGAATATTAACAATATTAGTTGGGCACTCACCGATCGGCTACAGGACACACTTGTCCCGAGGTACCTCGGGGTTTACTCTAGAGCCACGCCAGCAGCCAAAGATGATCTAATGATATAGGCAGAATGATATAACCAAAAAAGATCATGGAGACTGGAATGGCCGTTTCTGGCTTATTAGCCGTCATCAGCAAGCCATACCTCACCCCAGGCACTACAGCGCACGAGGCTTAAACTCGCGACATGTTGGGCAAAAGTCCAACGCTCTACCCATTGTGCCACTAGTTCGTTGTCTTGCCGGTTTCGAACAAGGATATTAACAATGGTAGTTGGACACTCACCGATCGGCTACAGGACTCACTCGTCCCGTTGTGCCTTGAGTAAACTCTAAGCCACGCCAGCAGCCAAAGAGGGGCTAATGATATAGGCAGAATGATATGACCGACAAAGATAAGGGAGACTGGAATGACTATTTTTGGCTTATTAGCCGTCATCAGCTTGCCATAGCCAAGCCCAGGCGCTGTGGTGCCTGAGCCTCGAACTCTTGACCAGTTGAGCAGAAGTCCAACGCTCTATCCACTGTACCACGAGCTTGTTGTCATGTCGGTTTCAATCGGGAATATTAACAATGGTACTTGGGCCCTCACCGATTGGCTACAGAATTCACTCGTCCCGTTGTGCCTTGGGGTTTAATCTCGAACCCCGCCAGCAGCCACACCGCAGCTATTGATATAGGCAGAATGATATGACCGACAAAGATAAGGATAATGGCCTTTTTTGACTTATAAGCCGTCATCAGCCAACTATACCCAAAACCGGGGCAACGGTGCCTGAGGCTTGAACTCACGACCTGTTGGGCAGAATTTCAGCACTCAAGCCACTGCGCCAAAAGCTAATTGTCTTGAATGTTTCAATCGGGAATATTAAAAATGATATTTGGGCGCTTACTGATCGGTTAAATGAATCTCTCATCCCGTTGATCCTTTGGCTTTACCCTCGATCCCCGTCAGAAGCCACAGACCAGCATGTGATGTAGGCAGAATGATATGACCAACAAACATAAGGGAGACGGGAAGTTAATTTCCTGGCTTATTAGCCGTCATAAGCTCGCCATACGCAACCCCAGGCGCTGCGTTGCCCAAGTCTTGAACTCGCGGCATAGACAAGGGAGATTGGAATGACCAATTCTGGTTTATTTATCATCATTAGCCAGCCGTACCCAACCCGAGACGCGACCTGTGGGGCAGAATTCCAACGCTCTACCCACTGCGCCATGAGCTTGTTTTATTGCCGGGTTTGAACAAGAATATTAACAATATTAGTTGGGCACTCACCGATCGGCTACAGGACTCACTAAGCCCGTTGTGCCTCTGTGTTAACTCTAGAGCAACGCCAGCAGCCACATAATGGCTAGTGATTTAGGCAAATTAATTACAAACACATTTAAGGGAGACTGGAATAGCCATTTCTGGCTGTGAAGCCTAGCCCCAGTAACACGTAATTTGAGAGGATGATCTCTCAACTTCCTTGTTTTTGTTGCTTATTCAAAGTAATCCCCTTGGTCAAGACCGCAGTCCTGAACGCGTAGTATGCGGAATGTTCGTATCAGTTCGCCCCAAACCTGTCTTTAACGCAAGGGATAGAGATTAAGATGAGACAGTCGGGGTTCATAAGACTGTAAGCCCTGTTCAATGACAAGTATGTTTGCTTGCCTTTGGATATTTCCGAGGATGTTGATATCATTCGCCGCCCAAAGTCTCCAAGCTTCAAAAGTGACTTCTTCCTGCGGCCGCTCGAAGTTTCCGAAGATTTTGGTGAAGCAGTTGACACTGAAGTCTGAAAAATGTCGTTTGTCGATGCAAGGCATCGACATCGCTGACCTTGCTACCTTTGCGCAATGTAGGGAGGGTTTAAGCGCGGGCGTCATCCAGACTCCCAGATCCTTTTGGGCATCCACTTACTTCATTGGTATGACACTTACGTGGCAAACCGTAGGATTCAAAGGATTGCTTTTCCCGACTCGTATGATGTCGCACTTGCTTTCATTTATCGGAAAGAGCCAGTTCTCTGACCATTTTCGGAGTCGATTAAAGTTTGCATTCAAGTTTACTTCATCAGTCGCAGTTTGAATAACGCGCGCAATTTGAGATAATTGGCAAACATGGATATATCGCAGTCCAGTTGGCTGGCGCAATCGTTGATGTAGACAATGAACAAAGTAGGGCCGAGAAGTGAGCTTTGGGGAACACCAGTCCTAACCTCAACATAAGACGACTGTTTGTCGCTGAGAAAGACGTTTTGGGATGAGATGATTGGAAGGTTTTTCTATCCATGTCAGAAGTCTACATCTTACTCCTATGCCGCTGAGTTTATAAAGAAGGTGGTGGTGCGGCACGCTATCGAAATCCTTTTTGCATTCAATAAAGACTACGTGCACCGTATTTTACCGATGTCTCAGAGGACTCACTCTTTTCTTTCTGCCTTGGGTCTCACTCTAGAATATCACCCAGCAGCCCCAGTCTTGCCAGTGAACTAGACAGAATCATATAACCGACAACGAAAATGGAGACTCTAATGGACACTTCTGGCCAGCCGGATAGGTGAGTTACCTTTGAATTCCCCTATTTGTACATGCGTGTTGTGGTACCAAAATTAGTATCTCGGTTTGTTAGCTAGGCCAAGTTATATGAGCCAACGGGGTAGAACGAAGTTGAAAAAGAGCGGATACCGGAAAATAACACCCAGTGATATTTTGGAGACGAAAACAGTCGCCCGTTGGGGTGGGGTTTGCAACGGGGAGCATTGTGGTGATCACCTGGATCATCACCGAAGTGCGGAGGATGAACTCACTTGATGATTGCAGAGTCCGCCGAATGGGTTAAAAGGCGAAATATCTGCCCAGATCGTCCTCGGTCTGATGCGGTTCGGAAAACAAGGAATAATGTTCAGAGACCACATGAACTATGGCCACAAGGCTCGGCTGATGGGAATACTCACTGCGTCAGCGATGTGTGCAGATGGTGTGCGGGCTTGACAAAGTGGTTCCGACAGAGAAAAGGGGAGACCGGAATGGCCATTTCACGGGCTTATACACCCTCATCAGCCAGTCATACGCAATCCGAAGTTTGGACCAAATGGAATTCGAACGTTCGACCAGACAACCGTCTAACAGTCAACCGTTGAGCAACGGGCCCGTTGTTGTGTCGGTTGCGATCGGAAATATAATGATTGTGTGCAAATCACCGATCTGCTTTAGAAACATGTATGTTGCGTTGTGCCCTGGAGCTCACTTTAGAGCCCTTGCAGGCGGTCACATGGCAACGTGTAGCATTTGTTGACAAATTGCAACCAACAGAGAAAAGGGAGACTGGAATGGCCATTTTAAATATATAAGCCGTTATCAGCCTGTCATACCCAATCCCATGTGGACAGCCTGGGATTTGACCCAGGACCATTGTTAATTTAGTCAAACGGCCTTCAATTGAGCCACGGGCCCATTGTTTTGCTGGTTGCGATCGGGAATATGATGATAGTGTGCGGCTCACCAATCTGCTTTTAGGAACATGCATGTTGCGGTGTGCCCTGGAGCTCACTTTAGAGCCCCTTGCAGGTAGTTCGCATCGTGACGTGTAGCACTTGTTAACAAAGTGCAACAGACAGAAAAAGGGATACAGGTATGGCTATTTCTTGCTAACTAGCCATCCTCAGCCATTTATACCCAATCCGAAATTAGGACCACATGGGATTCGAACACGCGATCATTGGTAATTGTGTCGAAAGGTCAACCATTGAGCACCGTCCGTATTTTTGTCGGTTCCAATTAGAATATAATGATAGTGCGGCTCAACAATCTGCTTAGCAACATATATGTTCCGTTGTGCTCTGGACCACGCTTTAGAGCCCTCAAAGGCGGTCGCGTAGTGACGTGTAGTATATATTGGCAAAATGGAACCGACAATAACAAAGAAGACCAGAATTACCATTGTTGGCTTATCTGCCATCATCAGCCAAACATACCAAATCCCAAGTGTGGACCACATAGGATTAGAACACGCGATGTTTGGTTATTGAATCCAATGCTCTACCAGTGAACCATGCGCCCGTTGTTTTGTTGGTTGCGATCAAGAATATGATGATAGTGTGCGGCTTACCGATCTGCTTAAGGAACATGTATGTTCCGTTGCGCCCTGGAGCTCACTTTAGAGCTCTAGCAGATGGTCACCAAGAGACCTGTAGCATATTTTGACAAAGTGGAACCGTCAAAGACAACGAAAACTGGAATGTCCATTTCAGTCATATTAGCCGTCATCAGCCATTCATACCCAATCCCTAAATTAGACTAGCTAGAATTGAACCCGCGACGTTTGGTAATTGAGTCAAATGCTCTACCATTAAAACACGGGCCCTTTGTTTTGTTGGTTCCGATCGGGTATATGATGGTAGTGTGTGTCTCACCGATCTGCTTATGGAACATGTATGTTCAATTGTGCCCTGGAGCTCGCTTTAGAGCCTTCGCATGCGGTTGCATAGCGACGTGAATCATATGTTGACAAAGTGGAACCGAGAAAGACAAGGGAGACCTTAATGGCCATTTCAGGCATATTAGCCGTCATCAAATCTAAAAGTAGCAAGAATAAGCAGCAAATTAAAGAAGTAACAGTCAAGCTTAATATCTGTATCCCATGTGTGCATAACCTGGGTGTTGAACAGGACCGTTGTTTATTTAGTATCAGTATCAGTATCAGTATATTTGAGGGAAATGTAGGTGAGTCACCTTTGAATTCCCTATTTGTACACGCGAGTTGTGGTATCAAAAAAATAGTATCTCGATATGTTGGCGAGGCCAACATAGTGGAACATAGTTGAAAAGAGCAGACAGTGAAACAAAAAACTCCTGGTGATATTTAGGGAGAAAAAACTGCCGCCCTTGGGAGGGTGTCCAACAGGGGCATTTCGGAGTCACATGATGCTCCATTGCTGATTGCAGCGTCCGTTGAGGGATTTCAAGGCGGAAATATAGATGTCAGATCATCCTCGGTCATTGCGGTTCGAACCAGGGATAACGTTCACACCTCATGGACGACGGTCGCCAGGTCAGCTGATGCAAATACTCACGGAGTCACCAAGGTGGTAAAATAAGTTAAGCAGCGAAGACCTCGAGGACCCCAGCATGGGAATAATGGGAGAATGCAAGCCCTCGAACGAAAATAACAAACATAAAGAAACTTACTCAAATATAACTAGTAATTATCCATACCTTACTTTCTGACGTCACACTTGCAGCTTTCAGTTAGTGTTGTAGCCCGCACCATTATATCGATCTAACTTTCGCTTAAAAACCTCCAAGGAGTCTGACATAACAACATCCAGAGGAAGACTATTCCAAGCTGACTACTCTTTTGGAGAAAAGTGCTACCAAGTGTCTAGCCTTGCTCCAGTCACACACGTAATTTGAGAGGATGACCTCTCAATTCGTTGTTTTGCAAACTCGAAGAATCCCTGGCACGAGACAATAGTCCTGGATGCGTAGTATGCGGAATAGCTTGACCCTCTTACTAATTTTGTGGCTCGCCGCTGCACCGCTCTCGAGCATGTTGTAGTCCTCTTGGGTCCACGGTCGCCAGGCTTGGATCGCATATTCAAGATGTGGCTCCACAAACAAACCAAAGACTTTGAAAATCAGTCTTCATCGAAAACTTTAAATGCCCGCTTGATGGCGTACAGTATTGAATTGGCGGATATCTGCTTGGAACATTGCGTAGAAGGCTTCGGTTGTCTTTCATCAAACTCCATTCTGTGTGTGTGTG